>QUSF01000007.1:31125425-31600926 GCA_003676055.1 Chloebia gouldiae
AGCAAAAGAAGAATTCCTTGTCACCCAGATGAAGGTAGAAAGATCTAAGGAGGAGTCACCTTGATTGGAGAGCAGGAGAAAGTCCAACCTTACTTTTAAAAGTCTCAGCTCTTTTAATCCTCTGTGTAAACATGTCAGGAGTGGTCTCCTGGGCACTAATTGCAAAAGGAGAAATACTTCTCTCTGTAGCAGCACGGATGTCATTAAAAGGCAATGAGCTTTCTTTTACTTGTGGGATGCTTCACTGACAAGTTTCACAGTTCAGAGGCAGTTAAAGTGGAGAGAAAGAGGAGTTTTCTCTCAGTTGTCATTCCTAACCCAAGCAATAACCAGCTGGGCTTGCAGGTATCTAACAAACCTAAGTGCGTGCCATGATCCTCCAGCTTGGAGAAGTCTCATGAATTTTTTCTCATCATGGATATTCCTGTGTTTGCAGGCATGAATGGGTCAGCCATTGAAAACTTCTCCTGTGTGATTTATAACATCTTCTTCATGAACTGCACTTGGCAGGCAGGAAGGGATGCTCCAGCAGACACACAGTATTTTCTCTACTGGCAGAAGTCAAGGTAAGTAGGTCTGCTTGAGACAGGGAATTCTTAATTCACATTCAACACATCACAGTGCCTGTGTTTAACTAAAATACTTTGCTGTATGCAGAGATGAAGAGGAGAGGGAATGTGAGCTTTATATTAAAGATGAAAATTGGAGAAATATGGGATGTATCTTCCAAAACGTGAGCATAGGGATTGAAAAAGCTTACTTCCTGGTGAATGGGTCTAGCAAAGATTCCCTGATCCAGTTCTATGATGAGTACATTGACCTGTATAAAATTGGTAAGTATTGAACATTTTATTTTATTACTGTTTTATAAAATAAGGACGTGGGGATTTTTTCTTGAAGAGCATATTAAAACAAAGTCTGTAGCTGTTGCAGGATCCTGCACTGCAGGGCAGACTTTACTTCCAACAGGTGACAGAATACAGCTCCAAAACTTGACTAAAACAAGCAGAGGCAGCCTGAAAAAAACTGCTGAGACAAAAGATGTGGACATAGTCATGGATTCCAAGTAATGAAACACAATGGCCAGATTTTCAAAGCCATCTTTCTTAAGGGATTGTTTTACCATTCCTTAATCTCACACCTCTCCGTGAGCCACAAGAGCTACATGTCCTAAAACCAGAGTGAGGCTTCAGCTTTCAAATTAGGATGGTGTTAGTAAAATATGTGGGTACCTCTGTGAGTTAGGTGTGACTTTAAACCCCAGGAGAAATCAGGTCACACTGAATCAACTATATTATAGGCTCTCCAATTCAGATGCCTTGAATGCATCCCACATATATAAAAACTTCCTTCCCTTTTCCTATGGAAACTCTCATTGTCCATGTGAGTTGGAAAACAGATGTAGAAGAAAATGGCACTCTGCTGATTGCACTACTGAATTATACAAAATCTCTCATACCTTTTCTTTACATTAACTTAATTAACTTCAGATGTCCAAAAACTGCAGTGATATATCCTCAAGTTTTGGAAAGGTGTTTTACTGCTGTTTACTAGATTTAGTTAGCATCAGCAGCACACAGTTATACATCAGCTGCTTCACCTTCACATGCATTTTTCTGTGAAGGCATGAGTTGTAACTGTTTACTGACCATGTCCATATTAATTATTCAATTTTTCCCCAGAAATACTCACTGCTCCATCAAATATCACTGCCCATTGTACCAGAGATCCAACGGGTTGCATAATTGCATGGCGTCCACCCCGTACAAGTCATGTGGAAAACAAAAAGTGTTTTCAGTATGAAATTAGCATACAAAATAAGGTAAAAACAATCTCTTGGTTGGTGTTTGGTACTGTACCTATGCTCATGCATATCTATAATGTGTACATTTCTGACTTCCTTGTTAATTTTTCTCTCATAAGTTGTGGTGTCCTCCTGCTACAGTTTCCCACCTCTCATGAACTTCTGCAGCTCAGAAGTTTACCATGGTAGCAACTGCTCAGCCACAAGACCATTACAGAAAAGGGTTAAACATAAATATAAACCTGCAATAAAGCAACACATCATTAAATATTATTTGTTTATTAAAAACAAGACTAACGAATTGCAGGCTGTTTGGGTTATCTGGATTTTGGATCTTTCACGCATTAACAGTATCTACCTTGGTACCTATTGGTACAAGGAGCACTTGCAGTACATGCAATTGCAGCAATGTAACTTTCCAGCTAGTTGGTGTAATTTGACAGTAAGATCTTGTGTGAAATACTTATGAAGATTTACATAAAGATATAGATCACATCCTGGCAATATTGTCAAAACATTTATTTGAAAGAAATGCATGTTAACTCTTATTTCCTGTAAAATGCTGTGCCACAGTCAGAATGGGTGGGGCTCAGTGTAGATTCCTACATTTGGGTAGGAAATTAATCTCCTATACTGAGACACCTTAACGAAGGTGTCTGCACAGGAGCATGAGTATCTCCTAAGGGTCATTGTGCACACTGGGGCTCCCTGCTGTGGAGCAGTAGGTGCCTCACAGCCCTTGAGGTGCTGAAGGTGCCAGCAGTGCTGACATGGAGGTGGCAGCTAGAACTCACACCTTCCAGGAGGGGCCAACAGAGGTAGGACAGCTAAAGCAGCCCTGCACAGCTAAAGTTTAAACACCTCGTTTACACCCTGCTCATTCCCAGCACAGGCTGATGACTTCCACCATATCCTAAGCTGAAAGCACTCAGCTGACAATGAGTGATGAGGAAATGCTAGTCTGCTTTACAGTAAAAGACACACTGTGAGTATGTTTTCTGTAATGAGACATTCCTTCCAGTTATAGCTTTCTGACTTTTCCAAAATGCTGGCTATCCTGATATTACATGTGATAGATGTTTCCAGGACCTCAGCCTTTCAAAGCTTTCTGAGATCATTGCTAAAAGTCACTGCTGTTGAATTTGTTCACTCATTTTTGAACCTATCCTTTTCTTCAACATTTTCAGGTTCTTTGACCAAGGTCAATGTTTGATTCCACTTAATTAAATTTTGATTGCATAGGATGTGTAAGCAGCTCTTCGTAGGAAGCCCCTGAGCAGGGTTAAGTCTAACAAGACTTTGACTGGAAGGAAGATAAATTCACTATTCACATCAATTTTCTCAAACTTTTCAAACTTTGAATCTTTCAAACTTTCAATCTTTCTCAGAGATTTCAAACTTTGAAATCACAGCTTCCAGATCTCCTGTGTTTGTAGGATGATGTGATTGCTTGTGTAATTTGGATATGGATGAGAATGTATACTGTGTATAAAAATACCCTTAGTTGTAAATACAGTTTCTCACATATAGTGATAAATATTTAATGTTTCCTTCCTCTTGTAAAAGGTAATGTAGGAAGACAAAACTCTGAAATAAAATGCTGTTATTCTGGGCCATGACTGGAAAATAACATCTGATTGATTTTTCAGTTTAAAGTAACTTACGATCTTCGAAAGCAAGAAAATGTGAATATAGAGAAATATTTGATTAAAAAATAATAAAAATGAAGATTTGTCTTTCTTTTGCAGGATGAACCCAAAGAAGAGAAAAAGCTTCCTTGTGTAAGTATTCTTGTCACATACAAATTTGTGTTTTTGCTGACTTAAGCATATAAATGCAATTACAGAAAATACACTTATAGAACTACACATTTTGTATCAATGTAGCAATGAGAATTCAGAAAAATATGTTCCTGTGATATCTTTAAGTGTAAACTTAATACATCCCTTTTGGATGGGGTAAGCAAAATTTTCCATGCACTTCACAAAACTTCATACATTCTATCTATTGCACAAATAGATTTTGTTCCTGACAGATGTGACATTTTCCTTACTAAAAATCAGAAGCACTCTTTCCCATTGGAATAATGCCACTGATAGCTCAGGACAGCTAGGCAAAGGGAGTACAACAATCTTCAAAGCCTGGGGGATTTGATAAATACTGTCAGTCTTCACTTGAAAATTAGTGGTTTTCTAAGCCTTAGAAGGCCTTGACAGATTCCAGACTTTGTATAAAGTATCATGAAGCCAAATATAACTTATCTGTTATTTTATTGTCTCAAGAACATTAAATCTTTTTAGCAATGACAGACACCATCCATGCCTTTTTAATCCCCATGAAGGTTGCAAGGGGAGTTTACAGGGTACTTCCCCAATTTCTGCTTTGTCTTTCAGATTTCTTTAGGGTCCACAAACAAGGACACAAAAAAAACCCAAAAAAACCCACAACCCAGCCCATAAAGCATAATCAAAGAAATCAAAGACAAAATAAACTTAAAAAACATTTAACCTTCAAAAACCAGACAGTTTTGCTGGCAAGATAGTACATACCTAAACAAAATAATACAATTTTATTTTTTATAGAAACTGTATCAGGAAATTTACCCACTAACTTTGTTAATATTTGCCTATGAGGTGAAATACAGAGTCTGATCACTTTCCTTTTAGGTAAGGAATGACAGCTATGAATTCCAAAATTACAATGAGAAAAAAAGATACACTCTGAAAATCAGAGCACGTGGAAAAAACTGTCTCGTAAGCTCAAATTGGGGGGAATGGAGTGAACCCATTGAGTTTGGTAAGACCATGTTTTGTTTTTTTTCAATATTAAAAATATTGTTTGATTCTCTTTCTTCCTCACAGTCACATAAATGAATAAAATCTTAATTTTTTACCCAGTTACATGGAAGGAACTGGGGGGATTTTATTAAGATGGAGGAGTAGCTCCAATGCTGCACCAGCAGAGCCTTTGATGAGCCGGGATTGTGAAGGCAGCAGTTACTCAGATGCCAGGGCAACAGAAACAGACTGAGACACACCCACCCTTGTCTTTGGTCTGCTGCGATGAGGCTGCCTCTCTGTTCTCTTAAGTTTTTACATGAATATCATCGCTTTCCTCCTGCATCTTTCTTTTCACACTTTACACTAATTTTGCTCTATTAATTGTTCTGCAAGTCTGTTTATTCTTCTCTTTTTCCAGAATTAAAAAAAAAATCTAAATTTTAATTATCTGAATTTTAAATATTTGAAAAGGTTTAAAATGTATCAAGCCCATCTGCATTTTTGGACAAAATTCTATAATGAAGTCAAGTTGAAGTCCTTTAAAACATTCAAAAAATGTAGTGAAATTCACATTCATTACATCATACAGTCACAAAGGCAGCTTTTTACCATGCTAAAATATTTCTCTCTCTTGGCTGTTTCAGGTCAAGGGAAAGATTACTTTATTTTTGTGATTTTATCTCTGATTGCACTTGGAACGATCTCAATTACGCTTCTCCTGTATTGTCTTTTCAAAAGGTAAATCAATCTTTTTTCTCTAGACACTACTGACAGAGTATTATCTATATGAAACACATTCCTCCAACCTCCTTCTTTCCTACCTGCAAATCTAAATAATCTGATTATCAATATCATGAACTATTACCACCAGGATTGCTGTGGATGGCCTTTTGGCATGCAAAATCACTAAGTGGAAAAGGGGGAAAGGATGTTGATGTTATTGAGACATTGATTCTACCAGATTCTACAAAAGCGTTTTTGTTGTTACTTTTAAGCATTTAACATCCATGTAGCTTTGAAGCCATTGGCTGTATACAGTACCAGACAAGAGGGAATCCAAATTAAGGTATTGTTATTTTGAGAAAACTTCTCACTCAGTGGTGAAAGTTATTTCATGTGATTTATTCAAAGTCATTTATTAATAACGTATTTACTATGATTCTAATCACAAAATAAATTTTAATAACCCAAATGCTAAGTGTAATAATAGTTACCCACCAGTTACCCCACTGAAATTATTTTCTCATTTAATTTCTAAAGCAATAGATATTCAGTCCTGAAAGTAAAAAACGTCCTTAAGTTACACCACAAAATGTTTGTGTAAGTTATATTAGCAGTATTTTAAATTTCTCCACAATCCCATTTTCTACCCAAAGGTACTGCAGTTTCAAGAACGTATTTCCTCCCATACCACAACCAAGAGACAAATTCAATGCATTAACTGATGAAGATATCCAGGTATGATTTTTTCTCAATTCAGTCAAATTTTTTAACTACAAACAGGTCAAAGACTAGAAGAACTGACTTATAAAAATAAGTGTTATCATTTGGTCCAAAACTAATTTCTGTCATGCAAGCTATGCTGCTTTGAAACCTGAAATACTCTATGCTAACACTAAAACAAAAGACTGTCCTGGACGTATTTGCAAACATATTTTAAGAACAGAGCTTTCAGTTTTACTAGACCCATCGTTTCTGAATGTATCAGCTTTACAAGGTTGCTGTTCACACTTTAAAAATAAACTGAGGTTGCATTTTCCATTAGCATTTTCAAACATCAATGGTAATGTGAGTATTTCATAAACCTGACCTACACCCATGTAAAAATCCTGTCACACTTAGTGCAAATCCACAGGGCTGCAAAAACTTAACTGTTAAAGTTCCTCTTGCTTCAACACAGGATTTGCAATTTCAGTGTTTTGTGTGAATTGTATTTGACCAATATACTATAGCATCCCTGTGCAGCCTATTCTGTGTGTTTATCTAGCCTTACTTTAAAAAAGCCTTTTAAATAGCTTGGTTTAATGCACCTAAAATCCATCACTTTTTATCCTTATTCCTTTCCTGTTTACAGTATCTTACACACCTGCACACTCTCAACAGCAAGTAACTCTTCTATCTGCACACATCACGACACCTAGGCTTCAAACAGGTTATTCATGCTTGCCAAATGCATCAATTTGAGCAGTGGTTTGTAAGTGACTGCGTAGTGAGGGGATGCTTTTCCTCAGCTGGCTAAAGCAAAGACAGACTTGAAATCAGTAAATCAGGTTAGTCATTAATTGCCTAAAATTCAGTGGGCAACATCACACATTCCAATGAAGATTGCAAAAGTGACACACATATTTTCCTTCAATTGTTTACAAAGAATCCCCAAATCTGTCATTACTAAAACTCTCTTGTTTTGGTAACTATAGAGCAGCTTGCTGCCCTGATTAATTTGTCTTTGGTCCTACTAGCTTAGTTCCTGACAGATGTGACATTTTGCTTACTAAAAATAATTTATTTTCATAGTAAGCAGGTAGGAGTGTGACTTAGATACATTTCCTCATACACCTTAAGTCATAAATACCTGGTATCACACCTCCTACAAGGCTGCCAGGGCTAAGGGTACAGAGCAGCAGTCCACAGTCCATCACATTAAATAATAATAGCTAGGAAAGTAACAAGCAGCCTTTGGAAAATTGCATGCTGACTGCTTGCTTTTCCTGATTCCTGTGAATCCAAACTCAAATTTGGCTTCCAAATTCCTGCAAATTTACACTACTCAAATCTCTCCACTACAAGTCAGAGGCCTTTGTGGATGAGGTCTGCAAAGTGTGGCACAGGCACTTTGTGCAGGGAGCAATGCAGCAGCAGCACCTGCCAGAGTGAAATGAAGCCCTCACATTACCTCACACTTGCCAACCGGCGCTGTGAAGATAATTCATATGATTTTGACATGTTTAAACAGTTTGATCTACTCTTAAAACCTAATTTTATTTTACCTCTTCTCTCCAAACTCAGTACCTTTAACACTGATTGAATGCTGTAATTCTTCAGTTATTAAAATAATAACACAGTACAAAAAGTACATTTTCAAAAGCTCTTCACTGAATACCCAACACTCTCCCTGACATTTAGTGCTAATGGATTTTTGAGCTGTTTTGAAACTTGTAATATCCTTTGCTAATCACGTTTTTTTAAAGCTTGCATTTCCTCATTTTCCCTCTATTTACTCAATGACCTTTCACATTTTCTCATTCTTTTCTCCTATTACATAATACTTTTCCTGAGATCACTGGAAATGCTCATGATTAAAAAAACCTTTCTGCACTGCATCCTTAAAACACTCATGTTAAGGAACTGCCAATTTTTTCTGCTTTAAGATTCACCCAACCAAATCATTCAGTGCATCAGAAAACTTGCACTCCTTTAATCATTTCTATTTTACTCGTCTTACTACAGACCAATGACTTTCTAGTCCTCTCCCCATGTGCTTTCCTCACCGAGTTTTATCACCTCTTGCCCAAGTAAAATATATTCCAAGAACTTGCAAGATACATACTTTGTGCATTTTCCTTGGAGAACAGTAAAGTAGCCCAAAACATGACCACAAAATCCTGCAGTGCTTTACCATTCTTCAGTTTTCCTAGGAAAAATGTCCCCAGAACACCCTGGTTTGATCTGCAACATACCCTCAGTATGACAGCAAGCTTGCTTTTTTAACCTGTTTTCCCCACCAGTACTATCCCTTTTTTTTTTTAATTATTTATCTTCCCTCAAAATTTTCAACTCCAAGTGCTCTATGAGTACTAAAATCTTACCTAGCAGCAGGCACTCTCCTAGAACTCCAGGTTAGCCAATGTAAAAATGTGATAGCAATGAAAATATTTTATCTACATGTCTAGCCAATGCCTACATATGGAAAATTCAGCCAATACTAACTGAATAAATTCCTTCTATTGTCTCATCTAAGGTCATCCAGTGTCTAAACCAGCTTCTGTTCTTCCTCCTGCTAACAGCTAGTATCGCTCAGACATATTGAAACATTCCTTAATTGTCCTTAGAACTCTTTTCTCCTGCCTTGCAATAATTTATTAAGAATTAAAAGACCAAGATGGGATGCCGTTGATAACTTCTGAAACTAAAGTTCAGAATGATACCAACTTGTAGCCTACTGCATGGTACAGAATTTTCTCTCTTTAGACAGAATACGTAAATCTACCAACAAAATGTCATACTGAGGAAATAACTACAATTGAAGAATGATCCAACTTTCCAAAAACAGACCTGATTCCTCAGCATGAAAGAAAATTATGGATCCTGCTGACAAGTACTTCAACCCCACCTATAAAAGAATAACCTATAAAACTGTTTGTCCCCTTAAAATCCACTTAAATGGAACTGCTGAAAAAAAGGGGAGAAAAATCAGTAAATTTTTTTTCCTTTGTTCAAACCCACAATTCCCAGCAACTAAGCTTTTCTGCAGGGACCTAACTTTGAAGGGCTTAAACCTTGCTAAGAGATTCTCCACGAAGTGAGACAAGCCCTCTTAACCAGAATAAAACTGTTACTTCGTTGTCATTGTTACAAAGCTTCTTTCCTCATTATAATGACTTCCTGTAGCATGACAGATTTGCTGTATAATGCCACAGTAACTTTACTGTAATTTTATAAAGCACAAACCACCTATTTAGAATGTGTTTAAATCTGCTCTTTAATCTTCCAACCAGTAAAACCAAACTACTCCAATACATGCAATTAACTTCATGCAAGAACAGAAAATAAAATTATACTTGCCAATTATAACTATTAATACTGATCTGTCGGCTATTTCATGAGCTCAGTACTGCAACTGTAAATAAACCTCTGCAACACTGTGATCCTGTGCAGTTTTAGTATGTACTTAATTAACACAAATAGCACTGAAAGACTTCAAAAAATCAGTTGTGAGAAATTAAAAAGCTAATATTTGATAGGTACATCTTATATGTAAAAATTCTTCACAAATGTATTTTAGTTTCTTCCTTCAAAGGATGGAAATGATATTTCCAATGCCTTTTAAAAATAAGTCTCTAGATGCCAGTATTTTCTTTTACAAATGTTGGATGTTTTCCTGTTCATACTTTTCAGAATGAATGAATGTCAGTGTTTCAATAAGACAGAGAACAAATGGTGTTTTTTTTAAAAGTCTTATTTATTGTTTGCCTCTTATATCCCTAAACTGCATCACACACTGGAAATTGCTGCTGCATGACCAAGGGAAGCCAAGTATTAAAAATAACCAACCTGAACACCACAAATTAGTTCATACTGAATGTACAGCATAGGGAAATTGCAGTTCCACTTAAACTCTTTGTCCTGGTTTAGGGCAAATTTGAGAGGATTTGTTTATTTCCCCATTTCTTTCGGTTAAACCTTGTTTTGAAGGGGAGATTGGGTGTAGAAGTCCTGTCCCTTTCAGGGGCTGCTGAAGTAACTTCCACATTTGGTTTCTCTCACAAAGCTTGGGCTCTCTTACAGGGAGGTATCGCATCATTATCTCTACCCTTGCAAGGCACTGGTACAGAAAGAAACCTGATTAATGTGTTTATATAGACAAAGTATCTTCCCCTGCTCCCCAGATAATTGACTGCAGGGTTAACACCAAATGACCTGCCTGCACCGGAGGGAACTGCTACTGCCACACAGGATGCAAGAACCACTTGCAGTAGGTACATGAAGCTTGCCAGTAGCCTGTGTACAGAGCAGCTGTGCAATGTCCTTACATTCACTTACAGATGCTGAAAGCAGTGCTTGTGCAACAGTGAAAGGAAAAAGGTAAAGTACACTCGAGAGGAAGGGAATAACCAGCCAAAGCCAAGCAGGTAATTTAAATACTTCATCTTGAATAGCAATCTCAGAAGGCACACAGAAGAACTCAAGACAGCTCAGTCAGCCTTCAATGAGCCATACATTGACACTTTTCCTTTCTCAAGATATAGGGAGAGCTCTTAAAACATGAAGATTAACACCTTGTTTTCCTCTACTGGTCCCTCTACCATGTCTTTGCAGGTTACAAAGTACAAAATATTATATACATATGAAGAACAGCACATAGGTATTACATTATCTCAAAGAGCATTTATGAGAAATTACTCTGTCTGGTCTTCTGACCATCCCTAAATATCAATCAGTTAATACTGAAGGCTGACCTACTTTGATCTATTATTTTACAGCTATATAGAAGCACACACATTCCCTCCCCCAAAACCCTTCAACTTCACCTATCCGACTGCAACTCATTTTAGATAAAATTCAACTGTCCACCGAGCTACTGACCACTGCTTCAGATGAGGCCAAACAGTATCCTGAATGGCACAAACAACATTTCCATCCAGCAGCAATAATACATAGGTCACTCAGAAGTTGAAGGCATTTACTGGGTTCCTGGGTTTTTGCATGAACACCATGATGCTTTCCATACTGATTTGACAAAAAAAAAAATTATTTTAGGCTGTTTTACCAAGGGAAAGAGCATTACTTTTTAAGAGTCCTTGGTAGTTTGGGTTTTCCTAGCACTACAACTGAATCACCACCCCATAATATTAAATCATAGGAATGGTAAATTAATTTCTAAGAATCATGCAAAAAGCCACTTGTAGCAGCCCATCAAACACTATCAGGCACAAAGAATGGGAGTAGTTTCTATTAGTATAACCCATGCTTCCCCACCCTTCCTCTCTAAAGATCTCATTTAATTTTTTAAAAAATGCTTATTTGTGTAAAGATATCAGAGGACCTATTATCTGAAACAAATTTTTAAATTCAAGAGGCTTTTCCAAAGCTTTTATGTAATAATTTCAACACAGACTGAGTAAGTATGTTTATTGTTTACAGCAGAATGCCCCAATTTAAGAACAAAGTTGCTAGATGTTCAGCTGTGCAAAATGGTACATAGTGCTTCAGTACAAGTGGAAAAGAACATGATTTGTTAGCAAATGCTTTCAAATACAATTTTATGGTCCTAGAAGATAGGACTTGAAACTGAAGACTGATCCACAGGCAAATGATTTTTTTCTGCCTAAATTGGACCTAACAACTTTGGACCCAGAACCAACACTTTCCTTACTGCTGTAAAGAAAAACTGTCACACTGAATTGCCAGGTTCAGTGTTTTCATGTGTTACGGAGAGGTGGATCAGTCCTCTATGTCAGTTTCTAGCCCCATCCAGAAGTATCATCTGGCTCTGATAAATAAGACTCACAGGAATTTCTTGAAGGTCAATGGTCCATAATGGTAGTTATTCTACATGATCTGCTCAACTTGATTTCCAATTCTATTTAGGTTGTTTAAATTACTTTCTTGAATTCATCATACAGCACAAGCACGAAAGCACCCCCCATGCCTCTGAGAACATTAGACCATGCACCCTTGAAGAAGGCCTTTCCTCCTTCATCCCTTGCAATCTTCCGCCAGCAGTCAATTGTTCCAGAGTACATGATATCAGCTGCAGGAAAAGGGCAAAGAGTTATTCTTAATTCCTATTTTATCTCAGGTAATTTTAACAACTGCCCTGTTTCACTTAACTGCTTTGTGATGTCCCAAACCACAATTTAAAACCTGTAACACAATACTTGCTAAAAATATTATGCCTCCTTTTTCATACCTTTGTTTAATCTAACAATGCAAACAGGCAGTCCATTTTTTAAATTTCACGTTCCATAATGAAAAGTCCTCAGCATAAATCCTGATAATCTCAGGTTGAGCCTTATTGCATTTCCTCCTCTGACTACAATATAATAAACCAGATTTATGGAACAATGAACTGTAACTGAGGATGGCTACTAGTAAATAAGAACTTAATCTTGTTAAAGCTGTTTCGACAGCATTAACAGCTCCATGGATTTAGAGCCTACCTCCTTTGCGTCCTGACTGCATCATCATTCTACGCCGCACTGTATCGAAAGGATAGGAGACCACGCCAGCCACAGCAGTCACTGTCTGGGCGATCATCCAGCTGATAACAATGTGAGTGTTTCTGGGATCTGGGAGCATGCCTGCAGTAAAACAAAAATGGCAATTAGCTTTATACCTTGTACATCCTCCTCTCATGCACTCACTGCATGACATTTTACTAGATGAACTAGTATGAAACTCTGTAAACCCATTTGCTAAATAAAATTGCAGGAAAACATTTCACCAACTTTAAACATACTGAAGCTGTATTTGTAAGACTTTCTTCTCAGTAATCACAGTTTAAGCACAAACATTCTTTTTATACTGGTATGAGAAGACTTGACTATTCACTACACTTTTAGTAAAGATACATCACTTAAAGTCACTGTCCCTGTGCATTACATTACACTACAAACTAGCATCAATGGCTTATTTCCCCAGATGTCAAGCTTAAAAGTTACTTTGCAAAAGCACTGATCAGTCCCATTCCGCTAAACACACTTGGACTGGTCCAATGTAACTTCGTTATGCACTGAACAAAAAAGAAATTATTCTAATTGTGCCTGGTCACCAACATACTCTCCTGGCCTTAACAGCAACTGCGTGAAGTACAAAACCAGTACTTGCAGGTAGGCTGATGCCATTAATACATGCACAAGTTTTCCCTTGTATACAGCAGTGTCAGGGATGTGGCACTGATATCCCCCTTCACTTCCACATATCCAAAACCAGAGAATACAATTCTAAAAACAGGTTTTCCAGATCCTCTCTGAAATATTACCTTTTGCTGTATCATAGATCCCAAAGTAGGCAGCTCTATAGATGATGATGCCTTGGACAGAGACATTGAACCCTTGGTACAAGCCACGCACACCATCAGACTTGGTGATTTTGACTAGACAGTCCCCGAGACCAGAGAATTCTCTGTCTGCACCAGCTTTTCCAACATCAGCAGCCAAACGGGTTCTTGCAAAATCCAAGGGGTAGACAAAGCAGAGGGAAGTGGCTCCAGCTGCACCACCAGATGCCAGGTTACCAGCAAAATACCTCCAGAACTGAGTGTGCTTGTCTACACCTCCCAAAAACACCTGCTTATACTTATCCTTGAAGGCAAAATTAAGAGCTTGAGTTGGGAAGTATCTGATGACATTTGCCAAGTTTCCTCGCCAGAAAGACAGCACTCCCTGTTCCTTTGGAATACGCACTACACAATCGATGATGCCCTTGTACTGCTTATCAGCAGCAATCTGTTTGCTTGCATGCTGCACCTGCAAATAAAAATACAAATATTGATCACTTGCCTTGACAGGTCTATGCTGCAGCTGGGCTTAAACCTGCTTCTACTATAAAACAAAGTTACTAATTCTGAATGGCCATTGTTGGTATTACAAAGAAAAAGACTTAAAATTGCTTTCAAGCTTTTCCAGAAATCAGGACTTGGCAAAACAAGAACAGAAAACTCTGAGCAATTTTTCTACACCTTCCTGAAGGGAGACTGTAGCAAGGTGGGGGCCAGCCTCCCCTCCCAGGCAACTAGTGACATGACAAAAGAACACAGCCTCAAGCTGTACCAAGGAAAGCTTAGGGGGAAGCAAGGGAGGAATTTCTTCAAACAAGAAGTGTTTAGACTTTGGAACAGACCACCTAGGGACTGGTGAAGCAACCATCCCAGGAAGTGTTTAAGACTGGATGTAGCACTTAGTGCCACAGTCTACTTTAAATTAGACTACGTGGCATTAGGTTGGGCTTCGTAACCTCTCTGAGGTCTTTACCAAACTGATTCGGTGAGGTACAAGAGCAAATATAAGACAAATACACTATGACAAATACACCGGGCATACGTAGAGGTGAGAGCCTTTACTGACAAAGCCGGGCCCGGGGAGGGAGTCGCCTGAGAGCCGCGTTATGCTGACTGCGGTGCCCGCAGAGGCACGGGGCCGGAGGAGCCGCGGCGAAGGTCACTCGAGTCACCTTGGGGCGCCACGGGTCACGCCGGGCCGCGCGCGCCGCCCGCGCCCCGGCCCCGCCCCGCCCGCGGCCCAATCGCGGCCCGGGCCCGCGTCACGTGGAAGCCGCCAAGATGGCGGCGGAGAGCGGCCGCCCTCTCCTCTCTGCCGTGCCCTGGGCGCCGGGAGCGGGGGCGGCAGGAAGTGACACCATCGGCGGCCGCCCCCCTCGGCCCGGCCCTCCCTCCGCTCTCCGCCCCGCATGGCGGAACCGGCTCCGGCTTCGCCGCCGCCGCTCACGTGACCCTCCCGCCAGCCGCCGCCGCCTCGCTCGCGCCCTTTGTCCCGCGCTGGCCGCGGCCCCCGGCCCCGCCCGTCCCTCCGCCCTCGCCCGGCGCCCACGGCGGCAGCGACGGGCGCCGCCCGAGCTGCTGACCTGGAGCAAGAGCTTGACCCGCTCGATGGGCGCTACCGCCGTCTTGCTGATGGCGGCGGCGACGCCGCCCGCCAGAAAGTCCTTGAGGAAGGAGATGGCCTGGTCCGCCATGTTCGCGCCGCGCCGGAGCCGCCGGGAAGGAAGCGCTGCTGCCGCTCAAGCCGAAAGGGCGGGAGCGGCCGCGCGCATGGGCTTAATGCCGGCCGCGCCGGCCACGCCCCCGCGCCCCATTGGCCAGCCCGCCGCGGGGCGGGGCCAGGACGCACGGGCCCCGGCCGCAGCCCGCCCCTCGCGCTCCGCCCCGCTGCGGCGCCCGTGTCGCAGCGCCGCGTCACCCGCGGCGGCCCCGCCCGCTGCTCGCGCCCCTGTCCCCGCCGCGGCCGCCTTCCCGAGCGCTCTCCGCCGTCGCTTTCTGCCGCCGCCAGTGCGCCCGCCCCAGCCTGTACAGCCCGGCGGGTCCCCGTACCGCCCGCACGCAGGCTCTGCAGAGGGTTCTGCACGGGCTGGATCGATGGGCGCTGTGTGAGGTTCAACAGGAGCAAATGCCAAATGCACTTGGGTGACGACAACGCCGTGCAGGGCTACAGACTGGTGGCAGACTGGCTGGAAAACTGCCCTACGTAAAAGGGACAGTGGGTGCTGGTGACAGCATCGGAGCCAATGAACCAGCTGGTGCCCAGGTGGCCAGGAAAGTCAGTGGCATCCTGGCTAAGAGGACCAGAGCAGTCATCCTGCCCCTGCACTCAGCACTGGTGAAGACACTCCTCGAGTACTGGGCCCAGTTCTGGGCCCTTTACTCCAGGAAAGACACTGAAGTGTTGGAGTGGATCCAGATAAGGACAATGAAGCACAAGTCCTGTGAGAAGCGACTAAGGGAGCTGGAGCTGGTTAGCCTGGAGAAAAGGAGGCTCAGGGGTGACCCTATTGCTCTCTAGAGCCACCCAAAAGGAGGCTGTAGCCAGGTGAGGGTCGGCCTCTTCAGCCAGCAACAGGACAGCTGGCTGCCTGGGAAACAGCCTTGAGCTGTGCCGGAGAGGGTTAGGTTGAACGTTAGGAGGAATTTTTTCACAGAAAGGATGGTGAGACATTAGAATGGACTGTCCAGCGAAGTGGTCTAGTCGAAGTCCCTTGGTGTATCTAAGGAAAGAGTAGATGCAGCACTTGGTGCTATGATCTGATGTGGTTTTGGGTCGGGGTTGTACTTAATGATCTGAGATTTCTTTTCCTATGTAACTGATCCTGTGATTCTGATTCTGTGAAGCCGAGTGTGAGCTGCTGGAGCACTGGCTTTGGGGTGTGTGTGGGTCTATAGGCCCAGGCAGTAGTCAATGAGCAGCACAAGCAAGTGAACTAGCAGGCTCTGCAGCAATTGCTGGAAGCCAGTCTAGGAGGGAGACACAGCTTTCTGCATGGGCTCCCTGTGGGGCAGCAGCAGCTCTCAGGTGGAGGAGAGCAGATTTCAGGCACTATCAGTTTTGCTCCATTCTCACCACCTGAGTAATGCTGATCCGTGGTATATCCTTGTTCCTGTTCTGTTCTCACCTCCTCCTTAGCACTGCCAGTGCCAAGGATCATATCATGGGGCTTTTCTGTGTATCACCGAACTGATCCAAGACAATGGAATATGAAAGGATTAACCTGCAGTTTCCTGTGGGACAATAGGACAGGATGGTTCCAACTTCTTGTATGGGCACTTGCACTTAGATGTTGTGCAAACCTCGTCTGCAGGCTGTCAGAGCAAGCACTCATGGCAGGGACTCAGACAGGTGTGGTTTCCATCAGTAACTTTACTAATTTTACTGTATGCTGAAATTGATATTTTGAACTTGTCAAACTTCTGTGTGAAGTTATACCTATGCTTTCTAAAATGTGTTGAAATTGTTCTAGCTGGAGTGCATTAGTACACATCACATGCTTTCACTTTTAGTGGGTGTTTCCAACCAAAGTAAATAAGGCCAAACCTTCTTTTAAACAGATGACTGGTGAACCACAAAGCTGAAGTAGCTGACATGCCAGAAACCACTGCTTACACATGTATGTACTTTGCAGGATTTCAAAATGAGAGCATGTCTCTCAAGAGAGCATGTTGTGAGAAGAAGAGGTTCCAGGCATAGTATTTGTCTCTGATCTAGTACAAGATATGTCACTATACTGTTTTTTTTTTTTTTTTTGCACACCAGAAGACCAAAAGTAAACTGTGTGCTCTTCTGAAGCATAATACAGATAGGCTGAAGTGACTCCTGTGCTCACAGAGGGTTTTGCACATAGGCTATTAGAAGACCATAATTTATGAAATGCTGTGGTACATTCATTCAGGGAGACACACACAGTGTGGTAATTTTTATTTTTAAAAAAGCCCATAAGTGAATGTTAATACTCTCTTAGCACAATACTTTGTCTGCAAGACTGAGATTTTGCTCACCATAACATTTTCAATTGATTTAAAATGAACTTCATATTCTAACACTCCTGAGTATCAGTGTAAAAAATGAAGGTAAAAGACATGTAACTTGTAATGGGGAACTTGTTCAGTCTGTAATTATCATGTTCTGTTCAGCTTGGGAGCTCATCTGCATATGACTGGGGGAAATCCTTTTCTTCTCCATCACCATGCTTTTTCTTCTGTTTCTTCACCTTTTATTTCCTCCTTATCTCATATTCTGCTATCCACTTGTACAAGAGCTCACAAATTAAGTAGAGCTAAAAAGGTGTGGGATGATGTTCCTGAAACAAACTCTGTGCCCTCACATTTAATCTCAAGTTACAATCACAGGGAAAACTTGTGCTTTTATATAACTGCCTTTTTTTGGAAGCCTCTCAAAGCAGAGCAGTCCGTCTTGACTCTCTCAGGAAGCTGCTGCTCCAGTTCTTGTTTCCAATCCTTACACCACTGCAGTAGCAGTTTCCAGAGTTGATTAGAGTATGTTTATTTACAGTAGAGGGTATAATATAAAATAATCCTAAAATGGATGGTGATGGAGCATTAAAATGATACCAACATTAACCTCCTGGAAGAGGGGCAAAGCAATGTGTGCTGGTCTAAAAACTCTACTATTCTACTTGCACCAAGTATGAAGAAACAGTGATTTCTAGGCAATGTGAATACTGCGCTTAGGCTGATGACACCTTTTGTGTCCTACACATGTTGTGCAGCCACAGAATCTCCTGGCATCATTCTACTGAAGTCTAAAATGAATGTAATCAATCTTTCCCCCTTTTGAGAAGTAACACCACAAAGCTGACATTTCTTGTTACATTTCTTGTTTATGGTATTGATGGAAAGTTGAGAATGTATCTGGATAATTACAAAACATCAAACATAAGACATTCAGACTACTGCTTAATACATTTTTTTCTAGGTCTTAACACAGAGAATGGCATCTAACAAATTTCCTGTTATTCTGATTCTGATATTTGTGAATCCATGTTGCTCCAGCAAAGCTTGATATTCAGAGCCACTTCTCTCCTTTCCCTCTGTCTGCACAAGCATGTTCAAAGACTGTAGCAGAGCTGTGCTCCTGTTCTTCTTTTCATCATCCAACACCATTTCAGCCATCAAAATTGCACAGCCTAATTTAAAAACAAATGCATGCAACAGTTCTAATCCATTATCAGGCAAGAAAATTTCTGCTGCCATATAGAGGGGTGCAAACTACATGACCTGGGTGATTTCCTTTATCATTTATGGATTTGCTCTGCTGTTAAATCCACTAATCAATGAATAATCCACTCCTCTCACAAACCCCAGGAAATTCCCTTTCACAGTATGGAGTGATGAAACACTCACAAGTCAGATCACGTCTCTGTTTTCAGAGGAAAAAGGGGATGACTTCTGTAGACTTGGCATGAGGACTATAGAAAACAGTAAGACAGGAATAGAGTTGCATTTCTTTGGGATATATTGCTGTTTCACATGCATATTGAAACGATGCCAAACAGAGAGAAGAGTGGATGGCAAGCACTACAGAAGCAAAGGAGAAGTCAATGTTTCTGTTCAATACATTCTGTATGTTATTTCTGTAGGACCCAAATTCTTTGTGGTGGGACTGACCTAAGGATGAAAGCAGAACTTAAATGATCTGATTTACAGAGTCATCTTCTCCATATTCAGACATGTGAGGGGAAAGGGAAGCAAAGAGAGGGCTACTGACAAAAGCATTGCGATACATACTTGCCTTTTGGCCTTACGCCACCTCAGATGAAAATAGCAGCAGTTCAGAGTGATTTTATGAAAAGCAGTGTAACATTCATACCTTTCTGCACTTTAAGACAATCTCCTCAGAGCCATTCTAATTTGTACAGCTCAGACATTTGATAATCATCAAAATGTTTTAAAACTTAACCCCTCCTCATTCTTCATGTCAGGAAAATTTTCCTCAGTTATGCAAATTGCTTAGAATCTTTTCAGTGTTAGACTATTAAATCCACTCCTTCTACCAGTCAGCAAAAGATATTCAGAGCAACTGAAAAACTGAATTTGTATATTAGTAAAATGAGCTTATAATTCCTTAGGTGACTGGGCTGCATCACATGATTGTAGAACACCTGAGCCTGAAACAGACCACAAGAGCTCTCTAGTTCAGCCTCTCACTCAGAGCAGGGCAGCTCTGCAATCAGCTCAGCTTCTTCAGGACCAGCTTCACACATGGAAGCCTCCAAGGACAGAGATTCCACAACCTCCCTGGTCCATCTGCTCCAACACTTAATTATCCTGAGAGTGCAAAGCTGTGGTACATGACCACAGACACCATGCCCAAGGGACTAATGCTTAGTGTTGTGCTTTAATCACAGAGTAAATGAAAGCTGGGTGGAAGCCAAACACATTCTATTCAAATTTTACAGTCAGAGACATAGTACTTAGGGGCACAGTTTTAAAGTCTGTGACAGTTTACAAGAGTGCCAACTTTAGGATTTGATTGTTTCTGACTCAAACAGCTTAAAGCAGCTTAAGGAAGAGCATATGGACTTCATGAGTAACAATGAGACACATCTGATTGCCAGAATGAGTCTCTCTCAACATACAAGCTTCATGTCAACGTGGAAAAGAAACATTTCAAATTTATTCATTTGAATATTTGGCCTTATCTATTTTAAATGTCTGTGCAGATAAGATCAGTCAAAATTCCATTCATAGAAACCTTCTGCTAAGAATTAAAAACCCCACTGTGGTAAAGTCTGACATTTCCCCGATTCTGTACACCTGAAATGCTCTGTAGGAAGCCTTTTTCTCTTGATGAGTTGAGCCACTGTGGCAGTTTTTCTTTACCCATTGGTCAAGGAACAAAGTAACTCCTGATTAAGTAACATCCGGGCAGATGCAACTCTTAACCTTCCTCATTAACCCTCTCTGATTTGCTGAGGTTGGTGATTCAGTATTGGCACAGCCTCTTGCACACTGGTTTATTGGGACTGCTGCTGTACAAGCAACAGGCAAAAGCCTCACACCTGACAGAAAGAAAGCTAGTTTGAAAGTGTAACTTTAATTTCCAGAGAGGCTTCCATTACACTTTAGAAAGAAAAAATAAATATCAAGGAAGCATCAGGAAAGAAATAAACATTAGGAGAGGTGACATTTGTGACAAATTACTTGAGGAGACTGGATACAGCATGCACTTCTCCAACTAAAGACTGAAGCATGAAAAAACTTCAATTTTTTTTTCATTTTCATACAAGGTTTTATACATAAATCCTAAAACTCATCTCAATTAATGAAACAGAAAGCATATATGGCCATTCAACCATATTCAGAAAACCCCAGAAGTGACAGTAAGCCATATGAACAGCTCTCAGCTGCAGCCTGTGCAGGTAGGTGGCTGGAGGCCAGAGGCTGCTGAAGTTCCTCTGTGACACCACAGCTACTGTAGGAGCATGTTTGAAGTTTGTTCTGTTTTCACTTTTGCTTGTAGAAAAGGTGCTTAAAAAGACTATATATGAGATGTTTTTGAGTAAAGTCTTACACAGCAGTGAAAAAGAGGACTATCATCCCTGAATTCTGGCAGACGGTACAACATTAATTTTTAATTTCTAATAAAAATTAGTAGTAACCACTGAATACTCTGCAGAGGGAGAATTCTCTTTAATTTTAAGGTCCAATAGAATGAAGGTATTAATGTAGCTCACTACAAGCTTGCATTTTTAACCTGACTGGCTATACAAAGTTATGCCAAGTCTAACTAAGCTTAATACAGGTCTGCAGAAGAACTGGACATTAAGGTATTTCACACGCAGGAGTTTCAGCCTGCTCCAGACACTTTTTAAAATGCACAGAATTCACTCTGGCAGAAGCTGCACTCCAACTTCTATCCAAGGCCTGTAACAACTATGCTTCAGACAAAGGGCAAAATGATCCTCAGTTGCCAATACGAGCTGGTTGATGATGGGTATATTGCACAAGGGGTGAAAATTCAGCATCCCAGATTGTTTCTAGGCACACTACAGTGACAGATTCTTCTTGAAGCACAGAACAGCATCTAATAAGTTTCCTGTGATCTTAATTTGTACATCTGTGAATCCGTATTTCTCCAGTAGCTGTTTATATTCTGAGCTGCTTCTCTGCTTGCCTTCAGTCATACTGAGGGATTGCAGCACAGCTACAGAAGGATGGATCTTCTGTTCATCAAGCACAGTTTCTGCCACTAGTAAGGCACTTCCTGCATTTTGAAAACAACCAAAAGTGGTTCTGTGTAAGTATTTTTAGCTTCAATTTAAAAGTTTTTTTTCAGAGGCAATTACAGAGGTCCCCTCAGATTGATTTTTTAATGGTCTTCAGTGGAAATCAGTGAAAGAAGTTTACTTTCAATGATCTCTTCCTGGAAGCAACCATTTAATTGTTAAAAAGAAGGGAGAGTTTAGAGCACTGTCTCCAGAAGTTGAGATCACTTCCTGCCTATGCTCTTAAATTCAGCCTTGCTTTCATTTGAACCAAACAACTCCTATCTGTCATAACCCAAAATTTTATAAGATTAAGACAGTCACCCAAAATTCTTTCATAATTTATAATCAAGATTATAGTCTATGGACTAGGTCTTATTTTGCATCCTCTCCTCTGAAACAAACTTCAGATCTATAGTTACATTAAGGAATCAGATTATCTTAGTGGTCAGGCTTTTCTGCTTTTTGTCTTCTTTGATCTTTAATACTGCCTGAATATGAACCAGCAGTGTGTCTTGGCAGTCCAAAGGGATAACAGTCTTCTGGGGTGCATCAAACACAGGATCACTAAATCCTGTGATTTAGTCAGGTGATCACTAAACAGCTGATGTCTCACTCTGTGCTGGTACAGCCTTGCCTTGAGTACTGCATGCAGTTTTGGGCACCACAATTAAAAAAAAAAAAATATATATATTAGGCTATTAGAGACCATCCAAAAGAGGGCCACAAAGATGGTGAAGGGTCTCAAGGGAAAGCCTTATAAGGAGCAGCTGAAGTCACTTGCTTCATTCAGCCTGGAGGAGATTGATGGAAGACCTCATTGTGGTCCTCAACATCCTCACGAAGGGTAATGGAGGGCAAGTACTGATCTTTTCACTCTTGTGACTTACAGAAACAGCATGAAGCTGGGTCAGGGGAGGTTTAGTTTGGGTATCAGGAAAATGCTTTTCACCCAGAGGATGGCTAGGCATTGGAACAGTTCCCCAGGGAAGTGATTACAGCATTAAGACTGTCAGAGTTCAAGGGGTGTTTGGACAATGTTCTCAGGTACATGGTGTGACCTTTGGGGCATCCTGCATAGGGCTACAGGTTGGACTTGAGGATCCTGATGGGTCCTTTTCAACCCAGCATATTCTTAGATTCTGTGTGTAATTTTGGGTGCCTCAGTGTATGTGACCGAGATGGTGAAGGGCCATGAGGCCAAGATTCATGAGGTACAGCTGAGGTCCCCTGATCTGGTCAGACTGGAGAACAGAAGGCTGAGGTGTGACTTCATCACCATGTACAACTTCCTCAAAGGGAGCAGTAGAGGGGGAAGGTGCTGATCTCCTCTCTCTGGTGTACCAGTGACAGGAGACACAAGGAAATGAACGAAGCATCAGGGGAAGTTCAGACTGGACATTTGGAACAAATTTTTCACCCAGAGGGTAGTAGGCACTGGAACAGGCTCCCCAGGGAAGTGGGCACAGCACCAAACCTGCTGGACTTTAAGGACCATCTGGATTACATTCTTAGTCATATGAACTAGTTTTAGTTAAGCCTTCAAGAAGCAAGGAATTCTATTTGATGATCCTTATGGGTTACTTCCAACTACAGATACTCTGATGATTCCTCATTCAAATGTAGTAGAAAGTCAAAGAGGCTGCATAGTTCTCATTGTATGTGTGCATAAAGTAGCATTGAACTTCAGCCAGTTTACCATATTCTGGACACTACTGAGATAGCAAAACAACAGTAAAACAAACTGCTGCTTCTTGATTTACCCAAAGGAAGTTTAGTTGGGCTAATTTTATGTACAGAAATAAGCACACGCTTACTTAATTGATGATACAGGGTTTAGTAAGAAAGACTGGACATGACAGAGACTGGTGATATGATACAATTATATGTGAAGCCTGCAATTATAGTAAAAGCTTATTATATATAGTTTTATTTGCAACTTTGTTTCCTTTTTTTTCTTAATAGGTATTATCATAATGCAAGCCTACACATTCAAGCAAAGGCTACTATGATTGAACAAAAAATATCATAAATTCATACTAGTAAATGCATTAGTGAGTGCTCATTAAAGGTACATTAACATGCACCTTTAAGTTCACAAGATGATAAAAACATACCTGGTCTGCAAACAGCTGATATCTTGCTTAACAGCACATGTATCTTTTCATCAGGCCAGTCATGAAGAATACGTGAAAGGATGTAAAGATCTGCTTCTGGAAGACTGTCCTTGAAGAAGTCACCTGTTGGAAAACATAGTACATTCCTACAGAAACCACAGAGTACATACTGCAAAAACAAGGTGCTTCAGCAGAGTACAGAATTAACAAGAATGAACAAGTACAGGTATGCCCTGATTTGCAGATAAGGAAAGTGTAGTTAAAGAACAGATCACAGGCAAGAATTGTCTAACAAAAAAATGGAGAGAAAACCTAAAGCAAGGAAGAAGACAAAGTTCTTTAAAGTTCTTTGTAGTCAACATTTTGATCTTGTCTAGAAATGAAATACCTCAGACAAGCACATGCAACCTCTGCTTCCAGAGGTATTAAAAAAATTATTAATTCATACCTCTTTAGCCACATTCTCCAACCATTTATTTATCCCCACTGTCTTGAAAAATACTATGTCCCCATTTAGCATGGGTCAACTTATATTGCCCTGTACTAAGATATCTTTGGGGTTGGAGCAGCAGCAAAAGAACCTGTTTGTGCTCAAGGATAAAAGAAGAACCAGAAGAATGATCATGTGTTACATTTACCTGACACAAATGTCACTGGAGCAGTGTGCTGTCCTGAAGGCTGAAAGTAAGAGGTGTTTGCAATGACTTCTGGAAGGTCAAATACTGTGACCTTGAGATTTGGATATATTTGTACTAATTCATGAGCCAGAGCTCCAGTGCAACCTGTTAAGAGTTTAAAGAAGTCAAATCAAGTATTTTCTCCCAGAATTTGCAGACATTTTTAAAGACAAGAATGTATGTAAGAACAACATTGTGAAATAAAGACATCCAATCAGAACCAGAGGTAGGCAGCTCAACAACTAACATGGGCAATAAGACTTCCTGGTTGATACAGCAAAGTTTTAAAGCTTGTAGAATACAGGCATGACTCCTTACTGACACAGAATTGCAAATGAGACCTTTGATATCAGTACCTCAGGGTTTTTCTGGGGAGTATCAAAATGTAAATGAAAAGGCAAATACTTATTTTAGTTGAAGAACACCTCTAACTGTTTAGCATTTACAAAACACTGATACATGAAATTTGACAAACACTCTCCAGCATAGTAAAGATTGTCAAGTTCTGGAGTCTGCACAAGTGGCAATGCTTCTACCAACATTGGGTTAATTCCTCTGAGATGTCCACCTCCTCAGGCACTAAAGTATTCTTCCTTCAGTGGATCTTTTCCTATATAATAACACTTCCTCTGTGCAGCTCCAAGTACAGGGTTTCCTTTAAAAAAAAGGAATGCTAAAAAGCAGAGTTTCTTCTGGTATATCATTGGTCTTCAACATTTTGATGGACATATTAGATATTAATAACTACAACAATACACAAAACAAACCCATTAGAAAGAATCAAAACTTTTGTTTCAGCAGTGCAGTGTTTCAGGTTTGACACTCCAGTAGTGGTGGTTCACTACTCTCATTACTTTTTAAGATCTTGGATATGCCTAAGTAGAGCAACAACACTGCTGAAAATGGCACTCGCAGCCCAATGCTGTATCACCTGAGCCACTGTCTTCTTTTCTGTCTTGAATTGTGTAACTGACTGAGACAAACCTTCACTTATCTTAAGCTATTCTAATACCATTTAGGTGACTCTGCTTTCAATTAGCTGCACTGTTCTTTTATCCTGACACTGCAATATCAGAAAAATAACAGTAGATAATATTACTGCAGTTCTAGCAAAAAATATACGTCTTTTAAGTAATAAAATGTGGAACTGAAATCAAGCTTTACCCTTTAATTGGTATACAAGCTCTATTACAAGCAATACCTCCTAAATCACAAGCAGATTTAAACCGTGAAAGATCAAACGCTGTAGCCACATCTCTTGCTGTCAAGTGAGCAATGCTGTGCATGGCAGCCATGAAACGTTGCTTTACCTCCTGGCTGTGATAATAGTCCTAAAAAGGGGGAAAGGCAGCATAATTAAAATTTATTTTCATAGTTAATTGAAACTATGTACAACCAAGGCAGTAAGTGAACCTCAGAGTTCCCAAAATGAAAAGGTATAAGCTTGAAGCTTATACAAAACTACAAAACTTCATGAAGGAGATCAGATCCCTTCTCCACTGCATCAACACAAACCAGCTTTGACTACACAGCACAGCCTATACTGGATGCACATTACAATCAACTGACCAGTGTCCAACATGGAAGGAGTACATGCATAGTAAGGTACTATCTATCTGGTATTATAAAAATTAAAATTAATATAAAAATAAAATTAATCAGGGCCAGAGGTTGTTCTGAGTGTATGTCAGTGGGATGGGAAGCACTTCATCTGGAGAATTTTTGTCAGCACTCAAATTTCCTAATATATTCTGTGATTGCTCCACTACTTCACAGCCTAAATTTGAAGGGAACAGAAGCCTGAAACTGATGAATTGCCTGTGTTTCTACCATTTCTGAGACTGACAAACTTTCTTCAGACAGCTCTGTCTCCATTTGCCCCTAGATCAGTTCTGGGCTCCTCACAGCTGGTTTTGATAATAATAAGAGTTTATATTACCTTAAATAGATCACCTGCTTTCTTTCCAAAGGCTCGATGATTCTGCCTGCTACCTTCTTTGACAGCAGACTCCAAGTTTGTGAAGAGAGGCCAAAGGTGATCATCAGAATGGATAATGTAGCCATGAAGTGAGTATTTACCATCTGAGGTCAGGTAGGTATTTGCTGAGTCTGTATTACTGTAACCTTATGGAAAGAACACAGTTGTAACCAGCTTAGTTTCAGTGCTTTGCAACTGTTGTTTAAACTCTGAAGGCATGTTTCCCTGCATAAATAAGTAGTAAATCCTGATCTTATGATGTATTATTATAAATTTTCCAAAAGTAGTAATTCTGAAAGTCTTGTTCCTAAAGGAGCAAGTACTTAGTTTCAAAAAAGAATTTAGATGCTGGAAACTATAGAAACACACTGATTTATTTTTTTACTTTAAACCAGAGTACCTCAGATACCTAATATTCAAGGGACAGTATTAGAACAGTCATTCCTCATTCTTGACTGTATTTTTGTTTAGATTATGGCTGCTTCTTCCCTGAATTCAAGGTTTCTCCGTTTTGGCTTTAGGTCTTTTTCATTTGCCTTGTCCTGTAACAGAGTTTAAAAGACTCCTTTATTTTATTTTCTTCACACCTAACCATTTCAAGTCTTACTATGTAAATGATGCACATGGAAACTTAGAACTACATAGTGTGGACTGAAAGAGTTAATCCTAATACTGACTCCCTCATTTACATACACATTCATGGACTGATTCAGTTAGGAGCACTAAAGTTTAAGTTGCTGTCCACAAAGAGGGACAGATTGCAGAACTCTCCCTATTAAAAGCCTGATCCTCTGCTAAAGCCTGACAGCACTGCTGCAGCAGGAAATGCAATTTACCCAGTCATTTTAGATAGAAACACAGAATCACTTCAATGGAAAAGCCTTCTAAGGTTATCAAGTACAACCTTTAACCCAGCACTGTTAAGTCCACCACTTAAAACCAGATTCTCAAGTACCACATCTACATACCTTTTAAATACTTCCAGGGATGATGACTCAGCCACTTCCCTGGGCAGCCTGTTCCAATGCTTGGAAGAAATTTTTCCTAATATTCAATCTAAATCTCCCCTGGCCTACCTTGAGGCTGTTTCCTCTTATCTTGCTGTTAGTTACTTGTAAAAAGAGACCATCTCCCAGCTGGCCAGGTCCTCACACATAGTTGTGGAGAACAATAAGGACTCTTCTGACCCTCCTTTGCTTCAGGTTTAACACCTCCCTCCCCCCCCCTACTCCTCATCAGACTTATGCTCCAGATCCTTCATCAGCTCCATTACCTTTCTCTGGACATGCTGCAGCACCTGTGTCTTTCCTGTCATGAGGGGCTCAAAACTGACCACAGGATTCAAGCTGTGGCCTCACCAGTGCTGAGCACAGGGGTACAGTCACTGACCTCACTGCTATTGACGTAGGCCAGGATGCTCTTTGGCCACCTGGACACACACTGGCTCATGTTCAGCTGCTTTTGAACATCACCAGGTCCTTTTCCACTAGGCAGCTTTCCTGCCACTTTTCCCCCAGCCTGTAGCACTGCATGGGGTTGTGACTCAAGTACAGATGACATATCTGAGCTATTACACTGTCTCCTGGGACTGTCCATGCAACCTTTTCTTAGAAATTTGGTCAGTATTATGTCCAGAGAGCAAAAAACAATTTAGGATTTCCATAAACGAGACTTGAATTTGTTCATTACATAAAAGCTTCCCCCACATGAAACAATTCCAGCTACTACTAATGAAAGCAAAGGAATCCATTCCACTCTGCCCCAAATACAAGTTACCCACAATATCAAGTCAGAACCTGTGACCTTAAAGGCATCTCTTCCAGTCCTGCCTGTCTTTTAGTACCATATACAGTTGCAGGGAGGGTAAATTAATCACCTTGTGGTGTTTTTTCCAGTAATCCAAGAGAAGCACATGCATCAAGGAGTCTTTCAGTTCCACATACAGAGGTTCCAACAGCATTTGCAATATCCACAGCCTTCACTGGACCTTTGTCTTTCAGATGATCAAATATCTTCAGCTTAGAGGCTACAAACAGAGCCTATGTGTAGGTAAGAAATTGTTATCGTGCTGTGTTTAAAAGACTGCAATCAAAAAACAAAAGAATGATATTGTTTGCCTAGAATTATTCTACACAACTACTGTTAAACTACTGCAGCACAATTTAACAAGCCTCCTAAAAATTGCTCCCTTCCTTCTCAGAGGACCTCAGTATCTTGGCCAAGTAACAACTTTTAACAATGGTGTTTGGGAGAGAAGGGACCTCACAGTATTCTGGAACGCAGCCAACAAATTTTGTATAAAGACACACTTCTTTATTTAGATATTTAGCACTTTCCCATCTATATGACTGTGACATAATAGTACATTCTTAAGCATATGAGCCAATACCAAAATCTGATAAAAAAGATTATTATTAATTATTAAAAAATAAATCTGACATATCCAAAGCATAAGAAATTCAAAACTCTCCACTAAGATAGTGTAACAGCTTCAGTTGCTAAAATATAGGTCTTTATTTTATTAAAAGGAAAAAAACCCAAAAAGATTAAGAACAAAGAGAATGGAACTTCATAGAAGAACTGTACTCCAGGCACACCTTAACAGGATGTGTACACATGGAATGGGGACAAAAGAACAGCTAGTGCTTGATGGTGAAGAAAAGCTCATGGGCAATGGCCACCTTAAATTGAAAACCTTAGCTGAACTTTTTTAAAGACATGTAAACCAAACCATAGAGTAAAGTTAAGGTATGGTAATATATACCTTTCCATTCAAAATTAATTTGGAATTATACAGTTTTGGTATTCTGAAGCAGGTAGAACACCTAAAACCAAGGAACTTATGGAGAGAACAGTGGAAGCAAATGCAGAACCACAAAATCTATTTCCTTACAACTGCAAGCAGCTATAATGAAATTTAAATCTAAAGGTAATCGAGGAGAGAAGGGCCTTGACATTTTGCTTAATAAAAATCAAAGTGAGAAAAATAGATTAACTTTGAAAGGTAGGTCTGCTACTGCATGTATTTATATTCTATCATCTTCACATCTTTTTGTTCTATTTTATAGCATCTTTGTTATTCTAATAAGAACATATAGCTGGGATTTATTATAATTCAGGCTTTCACAATACTGAGCCAATTACATCTAGTTTACAATAAGATGGCTTCCGAGACCTGCCCAGTGTTTGGACTGATACCAACTGGAAACTATTAGGACAGGAAAAAGAAGGTGAGAAGATAAGGCAGAAAACTTGCCTGACCTACCTATTCAGTAATTCTCAGTTAAAAAAAAAAAAAAAAAGAAATTAAAGAGAAAAAAAAGTCAAAGATCTGAGTACAGATCAGACTATGTAAATTTGGAACAAAGTAAACTTCAAAGTTTTTTAAGTTGCAAGTATTTAACCCTGATCCCCTCCTGTTTGCAACAGAGCAGTTCAGAGAACATTAGGCAGCAATACTGCAGGAGATTTTACTCTGCTTTCTAAAGTTCTTGAAGAATCACTAAATTCATCCAAGAATCAAAATGAAAAATACTTGAGTTTTTGTGGAAATAAAGGCTTCTGTGTACTTATACCTATTCTGCAAATTGAAACATGATGAGTTTTGTCAGATCGTAATTCATCGCTACTGGTAATTAATTTTACAAAGATCAATGAAGTGGGAAAAAAAAATCACACTAGCTCAGCATGTGATTCAGTACTTGATATTATGACTTTATACTGGAGTAATGAGAAAGTAAAGCTCTTTCTTTTATTTCCAGCCTCCACTGTCTTTCACTGCACAAAACTATTCAGCATCACATCACTGTAAACAGTCTATGTAATATACAACCACATGCTGATGGTTCTCCATATTTATTTTTATTTAAATTGAAGAAATGCTAAGCATCATCTCACCCATTCCAATACATCACTCCCTATAGGTACACAAGAAGTTCACAAATGCAGCAGCCTCAAAGCCACTTTATTCCAAACCTCTCAGGACAGCTTTGTATGCCTGCAAGCAGCACGCCCACAGAACCACACCACATGATCATGCTACAGTCTTCTTTCAGAGCTGAGCACAGCTCTCCACTGTTTCAGCAAAACTATTGTCCACTGTCTGGTGTGCCCCCTTCCATTCACCTCAAAGTTGCTGGATCTTTAGTTCCAAGTCTGGATTTCACAGCCACTTTAGCTCTTTTTTCCCACCTCTTCCTAAAACACAGTTTGATGGAGACCAGTGATCTATTAGAATGATCACTGTTCATTTCTTCTTCCCTTTCTTCATTACTGTCTTTGCCACACTGGAACTATGCAGAAAATCTGGGAGTACTTAAAATAGCCAGCTATGCATTTCTCATTATGCCTGGCTGAAACAGAGCATGTGACCTTGTTTGTGAACTGTTATGAGTATGCCTCCATTAAAGATAGCATGGATATTACCAGTTAAACACATCCAGAACATGAAACAGGTTATTAACAAATAATATTCTGAAGAGGCAATAAAAAATTAAGATCTTCCACAGAATTCTAATGCAAAGCATTAAAAGTTAAAGGACATATAATAGATACAATTCTTGTCACAGTTTTATGTCAGGTGAGTTAACCACATTAAATGCTTTTTTTGAAGAGTATATAATTCCAGCTTAGTTCTTCTCTTCTGATCAGTAAAAAAAAAAAAAAAAATCTGCAACTTCTTTTCCCTCTCAAGAGATAAAATTATCAAACAGGTAACTGAAATTTCATAGAACACATAAAAACAAATACAAAAAGACAAACCTAGCAATGTTTGCACTGCACCAGAAGATTCAGCTATCTTAAGATTCTCCAGAACATAAGTGATCCTTTTTTACTAATTATTAATACATTCCTTCCCCAGCTGAAGTATTTCACAATACCTGTTACATACCAGAAGTCCAGTGAAACAAATGTATCAGACAACAATATAATGATTAGTTTTATTTTCCCCTTACCTTTGAAGCTCTAAAACCATCCATCAGCTCTAGAATTTTGGATGGAGGTTTTGATGCACTCTGTGACACTCCATTCTGATTTTCCAAAGGTACTGTAAAATCAGTTCTGACAGCAGAAGTGTTATCAGAATTGTAAGCAGCTCCTGAGGAATGCATCCCACTGCAGTCCAACTTACTAGCAACTTTGTGCTCTGTGAAATTTGAAGATTCACTTTCTTCATCACTTAGGTTCTCAAAAGTGTCCACAGAAGGGATAGAGTCATACTTTTTATGTTGTACATTATGTTTAGAGGGTGGATAGTACAATTCTGCTAGCTTTTTGCAGAAGTGATTCAGAGGAAATCCCACCACATTCAAGAAGTCTCCATGGACATACTCAACTAACATTCCACCAAGGGCCTGGATACCGTATCCACCAGCCTTGTCCCTGAGGAAGAGAAAGCAAAAAGAGAAATCTATAACATAGCTCTAATCAAGGTTAAGAATAGAGGTATCACAGAACACTAATAAACCAGCAGTACTGCAGAGGCTGGAATAAAGACTTGTACCTAAATTACAGGCAGATTAAATCTACTAGGTTGGCTCAACACTTCAATTTGTAAATCACAAGATAAATATAAGGATCAGTATTTCTACTAAGGGTGATGAGGTCAAAGGTCTTGATGTTTCAGACAGTGCAAGTGCAACAGTCACCTAAGCAGCAGGTGACTGCAGTCAGAGTGTGTTGTCATAAGTTACCAAGTTGTGGCTACCAAAAACATCACAGGGTCACGAAGAGCAACACTGCCAGATGCATAATGACCCTCAACCAATTCCACAAGAGGCTGGAAAGCCTTTGGGAATGTCAGGTCCCAAAGGAGCTCAAAAAAGATGACCTTTTAGACCCTTTAGATGATCATAGAACACATCTTGTAGATCTCAGTCATAGGAATACCTAAAATGAGGATTGGGAAGACAGGATTTTCTTGGAAAATAGCAACCTATTAAAATGAGATCCACTACTTTATTTAGCCCTATTCATCCATCTCTTGTGCAACTATCTGAGATAGAATAGACTTCTGGTTCATAACACTGTGCTCTTAAATGTCATGGTAATACAGGAATGTACATGCACAGTAACTAACCCTGGAAATCTAATTTGTCTTTAGGTGCAATTATGCAAATTCCACAGATTGGAATGGAAATATATACAAGTCAGATAAGCTGCAGTAGACTCAACAATTTTACAGTTCTCATACAAGGAACAAGGCAGTTAAGAGTATATTTCCTACATAACAGCAGAATCTGAAAGCCTGTGTCAGCAAGCTTAGAAACCAAAGGTCAGTCAGGTCAGATCTATTAACTTAAGGTAGTATAAAAATACACAACCTGCTTGAGAAAGAAGGGTACTGCACAAAAAAAATATTGCTAATTTTTTTTATCTGATATTTCATCAGAAAGTAGCTCTTTAGTTTTAATACTTACCTCTGGATTCCCTTCCTAATAGCATGCTAAAACAAACAGAGGAATCAGGATACCAACAAATAGGATTTTCTGAATTGCTATAAATTATGGAACAGGATTTTTCCTTTAATCTTGAATTGTAAGCACTACCTTATAACTTTGTCATTATTTAAATTATTTCTTCTTTTATAACATTCTTATGATTCATAGCAACTAAATGTCTAAATGACTAAAATGTCCTCTCATTTTTCAATGAAATTATATTTATTTTGGTATATGCTTACAGGTAGGCAAAAAACATTATAACCATCAAAAGCAGCAGAATCATACTTCCAGGTAGAACATTAACAGAAATGACTACATATTTATTTTTCTATGACACTGTGTTCTGAGATTGGATCCTGAAAAGAACATTTATAATCTGTACATTATTCCTTCACAGTAAAATGTGAAACTGTAGAGCTGAAGGCTCATCACCTCCTTCCCACACTGCAGTAGAGTCCTTTGATTTCACTGTCATCAGAGGAGAGCTACTATAACCATATAGGATTTTCAGGCTAGCAGTTGTAAGCAGAGACAGATAAAGTTGTTCATAAGGGAAAGATTACAAAATAAAAAGCTGGGTCAAAGTCTACTCATTATATAAGCCCAAAACAGTTAGGATTACTGTGGTACAGCCTTCTTTCTACAGATACACAGAAAAAAAAAAAAAAACAAAAACAAAAAAAAAACAACAAAAAAACCAAACAAACAAACAAAAAAAACCACCAGTGCCTGCAAGTAGAAAGAGGAATAGGAAAAAAACAAAAAGCAAAACATCTTTCTGAAGCCAAAATCTGAAGGTTTTTATAGCATCATCACAGACTACCTTGAGACAGCAATTTGTCCTCCTTCCTTACCCATACTTTATGTCAGCTATGTATTTCTAGTATTACTCCCTGTCACCAGTGATTGACTTACATACTATATGCCAATTTTCTTCTTGCTAGAAAAAGAACTGAATTTAATTCTCTCCAGAACTAGTAATTTTTCTTTTTTCTTTTCCATGTGATTATTGAGTCTTGTATTATTTCAGAAAATTATTTTACCATATAATTTTTTTTTGAAAAAGAAGGAATGGTCACTTTTTGTTTAGAAAAGTCTGTATGCATAGAATTGTGTAACCTGTATGAGTGGACATGGAGGAGGGAACAAAGATAAAAAAAAAAAGTGCTGTGAGATACTTCTTACCGTTTTGCAAAATTTATAGGACACTGTTTAGTAGTTCCTTTGCAAAGTCAGAGTAAGTGCTTCCTATTATATAAACATAATAGGAACATATATCAACAGGATTATATAAACAAAGATCAATTAGCTTCTACCTCAGAGAGTAATAAAATACATTCTCTGAATGTGTGGCCCCTGAGAAACCCTTGATGTCACACACTGTTTTTAGGAGAATGAACAGAACAACCCAGTACTGCTCACAAGCTGTTTTGGTGCAGCAGAGTACTGCTAAAGCTATTTGCTTCCAGAAGAAATATTACAAAATATTGTTCAACCTCATATTCTTCCTAAAAATCCATGGTCATTTCTCCTTCAAACTGTAATTTTATGGCCCACTAAATCTAACCGTCATACTAACTAGCATAGTAAACATCACCTTCCAAAAACCTACGTAGGAATTTATTACAAGCTGTAGTCTTGCCAAAATATTCTCTCCCTATAATCCAATTTAAAATCAGCCTGTTCAGTAAGATGAGAACCTTACATATTCACAAAGTATGCCTCATTTACACATAAGTATTGAAGTATATCCAAAGTCTACACTGGTTTATTTTCCCCAGTAAAACGTGGCTTTATTGTTTTATAGCACAAATGAGTTTAAAAACCACCACAATTTCTTACACAGTCAGAATTGAAGCTACAGGGACAAAAGTTCACGTTGTAACACCTGATATGCAGTCCATAGTGCTAACTATGCCTTCAGGCAGCTTCAGCTAACACAAAGGGAAGACAGATTCCTTTCCCTTGTTGTCTCCAAATAGGTACTTTTTTTTTAAGCAATCTCATGAACTTCATCTTAGCAGTAGTAATCAGGCATTCTGTTCTCATCCTATTTCTTCCACAGAATTACTATTGTCTGGTATATTGTCTTTGCCAATGTTGCCTATATAGGTCAGTAACTATATTACCAGTGTAGCAATGCATAAACTGAAGGACACTTCTGGCACAGCAACACACACACACACACACTGTGTTTTCACTTTTCACAAGGATAAGTAAAAATTAAGCTGGTGTTCCTTGCATCAGAGCAGTGATTTTGATAAACTAAATGCACCAAATTCTAGCTTTCTCCCAGTATAGTTCCATGATGCCCTGATTATCCAACACTAATTCTTTTTACCTGTTTGTAATGAACTACGCACTGTCTTGGGCACTGAAGATCCCTGAATACCTCTGCTAACAGAAGGATAATTGTATATTGCACAATTGTTTGCTCTAATCCAGAGTATTTCAAGTTTTCACTTTTCAAATTCATTTGGGTTCTAAAAATGTAGCTCACTTTCACTGGAGAAATGACAGCTTTGCACAAGAGCAAAATCACAGTGACCTTGCATCACCCATACTATCATTTATCATATACACAGAGCAAAATTTCACAGAACACAGGACAATGTTTTACACTGGCTTAATAATGTACTCTAAGGCCTATTCTCAAGTGTTGTGTGGTGGCATCAGCATCTTACTTACATTGGCTCCCCACTATGAATATACTCCCATAAGAGCTCTTCAGACAGCTCAGAAAATTTTACTTTAGTCTCTTCATAGAAATCGGTGATTTCCATCTCTAGCTGATTGTCTACGGAAAGACAAATGCCTTATTAGAAATAGGAATTATAGGTTAGGGAGCATAACATCTAGATTGTATTTCTTAATCATTTGACAATTTTGCTTGAGAAAAATTAGACATATTGCATAGATGTATGAAATGACTAATAATGTTCTTTAAAGATAGTGGGCTCAACTTCCCCAAAACAGTAAGAGTTTACATTTTCACCCTCCACAGTCCTGTGTCAGGGCTAACAGACTGCTTTTTCTGTATGGAATATATTCTTAAAATTAACAATCCTTACACAAAGCTTTTTATGGATGCTGGCACACACATCCAGCACTGAGTACAAAGAAGTCTACAAGCACCCTTCCAACTTTATGACTGTTGTCAAAGAACTCTTAGCAACGTATTAGAGTCCAACACATAGCTGTCAAAAAAGTGGGTACGTGCAGCTGCACCTGCATTTCAGACATGGGTATCCAGCAGTCCCATCAAGAACCACTGCCGTCATCTTCCTATCATGTCTCAAGAGATGACAAGATTATTTCAGACTTCTGTAGCTGGAAGATCACATCCAGCTCAGTCTCTCAGTCTGTAGTACCTTACTTGAATTTAATTTAGAATATTCCACAAATTATACTGGCCTTTCAATTAGTCTCATAGCTTTCAGAAACAGTATTTCTAAACTCCGTTGTGTCTTGTTGCTTTCCCTTCTGTGTGAAAACTGAATACAGGAAGAAGGTTGCCTTTTGTGGGGAGTCTTTAATTTATATTTTAATAAGGCAGTTCTTGAGTAGAAAACCAATTCAGACAATATATAAAACATTTTCATCCTGTTTCTTTACTTGTACATGCTGTCATGAGAGGAATTTTGAAAACAAATAAGAGTTGTAATAAAATGATGCATACCTTTACTGCAGCAGTGTATAATAGCCACGCCTGTGAAAACACTGTGCTCTTTCCCATTTAACCTGTCAGGCAAAAAATGTCCATGAAGCAACAGTCCTAGGAAATGTTCTACATTATTATATTGCTACACTCTGAGAAGCAAATCATTACATAAATGTATCACTCAATGGATCTGACATGCATCCTAAACAAATAAATTTTATTTCAGTATTGCTGAAAAGATAATGGCAAAACAAACAAAAAAACAAACACATAAAAAACACTATCAAAAGCTGCAGTCATTTCAAGGCTCCAAAACACCATTTGTATAAGAGTAGTCCATGGTATCAATTCATTCAGTGTACATCAGGGAAGTGACTATTCCAAGTGCATTAGAAAAGGCCAGTTGGCATAAATACTACTGTTACAGCCATCTTCGCTGAAAACTGGCAATAAATAGCTAGGTGATGTAACTCAGACTAAGCATGTAATAGGGAACTAGAGCATACATTCTCATTTCACCCAGACTGTCCCCCAGAGGTCCCATGGCAAGCCAGAGTGCAGAAGAGCCCAAATTCCCTTACCCCGGCTCTCTTTTAGCAGCTCTAGAGTGCCACGCTGTGGCCAATTAGTTCTGAGGATTTTATTATCTGCTGTGGAAGCAACAGATGTATAATAGCAAGGGATTGTGAATCTTTGAAGAGACTGTTTAAGGAATAATCTCATAAAGATTAGCCAGGATACTTGGGGATGAGATCAGAATATCTCACATGCTCTGTCCTCCACAAGATTCTAGACCAAATTGTAAGATGAAACTGTGTGTGAAAATTTTAACTTGACACATTGGATATATGCAAAGATACATCATCTTGTCTGCCTTTTTCCCTGGAGTTCTAAAAAGTTAAGTATTAAGTACTTTTCATATCCCTAATTAAGAGATTGACCTACTAAACTTACAACAAACAAAACAAAACCCCAAAAAATTTGCATTTATCCCTTCTGTGGAACCCTTTTGAGAATCTAAGTGATGGATAAATTGCATCTTTAAATTTCATGTCTTAGTTAAAACTACACACCTTGATAGCATTCTGTAGGCATCTTGCTTATCAACTGGTTTCTCCAGTATCTGCTCATCCACAGACTAAAACAGAAAAAGAATTAGTGTGCTGCTTTTTCTCACTTTTCAGAAACTGATGTCAGAAATTATATCAAGATTTCAGCTAGGGCTCAAACTTGAGTCTATTGAGTAGAGCAAGAAGCACAGATACTTTGGTAGAACAGGTAATTAAGTGTCAAGCACATGAGTGCCATACTCTACCCTCCAATGGGTGCACCCCTCAAACAAAAGGATAATTTAACTTTTTCTGTCCTTAACAGTTCACTGTATCTGTGAAGAGGTGAGGTACAAAGCGACCTCCTCCTACAAGGCACAACATAGAACAGTTCACAGGATCTGGACTTCTTGACAGACAAGTCACCTGAGAACAGAACTTCCATTACATATTAGAAGATCCAAGGCAATATTTATGGCAGTATTAGCATCCCTGAAAACAGTAGCAAGGTTTCTATCTCTCAAGACTTCAAAAAGTTTTTGGGAAAAAACCCTAAAAGCCACATCAACAAACCCCATAAAGATGTATCATAATGCAGGTATAGCTTCACAGTGAAGGGAGCTTTCAAAGTTAAACCTAAAGATAAAAGTATTTTCAACTTGTCATAAATTAAAATAATGCTAAATCACTAAAGACTTCTTACCACAATAGTGTCTGCTCCTATGACAACATCAGGTGTTCTCAAATGCTTCTGCAAAAGCATAAGAAAGAAAGCATTTGTCAGAAGATGCAAAGAGAACAAACTCTTTTAATACATAAGGTAAGAAAATAGCAGTTTACTGGTTTAGAAGTAGGGCTCTACACTGACCTGAAAACAGACACTATTTCTCCTTTTGCACTGTTCGCAAAATAGCAAATTTGTATCACCATAAAAGTGAGGCTTGAGCACATCATTCTCAAGATACAAACCTGCCCAAATATGTTACTGATATAGGAAATAAAGTGCATTCTCAAAAGTCAAGCTGGTCTTCAAGGTAGCAAACAATTCCTTTAAAGGAAGTGCCTAGTGTTTGGAAGCCAGAGAATACTGCCCTCTAGGATCATTCCTCCAAGCAAAATTTTACTGACAAATAAACCTGGCATTTTTTAGCTACACTTTGTGTTTTTCTCTCAAAAGAGAACACAGTCTATTTTTTAAAATATGAGAAGTACTGATACATAAAAATTCCTTGTAAATCTTTCTTGACTTTAAAAAGTACCTGTCCTTATAGCTAAGTTTTGAGTTACCTGCATATTATAAGGTATACTGCTTTTACTTATCACAACATGACACGAAACCTTCCTGTAAGTGTTACCATTATAATAGAACATTTATAGGGAGGCAATTCTTCTAGACAAAGACTTGATGTGCTCTAAATGGTCAACCATATCTAGAATTAGTTCTACAAATTCCTATAATGAAGAAGCATTGTGAAATCCACTGAACTAGCATTATCACTTAGTGAGGTTGGGTTTAAAATCCACTCTTCTATGTTGTACCATTGTCTGGAAAGTAGCTGACAGAATCCTGAGTAACGATTTACATTGGAGACCATGCAATATTTGCTTTGAACAATGGTGATATCTGGCAACATTGTTAATTTAAAGTGTTCAACATTTCTTTTCTGTCGCTCGAATAGGATCAGCAAACATCCCTCTCTTTCAGAGCTATATTATTAAGAAAATATTATGGTCCTTTTTGTGAGATTTAATCTACTTGACTTTTAAATAAGATCTGGTAGCAATGACCCTTATGTGTTCAAACAGTGATCACAGCCAAGGGCATAAGTCAAACACCGCTGATAGTGTAAGTTGCATCACTGGTTTTGATAAAATTTAGGATACAAAATGGATGTCTCGTGTAACAGAATCTGAAATAATATCAACATCTCCCTTCTTAAAATTAGATATACAAATTCTATTTTAAAACATTGTGGGCAAAGAAAGAGTAATTTTTTTTTCTGCTTTCCTCCAGTACACACAATTTCTGAGCTATTCTTGTCACTCCTTCAGCAAAAGCTACAACAAAGCACTGGAATCACATCAATGTTTTTCTGCGGAGTCTGTCTCCACAATCAAGAAATACATGGAATGAAGTCAGCCATACACCTGAATGTTGAAAGAAATGATGGAATTTATATCCTGCACAAGAGTAGGTATGATGCTGACAATAGGTGCAGGCCGCTTCCGTTTGTGAAAAGCTTGAACTGCTGGCATGAGACTTTTGATTAGGCAATTTTAAGACATCATCTTTCACAAATGAAAGGAAAACATCCATTAGCCTTCAGTGGAGAAAAAGGACTCAGGGATCACTTAAGCAGTGCAAGCAAATTAAATCACAGTAACATGCACCACCTAAAGACAAAAAGCTCATTGCTGTAATTGTAACTTACTACATGCATTCTGTTTGCTACTTCAAGAGCTTTCTGTTTTGCTGTTTCTACAGCATACTCATAAGGGGCTTTAAAAGATGACTTTTCCAGTGTCTCCTTAAACCAGGATGGAACCACCTCAAACCGCAGGCCCTGTAACACAGGAAAGTGATGCAGTCAGTCTGACCTCATCATTAAACATTGCTCCCAAGGCACATTAAGCGACTAGAAAATCTGACATCTTTTTTTTTACACTTTAACACACCTGCCCCCAAAACACACACACAAAAAAACATCCCCAGGGCTTATATTGTTGTTTAGCGCATACATATCCTTTGCAAGCAATCTAAAACAAAACAATCAGAACTTTGAAAGTGGTGTGTATACTTGATTTTGCCCTTATTTATTAGAACCTAATCATATTAGTAATTTCATTATTCTTTTTGTATAAAAACTATGAGGTGTGTAAGCTTATACTGTTGTATAAACTTACACACTCCATAAACAGAGGATTATACTACTTTTTTTTTTTTTAAATATAATCCATCCATAGCACTTATGCAACAGCAGTGCACATTCTTACAGGAGCTTTACTGCACTTTGTGTATCCTTATACATAGGATAAACAGAAAACAAAACCAATCAGTTTCTGATTGGTTTCGTCAAACAATGCCGAGCTATTCTTCTAACTTTTTGCTTCTAGGCTACATTTGTACATTTACTGTACCCACCAGGCATGCTATGTTTCTAATAACTTAGTGTATGACTGAACCTCGGTGCTTCTCCAAACACCGTACATTGAAGTTATTTCTTCCACTAAAGCTCAGTTTATCGGTTGAATTATTAAGAATGGCAACACTGAGCAACTGAAGTTCGATAGGTAATACCCAAGTGCCATTCACTTGGCGCAGCCCGCCCAGCGAGGCCAACACGCTCCTCCGCAGGGACCGAACGCCTGCATGGCAGCTTACGGCCTCCTTTACTCGGCACTAGTGCCTTCAGAAATGGCCCATCTCCTTTATTCCCCGCCCCACTCCCTCCCTCCGGGCCGGCGGGCCGGGCGGCGGCGGGCCCCGCACTCACCACGTTGGTGAGGATCTCCTGCCGGCGCGGCGAGGCGCTGGCCAGCACCACCCGCTTGCTGACCAGCTTGCCCAGCACCGGGTTCAACGCCATGGCGGCGGCGCCGGCGGCTCCCAGCCCCTGCTCCGCGCCGGCCGGGCGGCAGGCAGCGGCCTTATGGGGCGGCGGGGCCGCGGGGCGGAGCCGGCGGGGCGGGAGCGCAGAGCCCCGGAGCCCGCGGAGCGGCCGTGGGCGGGGAGAGCGGCTCTGCGGCCGCCCCGCCGTGAGGGGAGGCGGTGCGGCCGTCCCGGCCGTGCCCTGCGCACCCGCTGACCGCAGCCGAGAGAGGCACAATCGGCCAGATTGGAAAAGGCCTCTGAGATCGAGCCCAGCTTCTGACTGAACACCGCCAACAGACCATGGCACTGGTGCAGCTTTCCCGTAAATACCTTGAGGGATAGTGACTCCACCTCCTCCTTGGGCATTCCATTCACCCCCTCTGTGAAGAGATTCTTCCTTGTGTCCAACCTGAACCTTCCTTGGCACATCTTGAGGCTGTTTCCTCTTGTCCTGTTGCTGGCTGCCTGGGAGGAGAGGCCGAGCCCCACCTGGCTACAGCCTCCTTTCAGGTGGTTCTAGAGAGTGATAAAATCCCCCCTGAGCCTCCTTTTTCTCCAGGCTTAACAACCCCAGCTCCCTCAGTCGCTCCTCACAGGACTTGTTCTCCAGACCCTTCATCACTTCTATTGCCCCTACCTGGATCCATTCCATCACCTCTATGTCCTTCCTGAATGGAGGGGCACAGAACTGGACGCAGTACTTGAGAGGTACTTGAGACTGCTGAGTAGAGGACACACATCATGTTTAACATCCCATCCCTTCTGCTCCCCTAATGCTGCAATAAAGTGTTTGGAAAAGAGGTCTTATCACTTTTTCTTAGCTCAGAAGGAAGCCTAACATAAGAAGGAAGCCTAACATAAGAAGGACATGAAAGTATTGGAGCAAGTCCAGAGGAGGCCATGAAGTTGATCAGCGCTGGTTTCATGGACACCTCATAACAACCTTTTAGCACCTGAAGGGCGAAAACAGGGAAGTCAGAGAGGCACTTCTCACAAGGGCATATAGTGATAGGATGAGACATAATGGGTACAAACTGAAAGGGGGAAATTTAGGTTAGGCATTCTGAAGAATCTTTGAGGTCCCTTCCAACCCGTACCATTCTATGATGCTGTGACTCTATTTCCATAATCACCTGTTGTATTTTCATCAAAATTTAAATATCCCCTTTTTGGCCTTTTAAGTGAAAAATAAGACAAAGTAGTAAAAAAAGAACATAAAAACACAGATTACTTTCAAATAGTGTGATGCTGCAGGCTTTCTTAGTTGGCTTGGAAGAAAGTGAAATGTATCCTCCAGCATTAAAAATATATCCAGTCATTAAAACAGCAGTTTGCATTGCATATTCAGATCTTTTGACACCTGTCTTATGGACCATGTGTCTCATTGGTGGAGCCAGGTTCTTCTTGGTGGTGCCAAGTGATAGACAAGAGGCAATAGGCAGAAACTGATGCTCAGGAATTTTCACCCAAGTATGAGGAGGAAGTTTAATGTGCGGTTGACCATGCACTGGGACAGGCTGCCCAGAGAGATTGTGGTGTCTCCCACATTGGAGATAATCAAGAACCATCTGGACACAATCCAGTGCAATGTGCTCTAGGATGGCCATGTTGAGCAAGGAAATTGGACTAGATGATCCCTTCCAACCTTTCCCATTCCATGGCTTGTGTCAGATTTTCCAAATCTGACAGCCCAGTGGAGGTGAGAGTAGCACAGCCTCGTGCCCCAGGTGCCCCCAGCAGCAGGGCTGAGCATGTATTGCATTGCCAGCAGGCAGACATGCACACACTGTATGGCATGTGTACTTGGAAACATGGAAAACCACATGGAGTAATACAGACAGGGACACGAAGAACTCACACAGGCACAAGCGCCACCAGGAGTCACTTTGTTCCCCTCTGGCTTACCTGGATGAAAAACTTTTTTGTATGCACACACATTCACCTACCTAGCTATTGTATATGTGGGTCCCCCTGTAGCAGAACTTGGACAGGGCTCCTGTGGCTTCTGAAGGGGCTGGGACAGGGGACTCTGTTGGCCTCGTGGGGCTGCTGGGGGCTCCCCCTCTGCTCCTGTCGTGGTGCATGGGCATCAGCCATTTGTTTCCATAACCTGACAGGCTGTACATCATCCTAGGTACAAGGATTTAAGGTTTGAACTTCGATTTTTTTTTTTTAGTGGTCATGATGACTTGAGAGCAGAATTGAAAATTTAGAGACATTTTTTCTCAAGTAATTACAAAATATAAAGAACCTAGGGAAATTATGCTGAATTGAAAACAGAAATAAAAACCTTAGATTACATACCACTGTGAATGCAGACAGCTGTGCTCTGCGGATCCATCATACTGAATATAGTTCTGGGATATTTAGAGAGTCAGCAAGGAAAATAGGGCCTGTGTGAAAAAGGAATAGTCTAAGCTTGTCCTAGATCTTGTCAGAACAAATTCACTGTTCCTTTTTCTTGGCTGTGAAGTGTGACAGTGCTCCTTGCAAATGACAGGTGTGAAAGATATTACAGAAATGAAAGCCATAGTATCTTTCTTACAATACCAATATTATTTTTGATGGACTAAAAGGACAAGTATCTCATCAAGTAACAGAAGCTTATGTTTCCTGGCACACACCAGAAAAGATGTGTGGGAAAAAAATATTACAACCCTGCAAGTTTAACATAAATGTAAATCCTAATATATGTATATCTTCAATGTGACTGCATTACTAACCAAAGAAAGGGAAATTGCAATTGTATGGGTGTTTCTAGAATCTGGGACACATTTCTTATCCAGAGTCATCTATGCTGTGCTTTATGTTGAATATAAGCAAGCATAATTAACTAAAATCAGGCACTTCAGAGGACTAAGATGATAATGCAAAGGTTTACGTATCAAACCAACAGGCCAATTTTTCTTCCTTTCCTCATTTTATTCAGTCTTCCAATATAGTTTGGTTATCATAGCAACATGGCAATGAAGCTGTGACTCCATCCCAATCTGTGTGTATGAATAAAGGAAAGACTTCAGATGAAAGGACACCTGTTCCTGACAGCTTCTTTTGAGAGAGAGGAACAAAGACTGATCTGTCTCTAGATATCTGTGGAGCCTTTAGAGATGCACCCAACATAACTCCTCTTTCTTAGGTGTGGCTTCCCATTAACTGAAGAGTTAAACAAGACTGATTTATTTCCCTTAGCTGAATTCTGCTTTGCACAACAGATTTTTGAAACTTAAACAAATAAATTTGAATTTCTATGTATTTTCCATGAAAGCTAAGACAATGCCCAAAACCAGAGACCACCAAAAGAGTTTTTTACTTGAAGAAAATGAGATGTGGCTCTTGCATTATTATTTTTAAGGAGCGGTATTTACTGAATTTGTTATTCTGTTAAACTTACATGGCAAGTGGTGATTTTGTCTATTTAAAAGACAAAACCACAAACCTGTTGAAATACATGTTTTCATTTACCATCTTTATATGCTATTTCTGCTGGTCCAAATGTCAACTAAAGAACCCTGTGAGAAAAGCTAAACCCCATCACACAAGCTGCCACAGCTGGGAGAGGTTTGGCGGAGAGGCGTTAACTGCTCCACAGCGGCGTCGCAAGCCAGGCGCGGCAAGTGTGAGGCTACAGCGAGCTGACCGAGGGGAAGATCAATGACACCAGCAGTTATCAGAAAAGTTTCTGGCATGGCTGACTGTGCTAGTCAAAGATTAGCTTGTCCAAGGTTGGTTATGAAACTATTGACTTTTTCAAATATCCAAGGTATTTTGAGCAGAAGCAAAACAGCAGTTAAAGCTCTGAACTGCAGAGACCTCAATACTTTTGTTCTGGAGCTCTCTGCTTTTCTGTGTACGCATTTACTCGGTAGCCATGACAGTAACACCTTGAAGCATGTAAAGAACACTGTGATCGTTAAGTTCTTGTGCCTACTTTTGTGTGTGTTGTGATGAGTGTATGTATTTCAACCCAGATGTATTATTTGCCTGAGCCACCAGTGCAATCACAGGATCATCTTATTTGGGGAACAATGCATTTCCATTGTGAGGAAATTAGTGAACCCTAGGGGCTTAGCTATAAAGTTGCTATGAAGGGAATGAGCATTTCACCTTTCACAGGGCAGCTTCACTTTTCTAGGATAACCTCATCAATTCAAAGAGCTCACACTTACGTTTTTCAAGGAACCTTTTCCTGCCACCGAAATCCTTGCCATAGTCTAATGTGTTTTCCTAACTTGTGAAGTAATTAATACATCTTGTTTCTGTTACTGTAAGGGAAAATATCTTTAGTTGTTTGCAGATGGATTCTATTTCATCAGCTAATCATCAGTAACTCTGTTTAAAATTATGGTGTCGTCATTTAACATTCCCCATCTTGTGTTTTATTTTCGTCTTTTTATATACAGCTTGTATTTAGCTAGCAGCCTTATGAGCAGAGTTACCTGCTTCATATAGCACTCAATCTCTTTGATATTTTACAATTGCTTTACATATTCAACTAGATCTTTGGTTTGTGAAGGGGTATTCTAGATTTTTCCAGACTCAGGGTGTGCTTTCAGAGCAGATGCTTTAGATTTCTTTCACAGTCTTATTACTTAGCTCTGTGTTCTCATAGGCCATTTTTAAGAATCCCTATAAATTTGTTAGCTCAGGTACAAATGCTCCTTTCTCCTCTTCTGTCCAGCTTGGAAGGCCTGTAATATCTTTATATCTCTGGGTGACCATTTCCCAGAATTTCCTTTTTATTTGAAGTAGAGTAGTACAACAATCGTATAGAGACATTTTGTGGAGACCACAGGAAGTCAGATGAAATAAGATTTAAATACACTGTAGGATAAAGGCTGTAGGATATGTAATGTCCCTGTAAATGTTTTTACACATCCTTAATTTGAAGATCTTTGTCTTCACAGCATAGTTATCAAAAGACATCATACATTGGGAAGAAACTTCACAACTGCTGAGGGAGTGCAGTATAAATAGTACCAGAAGAATACCAACCCATTTGTCAGGCAGCTCCATGCCCATCTCCTGGGACAAGGAAAGTAGCTACATCAAACATGGATGTAGCAATGCCCAGGAGGAGGACATGGCCATTCACAAAGCAGCTTTTAACAGTACAGAAATCATTATCCAAGCCTCAAAGGGTCATCCTTGGCCAGCACATTTAAATAGTGTAAAAAGTGTTTTTCCAAGACTAATTGAAGAAAGGATGTTAGGAATTCAAACTAACTACTTTGCTTTTGGCCTCTGCCACAGAAAAGGTATTGCAACTTGGAGAAACATAGAGCCTTAAAAAAATTTCAGTGTGAAGACATCTAAGTCCTAGTGAGAGGAGCACAGAATGACAAATTTTGTGACTGTGCTGGCCAAGAGGATGAGCTGCCAGGTCCACAGCAGCAACACAAGATAAAGGAAAGAAAAGAATGCTTCCTTCCTGCTAGTTTCTACCTGATATCAAGTATGTGCTATATCCTCCTCCAGTATAAGGTGGAGTGCTGCAAGCACATCCTGATCTACATGACACAGAAACAGCATTGCAGTTACACACAGTGCTAGTGTTGACTTTCCTAGCTGTTGCTACAGCCAGTGTCTACTGCTGAGAGCATCTTCTGGTCTGCAGCTTTCTTTGTGCTGTGAACTTGAGGCCAACAAGCAGCCTCAAAAGGGAAGACTGGGCAGAGTCTAATAACCCAGTAGTCTCTGAGGCAGGAGGATAAGTGTTTTCTGACAGCACCCCTAGATACCTGTGTGTTTGTGTGTTTGACAGCCAGTGTATTCTAATGAATCCATGAGCCTCTCTTGAAGTCATATATCTGGTTTTTGCTGCACGAGCAGGTTCCACCTCTAACCTCAGCATCACCCCAGTCTCACTTCAATTAACACTTGCATTGTCTCTAGACAAAAAGAAGCTGTGTATCAGACTATAAAACACTGGTTCTGTGTTATTTAAATTTGAAAAAGGCATAAACAAGTACATAAAATATTTTGGGGAAAATGTGCATATACGTACTATATACATTATATATGCATCATGCACATTTTCTGTGTGTGTGTATGCTTATAAAAACATATATGTACACATATGTGATGTAAGATACAAATATATAGTTGCCTAAGACTGGAAAATAAAGACTTCCTTCTTTTTGTACAGTATACGGATAGCTGCAAAGACAATGGCATGAAATTAGAGAAACTTAAAATAAGGTGCAGAGAAGAGAATATTAATTGGCTCAACTGTAATCCCAGTTTTTCCAGAAAATAACTTCCGAGGCTCCAAGGTCAAGAGCATCTTGGAGCGCATAGATTTATGTTCTGAATCTCCACTGGAGGGCAGTGCGTCCCGTCTTTTTCCTACGTATTTGCTCATGAACCTTAACTTTAAAGTACCTGTAAAATGCTGTAACTTCTAAGAACTAAAGACCACACAACCCAAACGCTAACATTCCTAGTTTTAATGTTAAGGATTACATAACAGAACAGCTTCAGGCCGTTCCCTAGGGTCCTGTCACTGGTGACTACAGAGAAGAGGTCAGTGCCTGCCCCTCCTCTTGCCCCTCCAGGAGGTCTCCCATCAGCGTCCTCTCCTCCAGGCTGAGCAATGGATGCACATGTGTGTGTGCAGATGTGTACTTTTAGGGACAGTCAGAGCTGATGTGAATGGCAATATGTCTAGCAATATCCTGAAAGAGATGCACTGAGATTGGAGCAGTAAAGAGACACCATAAGCACACTAAGAAGTGCTAAGATATGACTGCCACAGATCTTAAGGCTCCTTCAGCAAATTTTCATGGTTATAAGAACAGGAATAATTCTACCCTATGAAACAAATTCCTTTACTGAATATGGAAATAAACACTGTCAGACTTCTATCTTCTATCATCTCAATTTTATCAGATGTATCAAGTGAAGAAAAATGATATATTTTATTTTAGCTTATTTTTGTACTCATTTAGAGTTTTAAAAAAGCTCAAACATATGGACACTTTATGTGAAAGTGTACAGAGAAATTTGCATTACTCATCAAAATGGGATGGGATCATCCCATAGGTATGCATTCTGCATATACTATGGAATGCAGGATGAAATAGGGAAAGGAAAAAATATCAGCGTGCTGACAGTAATAAGGAACTGGGGAAACCAAGTCAGAGGTGTTGTGGTGCTGAAAGTTTTTGAGGGAGAAAAAGCCATCGCATTCAACTGAGAAGGTGGACAGGATCTTTTTAGAGGTAAATGATGGGAAGAGACTTTAGCTTATATATTAACATATATTTTCCTTTATTTTCTGAAGACGTGTGAGTCTGGCGAGGTAAGAAAGACCTACACCCTGTTTAAGTGCTTGCTGGGATCCCCAGGAATATTATTGTAACCTGCTGTTACAAGCACGAAGATGGCAAAATTCAAAAACAGCTGTCAAGAGGAAGATGGTGATACCAACATTTCTTTTGTAGTGTGTGTCTACACAGAGATCTGCTGTCATCTGGATGTCTGAATGCAATCAAAAACCAAAGCAGGTATTGTTTAGGAAATGAAAGGAGACAGTCATCAGTTATCATGATGCTGCCAAGCAATAAGATGCTTAGGGCAACACTTGATGAGGTAAGTTAAACCTTTTGTGCATGGCAAGCCCACACTTCCAGAGATTTGAGTCACTCTGTGAGATGTTTGTTCTGTATCTCAATAGTTTATTTTTTCTGTGAATCACATTCCTTTCCTTACAGCAGAGATCTGGAGATTTACTGATGCTCCCAGATTTTCTGCTGAAAAGGCACCATGTTTCTAAAATGAAAGTGGCTGTTTATGAAAAAAAACTATTTACAGATATTCTCTAACTGCAGATAGCCTACTGCAGAAAATAACTTCCTGTGCCTCTCTGCAGTCATTTAAAGCATTTCTCTGCCCAGCTGCCACAGAAGTTACTTCTTTAACCATTCTTCCATCTCTAGCTTGAATCTGTTTATACGTCATATAAATCTGTTATCCTTTCTGCTTTGATAAAGCTGCTCAGGTGCACAGCAGAGGAGAAAAACCTTTAAATTTCCTCAGATTTAAGGCACTCAACAAAACACTTCTCTATTTTCCTGGTACTTCACCATACCCAACAGTAGTTAAGATTGTGGAACATACTAGGAAAAGCTCCAAAGGGAAATTAGCCTGGGAAGCTCTCAGTAGGACAATGGGCAATTTTCTTTCTGCAAGTTGGGGCATACCAGAGACAGGTCATGTAGGCAGCGGTGCAGAAGCTGGGGAAAGAGAACCGTCAGTGTCCATGTGCTGAAAATTTCTGCAAAAGAAAAAGTCTGACTGCAAGACATCATCCTCAGCTAAGACAGTCAAGAAGGGAGTTGAGGTATTTATTATGATAAAAGCTAGAAAGGTAATCTGTCTGGCAGCTCTGAACTGCTTGTTTTATAATTAAAGACACTTGAGAGTCTCCTCATTTGATAACATATTCCAGCTGTTTAAGGACTTTAAGGAAAAATACCAGAAGACTTGCAACTAAGTCATGAAAGACCAGGAAGTCCAGACTCCAGTAATGCAGGGATGTTTGGTTTTTTGTGTATTTTTTTTTTGGTTTTTGTTTTGTTTTGTTTTGTTTTTTTTGTCAAATAAAAAAGAAAGCTTTAAAAAAGATATTTCAACTAAGCATTATGCTGTACTTTATTATGCACTCCATAATTACACAAGAAGAAAGCATTTACTTGCAAAAACTTAATCCTGAATGAAAGTAATCCAAATATATAAAAAATAATAGTATGACTGAAATTTCCTCTCAGTAACTTCTTTTGAGACTATGAACTGTGACATAAATGAAGAAAGTACAGTTATTCCCATAAAAGATTCCTGGTTGGTTTTTTTTGTTTGTTTGTTTGTTGTTTTGTTGTTGTTGTTGTTGTTGTTGTTGTTTTTTTCCAGGATGGATTTAATTAAGGCTTATATTCTAATCATGCTTGTAAGAGTTATTTTATAGTAGAATTTTCATTTGGGGCACTTAAAAGAACTGTGACTTTAGATACATCTAAAAATTTTACCAGTAAAACTGATTATTTTAATGGACTTCACCAGGTCATAGCATTGTGAATTAGCTTTTTTAGAGGAACTTGTCAGGTCATTGAAAAATATTTTGTTACCAGAAAAGGTACAGTAAAGTGTATTTGCCAATGTATTTGTGACAATTCATGACAAAGAATTGTACTCTTCCCTAATGCACCTGTGAGCTTTAAAGAGTAGACTAGGCTGCTGCCTGAGAAATTAAAAAAAAAGGAAATTGCCATGCCTCAAATGTATAAGTAGGTCTGCTGCTAGTCAGCTCAAACAGCAAAGAGATAGATGACAGAAAAAATTAGACCAGAGGTGAGAAATTTTGTCAGAAATTGAATCAATAATTATGTGCTTTGAAGCAAAATGGATGAACTTACAAGCACCTGGAGAGATTTGTTGAAGGGCAAGACACATGTTCGTCTTTACCTGATTGTGAGAGATCCCTTGGTTAGCGGGGTTGGACATGGTGACCTCTCTTCCAGCCTCAGCCATCCTGTAATTCTGTGACCTGTCAAAAGGGGCTAAATGACAGATGAACAAGCTTGTGCCCCCGGCTCCCCTGTCTATGGAATAGCCTCTTCCAAGATTATAGCAGGCTGAATTTCCTGCTGAATCCCTTCTTGGCAGCACCCCAGCAGGCAGGGTGAGAGGCTAGGTGCCAAGGTAGTTCTGGCAGTGCTTAACTGGGAGTGTGAGATGGACCAGTGTGGAGCCAAGGGTCTGTCTTGCTTCAAACACTGGCATTTCAAGAGAGGGGAGAACAGGGCAATTACATCCTATGACTTCCTCTTAGTACTCCTTCAGCTTTTGACAATTTTAATCCTTGAGGTCTTCCTGGGCCTGTGGTGGTTTTCCTGTTTAATAACCTACAAATGATTTCTTTTCCATGTTATTTTCCAGTTTCTCTGGACCAGTGTACTATGTGCACCCACAACATTCTTGGCAAAGAGTTTTCTAATTTTACTATGAGTTGTAAGAAGAGATATGAACTTGATCTGGTTTTAAACCTAGATCTCATTAGCTTAATGTGTTGTTCACCAGTTATTGGGTAAAGGCAGTGTAAGTCATCCAAATCAGATTTTGCACTTCATTGAGGATTTTGGATGCCTTTTTCCTATCTATCTTATATTATCTTTTTTTTCTTGAGATGAGCAGTCCTAAACTATTTAACTTCTAAGATTTTAAATTAATTTATTAGAGCATACCATATGCTCTTGGTCTTTTCTAGTCTTTTTTGATCCTATCTGTGACAGAGGCCAGAAGTGCAGAGAGTAAACTAGGAATGGGTGAGCAATGGATTTCTATGATGCTGAGCCAACAAATGGAATTATGGATTATGATTCACTTAGTCACTGACAAGCAACATCATTTTATACACAAAGCTGTTAGTGGGTTTCCCTGTGTGCATTACTTCACTACATTACCAACACTGAATTTCACACACAAACATTTGTGCTATCCCTCCCATCTCTGGGTAAGCACATACCCTAACAATCCCCTAAGAGAAATAACACCCCAGTGGGTATCAATGTAGACATGTAGACCTCATGTTATTTTAAACAATTTAAACTAGAAAAAAATGACAAAAAGTGATGAGTTGACTTCAGGATAATCTCTGGCCCTCTCACATATTAGCATATATGTAGCCAAACAGAAAATGAACCCCAAAAGGAACATAGTCTAGGGAATATTTATGAAAGCACAGCATCACGAGCTGGTTGAGTAAGGTGATGGTCCTGCTTTTCTCTGTGCTGGTGTGGCCTTACCTTGCATCCTGGGTGCCACAATATAAGACATGAAGTTCTTAGAGAACATCCAGAGGAGCTCTACACAAATAGTGAAGTGTGTATAGGGGAAGCTTTATGAGGAACAGCTGAGGGGACTTGGTCTGTTCATCCTGGAGGAGACTGAGGGAAGACCTCACTGCAGTTACAACTTCCTTGTGAGGGGAAGCAGACGGGGAGGCACTGACCTCCTCTCTCTGATAACCAGGAATAGAACCCAAGGGATTGGCCTGAAGTTGTGTCAGGCAAAGTTTAGGCTGTATATCAGGAAAATATTCTTTACCCTGAGGGTGTTTGGGCTATGGAACAGCTCCCCAGAGATATGGTCACAGCACCAGCCTGACAGAGTTCAAGAAGTGTTTGGACAATACTCCTGGGCACATGGCACACTCTTGGGGATGGTCCTGTGCAGGGCCAGGAGCTTGACTGGATGGTCCTTTGCAGGGCCAGAAGCTTGACTCAATGGTCCTTGCGGGTCCTTTCCAAGTTGATATAGTCTTTGATTCTATGATTCCATGACTACTGACCCTGACTGTGCATTCCCAGTTTCCTCCAATGCCCTGCTCCAGGATGGAGGTGGGACAAGCTCTGACTGCCAGCTCCTTCAGAAATGCATAGAAATTAAAAAAAAATATATGCACCTATTGGGCAAGGAGAAGGATTCAAGTTAGACAAAATCTCATTAAACTACTTTTAAATACTTCTATAATTTGTGTGAAGGTTCTATGACAATGCCAACTTCTGATATATATGTATCTAACCTGTAAAGAAATCTGAAAAAAATCCACAAAAACAATGAGAAACAGATTACTTTTGTTTCATAACTTGGTTTCCCTGCCCTCATCTGTGCTTGTAAGTTTTTCATGCATGGCACATAAAAACATGGGAATGAATCTTAAATCATGTACTTTTTATTTTTTAAAAATTTTTCATTATATGTACAAAAAAATTCAAGCAAATTCATAGGTTAAATTTCTATACAGTAATTAAAAAAATTAACATGAAACACAATCTCCCCTCCCAACCCTGAAAACAAATAGAAACCTTTACATTCTTGTCTTTGCAGTAAAATTACATTAACTACATAGTAATGCTTACAAGTAAGCAAGTTTCCCAGTGCCCGTATTCACCAAATTGAACATAAATGGACATGAACTTCTCAATAACTTCATAAATTGCAATGTATATTTATTTTTATGTCTTTATTTATATGTATATATGTATATGGATGTCAACTTACACTCATTGGTCAAGGAGGGTAGAAGCCATTATTCTTATGGTTATCCAGAAGGATATATTTCCCGGATCAAACAGTATGATGGGCCTCTTTTAATAATAATTTATTCTCTTCCTATCTAATAAAGACTCTCTAAGACTTCACAGTATATGCCATTGGACTCAAAGGATTGCTGTTAAGGAGTGCATTTTTATATTTCTTTCTCAAGGAACAATCCCACTGACCCAAACAGGAATCTGAGCTAACTAGAGGCTAGTTAGTGAAATGGCACAAAGTATACTCCAGTGAGGCATCCTTCCTGTTCCTTTTTAAACATTTTCAGAAGAGACATGAAGGGTTATGAAGAGCTGCATGAGTTTGGAGAGAACTTTCGGTTGTTGTGAGAATCTTTTCTCACTTGAAAAAAGAGCAATTCACTGTTTTTCAAAATATAGCAGTTGATGTCCAAGGTGCAAGATTTCTGCCCTTTTGGCTCTATTTTGTGTCAGTTCTAGCTCAGGCACTTTGCAGCATATTTTAGGAGGGGCTATGCACTTAAGGACCATGTTCAAGATAAAACAGAGTCAAAGTCTGCATTAGATGTAGGAGAAGTAAAGGCTTTCAATGTAAAAATAGTTCCATGTTAAAAAAAAAAAAGAAAAAGCAACAAGATTTCAGTATAAACTTCAAAAAATGTTACGCCACAGCAAAATGAATAAAACAATTAAAAATTGTGATAATGAGATAGCTGGAATCATGTGAAAGTGGATAGTGAAGGGTAGGTTCCAGTCAAATTGATGGGAGTGTTTAGGTGAGTTACATATGACAAAGATTGGCCTTGTATGCAGAAAATGTGCAGATTAATTAAAACTAACACTGAAATGCCACAAAGCATTGAATGTTCACATTGGCTAGTAAATGGTAGTGCTAGGTCCACTCACATTTATTCTGCTACAAAAACTGACAATACTTTAGCAGAAGATAGGAAATTCAAATATCTCACTGTGTGTATTTTGGTTTTCCACCCTTCACTGTGAATAAATTAATGGTAGTTAATTTGTAGTAGTGGTGGAAAATTGGTTTCTAATCATGAGATACCCAGAGAAAAATGGCAAATTTTAAGGGCCTTGGGTGTCACCTATTACTTAGGCACAGAAGCTTAGGAATCAGTGCAGCATGAGATGTCTCAACCAACTAACTACAGCGCTGTGGATAGCTTCCTCCTTAGTACTGGATGCAGTTGAAGTGCAGTAAAAGGATATGGTGTATTTTTCTCTTGCTTGTGAGGGGGTCTTGTCTGGTCTTCTCAGGTGGTTTGTGTCTCTCCTCTGTCAGTGAGAGTCAAATGTAGGTAAAAAGCTGTAAATACTATAGGAAAAAATTATCTTTTGTCTATCTCCAGTGCATGTTCTGTAGCAGTTGTCTTTCCAGGCACACAGGCAGTGTTGAGATTTGAAAAGGATTAAACATGGCATGGAATATGCAAACAAGTTGTAGAAAGATATTTCAGAGGAGAGCTCCAAACACTGGACTGCTCAATCCACCTGCCATAACTTATTTTCAGGATATTTGGCACAGCTCCCATTCTCAAGCCTTATTTTCCTCTTTCTTTTCTTCTTTCTTCTTGCCTGCCTCAAAGAAGTCTGTTTCTGACATCTGGCCATCAGGAAATGTTTTCATCTGGTTTCTGCTAGCACAGAGTGACTCTCCAGTCTGTGGTTGAATTTTCATTTATCTAGCTGAAAATCTGGTTTATAATCCACACCATCTCTGTAAGGAAGAAAAAAATAATTCCCCAGGAACTATGTAAAGCTAAATTCTGCTGAGGGGTATGGTTCTTTTAGGTGTAGCCTACAGTGAATTGGTGAAAATGACCAGTTGATACTAATCATATACAAGCAGCATTGGTACTGTTAATAGATTAATGTGGGAAAATCTGTTTCCTTAAATAAACTGCTCCCCACAGTCCTAAGAAATTCATAACTTCAAGAAATACAGCAGTATTTTCAAACGTTGTTAGCTTTTCTTTCACTGTATGAGATGTTTTTCTGTATAAGATTGAAATAAATAATATGAGTCAGCCTAACCTTTTCAAGTGTCAGTGTGGTTTGACTCTGAAAAGCAGTTGGGTGAGTGTTGTGATTTCACAGTGGATGTGCATTACGCCTTAATGGTAAAATACCATGCTACTTTTATTATTTCTTTTATAAAAATACAACAAGAGAGAAAGAAATATAATCAGAAAAACAAAGAAAAACAAAGAGAAAAACCAAGCTTACTCCCAAACCAGCTTTGGTGTACGATCTAATTCATGTACGGTAATATTTCACATTCACTGAGAATCAGAAGTCTTTGGTTAACTATCACAAAACCTCAGACTAACTGTTCTAAACCTATCCCTCAGCCTTATGCACCAAGGCTATTTCCAGGCTAAACTTGTTTGATTTGCTTCAGTGACTTCTTGAATAAATTCAGTTCCTTTAGCACTTCCATGACCAGAAAATGCTGAAATGCAATTTAAGTACAGCTTGAGTTCTGTCACTGGAGCAAGGTATTTTGAGCATGGCCTTTGAAAAGGAAATGTTTTCTGTGTCTACTCATGAGTTTCACAGGTATCTTTCTCCTGGGAATATCTAAAGCTAAAAAACACTTTCCTGCCTTTGCAAATTGACCTTTACTCCCTCTAACCCATCCATAGGTCCACTTGACATTGATCTGGCTGACATAGTCCTGCCAGAAAATAAACTTTCCCTTCTGTTTTCTAAGCTGTCGCTGAGCAGTACCCTAGGGCGAAACAATTGCATGAATTTCTGGTAAAATTCTTTCGATGCAAAATAATAAATGAAGGGATCTAAGCAGTTGTTGAAGCAACTGAGGCACAAGGTGAGTTTGTAGGCAGGGTACAAACTGCTGCTGTAAAATAGGCGGCTGATCATATGTGCAAGTAGGATAAAGTTATTGGGGGCGAAGCAAGTGATGAAGGACAGAAGGACAATTGTTGCCAGGTATATGGATCTAGTCTTTTGCCTATTACCATATCTGCTTGCTGTCTGAATTAGCTTCCTAATGATACCAATGTAGCATCCAACTGTTACAACAAAAGGGATCAGGAACAGCACAACAAATAAAGTGAGGAGAAAGGCTACCCAAGCTCCAAAGGTTGGCAGCATATCCCATTTTAGGACATCAAAACAGGTTATAATCCCTAATTCTTTCACTTCATAGGTCAGGTCTGAAGTTTCTAGTGGGTAGAAGGCTAGTAGCAAGGAAAACCACATAGCTAGGCAGGCAGCCAAGGCATATCTTTTTCTTCTCCACTTGCTCAACTTCAAGGGGTGTACCACACCCATGTACCGCTCCATGCTGATAAAGGTCACGGTCAGTATGGAAGAATACATGTTGGAATAGAACATCACTGTCACAAGGCTGCAAAGAGTCTTGCCAAATCTCCAGTGATTACTTTGGAGGTGATAAGAAATCTGGAAGGGGAAACAGCTGACCAGCATAAGGTCTGTGATGCTTAAGTTGATCATGAAGATAACAGAAGGTGTTTTGGGTTTGATGTGCCAACAGAGCACCCAAAGGGAAAACAAGTTTCCAGGGATGCTGACCAGAGCCACCACTGTATACACAATTGGGAGGGTGAAGGAGACTGTCTTATTCTGGAGCATTGCTAGTGTCAAAGCGTCCAGGTGGGATTCGTTTTTAACCATTATTCACAAGTAGGTTGTTGATCCCTGTAAACCAACTGGATCATAGCATGAACATTTGGCTTGAAAACCTAGAGGAGAAATGTCAAGTGAAAAAAACAATATGTCAAAACAGAAATTAGGGACATAAATCACAGATCACAGATCATAAATCATATATTAATAAACTAAAAAAATCCTTTCATTTGACAGATTTTCCTTGAGTGCACTGAATCCATTAAAATTACTTTCTGAAAAGTCTTGCCTCCCTCCAAATCATCATAATGCTTTATCAGAGTGACGTCTTCCTATCTTGGAGCAGCTACCTTTTCTCTGCTGAATGGTTTTCTGATACTTAGACTTATAGAATCATTAAACTTGAAAAAGGCATCCAAGATCATGGCACCTTTGAGCAAACACCACCATGTCAATTAAATCGCCGCACTGATTATTGTTAACCAGCACCCCTGGGTTCTTTTCCACTGGGCATCTTCCCAGCCACTCTGCCCCAATCCTGTAGTGCTGCATGGGGTTCTTGTGGCCCAAGTGCAGGACATGGCATTTCTCCTTATTGAACCTCACACCATTGACCTTGGCCCATCAATCCCTCCTGTCCAGATTGCTCTGTAGTCTACTCATTTTCACACCTCCTGTGTTACTGTAACATAAGAAAATCACATATCACAAATTGAAGTTCAGTTGATGTCTCTGTGAGAACACTAGTCCATAGATTCTTCTTGAGCTAAATCCATTGTGTACTCTAGATGTCATAACCTTGATTTCTGTAGTGCATAATATCTTCTGACATTCCCCCCCCCCCCATCTAATTTATGTCCCATTTGAATTATTTTTTGCTTTTTTTTTTTTTCAACTTAGGAAAAAGAGAACATGCATTCAATGACTCTTCCTATATTATAATATAAACAGAATATAAGGAAAGAAACATGAGAACCATGGAAAATTGCACTTGCTTGGACTGGTTTACAGGCTGGAGAAACCCTCTTCTACCAAGAACAAAAAACTATTGATCTTCAGTTTCTGCAAAATGTAAGTTATTTAAAAATGTTCTGTTTGTAGCTGTCTTATTTGCATCATCTGTAATTCTGCAAAATTACTTTCAGTTTTGCAGTCTGCAAAGCGGACCCATGCTTTCACTGCTTTTCATAGATCTTTCTTGGCAGATGCAATAGCTCATAGTTTAGTGTATTTATTTTAAGCAGCATGGTAGCATTCAGCAGCTGCGGGAAAGAACCCACACCTCACTGCTTGCTTTTGTTAAGCTGTAAGTACACAGAGGCAATTTCACAAAAGTACAGCACTGAAAAAGTGAAGAAATGGCAAAAAATGCCCAGAAAGACAGAGGATAGATCTACAGTATGTTCTGTGGAGAGTTACAATAAAGGCTGAAGAGGTGCCAGGCCAAGTCAGCCGAAAACTGTAGGCACATCTCTACTGCTTAATTACAGGCAGAGAGTGGGTTCAGGCACACTCCTGTTTGTGGACTCTCATCACCTGCATGGTTTATTCCAAGTATCTTGTTGCAAAGCAGCCCTGCTGTAGGAAGTTAGATTAAAAAACACAGGTGCCAGTTGGTGTCACTTAACCTAGTATCTTGTTTAAAATGAGCTTTTAGTTTGTGTGGTAATGTGTAACCAGTCAGTTCCTCAAACTCTATAGCTGGAAATAACCATTCTGACAAAAAATGTGCTTTCTGAGAGAGGCTTTTACTGAAAAACTTGTTCTCTGAACAACTGATGATTCCTGAGACCTAGCAAATGAGAAGTCTCTACTGGAGGCTGGCTGCAGTGCAGTAAAGAGATAATCAACTTTGAAAAACTCAAGTGCAGATCCAGATAAAGGGATCTCAGTGGGGGTTTATTGACGTTCTTTCTTGATCTGATATATTTGACATAGTGCTTCAAATGTCAGCTAAAAGTATCCAGAAGTGGTGAGAGTCAGTATCAAGAAAATTGTATTGATTAATGTGGCTTCCAGCTGAGTTGTTGGAATCCTAGATAAAGGAACAAGAAAATTGAAATTGCAAAGAAATCAGAGATGTACATATATCATGCATATGACACAGAGCAAACATGTTTCAAGTACTGAAATGATCATCAGATGGGCACAATTACAAAAAGCCCTTTGAGCCAAATTTGTTGCAAATGAAATTCAGTTCTTGTCAGGGGAGTTTTATCAAGAATGAAACTAATTCTTCATTTTTAAGGCTAACTTGAAAAAGCACTCACACAACTCTTGGAAAAAAGCCTTAGTGCTCTCTATTTCAACTCATCAGTCTGTGACTTGGCATAGCAAATGTTTCTTCATGAAGTCTGTTGCCTCAAAAATCCTGCTCAAGTTGCATCCCTTTGTGTCTAACAACTCTATACTTCTCAAAACAAACAGAAAACTGTTGTCTGTGTCAGAGTTACTACAGAGCTCTAATAATATACCTTTGCAAATGAAAGATATTTGCTATTACAGGCCCCTAGATGCTATTCCTATAGAAATTACATGTACTTGGGAAGGTATGAATATAGGTGAAAATTTCCATTAAATCTATTACACTGGTCATAAAGCTATCTAATATGTCCATATTTTGGTTTGTGTTAATCTCAAACGTATTTTCTTCTGTACTTGTTTTTTTCTGAGAGGATATATTGATAAGAAAGAGATAAAAAAATGCATGCCTAGATGCTGCCACATGCAAAACAGTGAGCATTCACAGCCTGACTGAAGGTGAATTTTAAGCACTTGTGGAATGCTACTGTCAGTAAAACATAAGTGCCTCCAAATGCAGGCACCTCTTGAATTGGAGTTGAAAGACACCAGACTTACTGATTGCATGCCTACAAGAGCTTTCCAAAAAGGGTAGGACTCCTTGATATTGGTTTCAGTAACGCAGATGTTCATCACAACGAGCAGAAGAAGAATGATGGGTGGTTCACTTAGAGTCTTCTTCAAGTGACATTTACATCAGTGCTCAAGCTTGTGCCATAGAAGGAGAAATGTTAATCTTTTCTGCTTGCTTGATTTCTGAAACATTTAGTAGATGGATGTATATTAGTCTCATATTAAGTACTAAGCCTCTGGAGTAATACTAAATCCATGTAGGATTTTTTTTTTGCTATTCTTTGTACTCACTGGCTTGTGGCACTCTGCACAGAAAACTCACTTGGAAATTCAGTAGCAACGAGTTTTCATCCAGGCTGCAACCATAAGCTAAGGTGACAACTGCTTAATGCTTTTCTGACAGGAATAGGGATTTCTTTCCCTTCAATTGACAAAACATGATAAATAAAACATTAAAGCATGTACTGAAAATCAAACAGTAAATAGTCACAAGATATCTGTGCTACTTCTTTGCTGTGAAAGAGGAACAGTCTATTTTTAGAGAACCGCTAAATTAAGCTGATGTGATTTCTCTCTTACATCTATTATCTTCCTGTTGTCAGTGTCAAGTGCACCTGTAAAAAAGACTGAAAAGCCCTTGAGCAAAGTCAAAATGAAAATTGCCAATTTATAAAAAAATTGATATTTGCTTTGTGTTTTGAGATTAAAAAATAACTTTAAAAATATATCATGCAGCAGAAAGCCTTTCAAAACCTATTGTTTTTCATAATTTTTGGTTCACAACCTGTCAAAGCACTATTGCATAGTTAAAAAGTTTTTATTTCGTAACTTCTTTGATATGTTACACTTTTAGAAAGACATCCTTCTAGCTGAAGAATGTAGCATGTTTCAGATTACAGGAAAAACAAGCTGAAATGCTATTTCAACTCAATTGCAAATAGATTTAGAGTGAAGCAAAGTGAAAGCACAGATTTTACTGTAAACACTTAGAAAAATCTTATTAATAGCTTTTTTATAATGCAAGTGTAGCTGAAGAATGGATTTTTTTTTTCTTAAAATACTGCTTTTTAATCTATTTCTATTTTACATTGTCTTTTACTTACTCAGTTTGATTACAAAGCAGTAACAAGAACTAAAGGGTTAGGACAGTTTATGTCTACCTAATGGTAGATAAAACTAGAGACAACTTGGGGGTTCTCAGTACAGAGTGTTCCTGCTGGGTTTTCAATGCCTCCTGGACTGTATGAATTACTACTGACATGACAGAAGTGAGTAAAAGCCCTTAAAACAAATGCTTAATTTCTATTGTAAACTGAGTATGAGGATAAGAAGGAGTTGTGAAGGTAAAGAGACAAGAGTCAGTAATCTTGAGCTGTGGGAAAAGTGAGAAACACTTCAATATTTAAATAAAGTAAGGAGTTTTAATATGAAGAACAAGAAGAAAAAGTGCCTTTTTGTAAAACATCTCAAGTACAGTTTCTAAAGCCTCATTCATGTGATTCTGAGAAACACTTCTGCAAATGTTCAAGTTCACCAAACTGAGCAATGTAAATGAGTCCATCTCCGTCTGAATGATTCCTAAACTGAACATGGGCCTTACCGAAAGAGGCTGCAGGTTTTGTCTTGATGGTTCTTTCTCACCCTTGCAATAAACTTTCATGCAAATTTTAGCTTGCAGTGTTACATGTCTACATCTCTAAAAGCCAAGGGTTTGGTTCACTCAGTGAAGATGTGAACCTGTCTTCTAAGAAATTTCTTTGTATTTGGGCTTCCTTGTTCTTTTAGCCGATTTGTTTTCCTATTGTTTTGTTCTGAGTATCATTATTACAAAGATCAGAAACTGCTGCTAAGCCTGTAGTTATGTTATCACAAGGGCATTATTTGACGTTTTAGCTTACCTTCTTATAAGAAAAATACATTTGGGAAATTACACTTCTACCTTCTGTGCACTTGTGTTTGCAAGTATTACTGAGCAGAGAAAATAAAACTGGAATCATCTAACTAGCTGTTATATTCCTGACCTTCCATGCCATTTAGCTTTAAAAATAAAACTGTTATTTATTTCTTATTTTTAACCAAAGATCACTCAGATAAAGGACATAGGTAAACCATATGTATACCTTCAGTGCAAAAGTTGGCATATATTTTACAATGAAAAAGTAAAGTTATTATATTAATCAACAACTCTTTCAGAGACAAATGTCAGTCTTTATCTTAGTACACATAGTCAAAGTAAACCCTATGGTGGTTACAGCTCTGACCTCAAACCATCAGGACAAGGTAAAACAAGAGCATCTTCTCTCCACAAGGATTTCACATTGAGAGGTAAAAACCCCTCTGTTTTTTTCAGTAAGAAAATATAGAAACACTACCAGCTTTCATGTAGTGGAGAGGTACCTGTTAGAACTTGTTATCTGTATCAATCTAGAGAAAATCTGCTTTATTCAAAAGTGAAGAAAAGTAATGCTGTCATTTCTGCTTACTAGGGAGTGCTTCTGTTCTCCAACATGACAGAGTAAAAGCAGGCACTTTACAAGATTGAACCAAAAAATTGTTACCGTGAAATTTATAAAATACAGATGATACGCAAAGAAACTCCGCAAGCAAATACTGCACCAAATCTTCAGAACTAGCTAAGCAGTAAAATTAAATTACATATCAACTTTCAAATTTCCTGTGTCTATCCTGGACTATGCAGTTTTGCTGATAGTTGAATTTTAATTCACTTGAACCTTCACCTTTTTAAAGTGTAAATCAGCAAGGTCAGGACTCTCTGCTGGTGTTAGCAACATTCACCCTAATTTAGGTAAGATTTGCATAAACACAACCACAGTCATCTGTGCTTATGAACCAGTTCAGAGTGAAATTCATCTGAACACGAGCCAGCAATGTGCCCTGGTGGCCAAGAAGGCCAAGGGCATCCTGGCCTGTGTCAGGAATGGTGTGGCCAGCAGGAGCAGGGAGGTCATTGTCCCCTCAGCACTGGTGAGGGCACACCTCGAGTGCCGTGTCCAGTTCTGGGCCCTCAGTTTGGGAAGGATCTTGAGATGCTTGAGCACATCCAGAGGAGGGCAACAAGGCTGGTGAGGGGCTTGGAACTCAAACTCTGTGAGGAATGATTGAGGGATCTGGGGTTGTTTAGCCTGGAGAAAAGGAGACTCAGAGGTGACCTTATCACTCTCTACAATTTCCTGAAGGGTGGTTGTAGTCAGGTGGGGGTTGGTCTCTTTCACCAGGGAGCAACTGACAGAGCAAGAGGAAGAGTCTTAAGCTGTGTCAAGGGAAATATAGGTTAGATATTAGGAAAATGTTTTTCACAGAAAGAGTGATAAAGTACTGGATTAGTCTGCCCGGGGAGGTGGTGGCGTCACCATCCCTGGATGTGTTTAAAAAAAGACTGGATGTGGCACTCAGTGCCTGCCATGGTTTGGTTGAGGTATCAGGGAACAGGTTGGACTCAATGATCTTGAAATTCCCTTCCCAACCTTGTGATTCTGTGATTCAGTGATTCTGTAATGTGGTCTTTAAAAAACTTTATTTATGCAGTAGTCAGATTCTTGGAAATAGTAAGTCTTTGGGCCAGTATTGACAAAAACCTCTCAGCATCTGAAGTATATTTACAGTATTTACAGTTCAAGTGCTACTTAGATTACAAAATAAATCAGTTTGCAGTTTGCTTTACCAGTGAGCAAGTCAGCTTATAAAAATGCTGTGCACAAAAGCTTAAATCAATTGAAACCCAAGTTGTGTAACTCCACTGATAAATTTTATAGGCTGGTTTAAATTTCAGTAAGAATAACCATCCTAAACTGGATTTGAAGAGGTTCCAATTTAGAGGCTAATAGCTAAAATATTATATATATGTTGATAAGCAGACTTTGTAAGCTAAAGTTTTTGAAGACTGTTATTTTAAAAAAGATTAGCAAAGCTAAGGCAACAGAAGAGTTCAATACATCAACTCAGGAATTCATTCTATAGGACATAGAGTCCTCTTGATCACTGCCCATATGCACACTCCTATTTCCCAATAGCACAAGGTAACTTTCCTCTGGGTGAAACCATGCTGTCTTGCACAGGGAGGAAAAGCCATGCAAGCAGTTCCTGAAACTGCTGATTCCTGGCAAGGAACCTTCACTTAAATGGACCACAGTGTCTGTCAGATGGTGCAGGGCCATGAACAATCAGCTTGTAAACCTCCCTTTAACTCTGGCAGACATCCTGCATAGTGTGGAGTTATCCTCTGCCAGAGGGCCCTCCTGCAGGAACCTTGGCCTTGACTTATGGCAAGATGAAGACACATGTTTTTATAGAACTTTGATGAAATTGCCTGATCTAGTTGAAATTTAAATACCACATTAACTGATTTCCTTTATAACTTTAAGTTTTAAATATTGTCTGAATCCAGGATTGACAGACAATGGCTTCTGGTCATGAACTACTTCCCTCTACAAGTAATTGCCTCACACAGCTGTTGTAAGAGTCAGGGGGAAAAGTGTAGTCAATCATTTCCCTTCCAACCTCAAATTCCAGGAAAAGAATTTAACAGTTTATCGACACAAGGCATTTGTGGTAGATACTGTGACAGATTCCTAACAGAGAATCCCTCAGTCTTCAGAAGCTTGGAGTCTTACACTCAATATGTGTGCTCCAACTGGCATTTTATAACAAACAAAGATATATAAATATACACATGTATAAGCAAAAGTATATATATATATATATATATATATAAATATATATATATTCTGTTTGAAATCTCTACTCTCTATCTTTTCACCTCTCATTTCTGTGAAGCTCTCTTCAAGTATTTCCTCTCCTGATCAGTTCACAAAGGAATTGAGGTAGAGTTGCTTCATGGTCTTAAAGATTATCTTTAGAGATAAAAATTTAAAAAAAAAAGGAAAGGAAAGAACCTCAGATGATGGGGTTTTTTTTTGTACTTGTACTAAGGATATGACAGTCTGTAGCTGTTAAATGATTTAGCTTATGACTAAGCCCATAAACAGGACAGGCCATGAAGTTTTGCAGGTGTACCTGAAAGGATAATTTGGTGTGGTATTTGGGAAATATTTGAGCAAACGATGTAGAGTAATTCTAACAGCCATATAACATATTGGGGCTAGAACTTGGAAGTAATATTTCTGGGGGTGTATCAAATAAATTTTTGAGCATGTAAGCTGCCTTCAGATGGGCCTTTTTCCACTGCTTCCATTAGTTGATCTCAGTAGATTCAAAACATCTTTCTACCTCCCTGGGTAAACAGATGTGTCCTAAAAAGCCTGTGCTGGATCCATAACAACTGGTGACTGGTAGAAACACAGGATGAATTGTTGTTCCTCCTATTAATTAAGATCTATGCAAATAGGCAAAACTATTTCCACACCAGTAGTACTCAGTGGCAGGGTATAGGTGGCCTCTCCTGCCTGGTCTTTGCTAAAGCTATGGATTTATCATACACAGAAATCTAAGTATCTATTTTTTGGGTGAGCTGGAAAGCGTTTATTGTACTGGGCGGATCTCCAGTGACTGCAGTATTTGCATACGTAGTCACTTCCACAGTAAGTGCAGGTGTTTGAAGCTGATTCCATCCTGTTTTAAACATCCTGTTGATTCAGATCTTGATTTCCTGGAGACCCATAGTTGCCTGGAATCTCTCAGAATCTGAGCTACTTCACTAAAACATAATTCACCCCTGTCAAACTTGGATCACTCAGCTGCTATCTTTAAATGACCAGGTCAGCTTTTGTGTGAAAATGAATTGGCACAGAATATGATCAGATGCATTGTTTTACCCATATCCATCTTCTTCCACCTGTGTGTCGAAGCCTACAGTCAATTTGACATGATCATAAGAACTCAGAATAAAAATTATTTTGTCTTCTTCTATTCCTGCTGCAGTACTTGCTCAGCACATATCATTTAGCTCTTACTGGCAGACCATGGAATGGACTGACCACTGCTCTCCCCCAGGTGCCTTCTGCAATATTCTGGCAGTCAACTCCTGCAGACTGGGTGTTCTCCTGACTTTCATGTTAGTTTGGAGAAATTCTCCATCAGTGCTAGTGAAAACAGTCTTGGCTGAAAATACAAGACCAGGGGCTCTGTAGGAGTGAAATTGATATGCACTATGCAGCTTCTTGCTTATCTTATTCTCTGCTCCCAAAAGGGTACAGGAGCTAGATATACAGAAAGAATGAGCCTCACTTCCTCTCAAACTGCATATCTTACTGGAAGGCTTTGGTACAAAAATGGGCTGCTGGAAGAACTTCGGTATGACTGGAACTGATATTGCTTTCAGCCATTCTTCTGTACCTCTTGTCCATACCCACTGAAAATAGGTGGCTGCATATATTTCACGAGGAGGTGTGCCTGGGCTGACAAAGAACTAGGAGGCAGAAATGTAGGGTTCTTGGCCTGAAGGGACTGGTGGTTGGGGTGCACCTCAGGTCATCTCCATGAGAAACCTTGAACTTTCCTTTGCCCAGTTTCTTTTACTGCTTATTGTCACAGCTCAAAATGTGAACCCTGAATTGTACTAGTGAACTATGTATGAGCTGTATTTTTCTGGAGTGTTGCTCGTGTATATGGTCACATATAAGTGGTTGTGGTTCTCTGCTAGAGAAAGTTTCTTAATTTTTTTAAACTAATTGTCATCACCATTCAATAGTATTCAAGCTACAGTCATGGGGTACCCTGGCTGATTCTGCCTTTTAATTATGATCATATCATCTATGGAGGCCTAATGGCATGACCAGGATGGATTTCTCTCAGGAGCAGTCCTGTAGGTCTGGTATTCATGCAGCTCGCAGTGAAGTCTGAGGCAGCTCTGTGTGTTGTATGCACAGCACTTCAGAGCTCTTTGCTTCATAGGTAGAAGCAAGATCATTGTTTTCCAGATTGTGCAAAATCACTTTGTTCACATGTGGAAAGAATTGAAAATTGGCTTCTTTGCAAAAGCTCACAGCTTATGTTGAGGATCAATAACTGCAGCTATGCTGCTTGTAGCTGGCACAGGGCACAACACGGAGTCACAAGTCCCTGAACAGTGCAGAGCTCATGTACCTAAAGGCACAGTGCACAGGTAACAGGAACCTCAGAAACAACAGACTACAGGAGCAGATATGACTTAGTTTTAAAAGCAGCATCATATATGCACAGAAAGGAGGAGCAAAGAGCCAACATGATTATTACTTTCTCTGTGCCTTTACACTTTTTGTCTTGACTTCTCTTCAGCTTGGCAATCTGATACCAGTTAGAGTTATACAACTGGTAACATACAAGAAGCAGAGATTATAAAATGGGAAAAAAAGGAGAAAAGCTTCATCTTTAGTCCAGTATCTATGTGACCACACTAATACAAATAGCTACAACAGGAACAGCACCCTGAAACCTGATCTGCTTCATTCCTCTTGATATCTTTGAGTAAAACAGGAAGTCAAAGTTCAGATTTTCAGCTGAACCTGACTGCAAGTGCCATGGTATTCAGGGTTTAGTCTTCTCTCCTGTCCTCTCTGCACTTAATTAACTTAAACACATAAATAAGAGAGAAATTGTATTCTGTCCTTGTTTAACATACTCTTTTTGCTTGGAGAAGTATATAATGGCCTAACTATAGTCAGATATATGCCAATACATCATCATAATGAATGCTACCTGTGAAATAATCACAGGCAGAAGTAAAACGTTCTGTAGTTTGTTTGTGTGGGGGGCCAGTCCAGGTCTTGCAGGCTGACAGCACAGCACCCTGGTATGTCAGCCACTCCTTCCAGTTCTGTATCAGCATCAAACTCACTGAGGCTGCAGTCTGTTCCTTCACCCATGTCCATGTCCAGGTCATGGACAAATAAGTTGAACAAGACTGTACCCAGCACTGACCCCTGTGGAACGCCCCTAGCAATAGGCTACCAGCTAGACTCTGCTCTCAGGAAATTTTGATCACTGGTACCATCATGCTTCAATACGATACATTTAACAGTAGAGCACTAGGAGACGGTTCTTTGGAGAAAAAATCTGGGCTATTAAGAGCTCTAGATATATCTAAGTGATGTGCTTTGAAATATTACCACACTCCTGCACTTTCAGTGTGTAACTTGACAACAGTTGCATAGAAAAATGATACAGATGCACATAAGAATAAAGGAAATGTTTGGTGTAGATGGTACCATCAGGAAAATATGGTTTGACCTAAACTAAAATAGGGCAATGTTTCTGTTACTGAAAATTAATGTTATAGCTTTCAAACTAAAAATTAGAGAGAGACAACTGGCACAGAAAAGTGTACAATTCAGGATGACACGTATTTAGTGGTGGGAATGTTATTAAATCCCCTGCAGTCTTAGTAAAAAGGACAGGAAAAGGTGTTAATAAAGTCCAGGAAGGAACTGGACTAACAGTTGCTACGTGTGAAGCGTGTTAAGCACATCACATAAAACAGTGAGCCACAAAAAAACCCAGAAACATAAAAAAAAAGTTAAATGACAAATGTAAAAATGCTGAGGCTCATTGCCTTGGTGTTCAGCTGGGAATCTGACCTAATTTAGGTATCAGAGAAGTCTGATGACAGAAAGTGACTGTTAGGAATAGTATGGCCTCACTGATACAGGCCTGCCAAAATGGGCCACGCTTCTTCAGGATCCTTACACAGGACAGAACTTCCATGGGCTGAAGGCTGTGACTGGAGAACTGCATCATTAATCACATAACAAGGATGGTAAATGTGGTAGCAATGTGCTTGGGATAGAAAAATCAGCTGTGAGAGCAAACAGTATGGAAATAAAAAAACCTTTCAAGTACCACTAACCAAACTAGGAAAATGTGCTCTGGCAATGTTTGTCTTCATCAAATATGATTCCTTGTGGAAATCAGCTGTTCAAGACCCAGTGAAGGGCTCCTCACAAGATGAGGATTAGCAGATTTCACCTCGGGCTTTTGCCATCCTGAGTGTCCACAGCAGCAGGAGCACTCACTTGGGGTCTCCCCTTCCCAATAGAGACACCAAAGAGCTTTGGCCTATAGACGATTGCAAGTAAATTTCTACAACTTCCACTCCTTAACTGAGAATTGTTAGCAAATGGCAAGCTTGAAACCTGTACTCTCATTAGATCTTCCATATTAAAAGGTTTTGGTTCTCTTTTTCACTCTGTTGTAGTGCCACAGATCATGAAGGAGAATTGTTGCTGGAAGCTCCTTTGCTGGCAGACACCTGATGATTTTGCAGTAGCTGAGATGTGATCCCAGCCACCACAGCAGCCACCTTCCCTTCTGAAACCCCAAGGATGCCCTCAGCTACCTGGGAGTAGAGACAGGATAGGGCTTTTGAAAATGCAGCCTGCTCCCCAGCTCACAGTGAAGAAAAATCAGCACCAACTACTTTCTCACTTCTCTTTCTGAGAATAGTGGAGGTTATCTATTTTTTACTATTAGTTCCCAGCTCTGTTTTGGGACTCATTGCTCATGCTTGCTCATGAGAAGTTCAGGGGCTCAGAGCCTTCACGGGGTTTTGGCACAGAGCTGCCAAGACTATGTTCTCCCCAACCCTGCTGAAATCCCCTGGAACCTTGGCCCACTTTCTGCATGTGCACCTGGCATCCAGCCAGCATCTCTGTGTGGCATCAGCTCGGCAGTGGAGAGGCCTGATGGGGCATGCCAGATGAAGTCACCCGTGCTTGTGACAGCCACTGAGCACGACAGCCTGTGGTGGGGTTTAATGTGGTTTGGCAAACAAATGAAGGAAAATGCAGTGTTTTGAAGATTTTTTCAGGGAACTGAAAGAAACAGATCTGAGTCCTTTTTATTTCAACATCTCAGAAAGACTTTTATAAAAGCCTAATGGCAATACTTTTCAGGAGAGCAACTTTATTTTCCTTTCTTCTTCTCTGTGTGTTTCTCTGTCTTGCATTGCCTTATCATCATATAAATATACAGAGAAAGAGAGAAAGAAAAGTAAAGGAGTTTTAAGCTTTAAAATAAATCCACTTTCTTGAGGATTGTGGGTTAATAAAGGCTGTGCATTGCATTTTCATAAAAGAGCCTGGAAAACAAAAATAAATTCTCAGAATCCCTTCTAGCTTCATCCATCCATCTGTCCATGCAGGAGCGCAAACCATAATGCCAACATACTAAAGATAAGAGTGTAGTGATAAAAGATGTTTCACCACACGCTGTGGGGAACGTTTTTTACAAGTTTGGCCTAGCTTCTCAGTGTAGGTTCCTCTTTCCATTCTCTGAAATTCTTTTAAAAAAATTGCACACACAAAAAAAACAACTTTCAAAAGCAGTTTCCTCAGTTCAGCCCTCCCTTCACTCCCACACCATCTCTACAGATGCTTCTTAGAGGTACTAAAACTACATATAAAAGTTACTTGTGTTTGTACTGCGTAGGCTGATAGTTTTTAGAGCATTCTGTTACAGCATGATGTAAACTAACCTACACAAAACCCTCAAGGCTTGTCATTTAGTTTTGTTTACCTGTTTCTTTGATGTAAAAGAAAACCCTTTTTTTACAAAGACCAGCAGAAAAAGACTAGCAATTCACCAGCTCAAACTTAACCTTTCTTTTTCAAGGTTATATAATCACAACAGGAAATATTTTTAAATGGTCACACTAATCACAAGACAGGGTACTTTTTGGTTTGAACTAGTGTTCATATTAGTCCCTATTTTTAGGCTGCATCACATGCCAACTCCTTGACATTTCCCTTTGTATTAATACTATTTTCTTCTGGGGTTTCTTTTCCCATTTTTTTACCTACCTGATGCAAAGCAATATTTGGAAAATATTCTAATTTTTCTTTTAGGTCCTCAGAAGGCATCCAAATATTTTAGGAAACAGTCCTTAGCAGTGGCATACCTGACTAGTTTCCTGCACACTTCTGCAAAAGCAAAAGCAAACACAAACAACACCATTTGTCTCCTGCTTCCAAAACTGTTATTGAGAATGTAGCAACAATACTTTGACTAGTATGTCAGTGGCCTCCCCACAATGCCACAATATCCAAAGCAATATGACTTTCTAGATTAGAGTAAGGAGCCACTTATTGAAGTGTGTAAAAGGATCTGGCACTCCAAAACCACTTCTGAAGTGCTGGGATAAAGTGGACTGAAGGCAACGCTCACAGTGAGCTTCCTCATTATCGTTCCTGCAGAGAGCCATGCCAATAAGGAGATGAAAATGTTAATGTCTTCTTTGTATCTCTTTGTGAAAAAGGCTCCTTGCAATTACAAGAGGCAGACGATTAGGAATCAGGTCTCATCTGAGGGTGGACTGGATTAGCAAGAATTGACAATACTGTAGGTGTGTTCTTGAGGATGATAAGCAGAACATCTTAAATTCAAGTGCTCTCTCTCACTTGCTCAATGCCTTCTGAAAAGTCACTTTCCTACTCTCAAATAAGTTTTTCTTTAAATAATATTATTATTTTGCACAACTCAGTTACCTTGCTGCTGATGGTTCAAGGAATATTAGTGTCTTGCTTTGTAAATGCTACAAGAGTTACAAGGAGAACATGTAAAGTGGCATTTGAAATTGAGCACTTCCTTGAACTTTGATTGATGATATAATGACACTTCCTAAATCAATTATCAAAATAAAATAAGTATTTCTTTAGAGGTAGTGGATTTTTTTGTATGAGTTATAATAATGTAATAATATCCTAAGAGGATAAATCTCCACAAACTTCAAGGTACTATAAGATTCTCTGGTTCTTAAATGACTGAATGCCTAATATTACAGAATTCAGTGTATTATTTTGTTTACTGGGTTTCTGATATCTTATTCTTGTTACCTAGTGAAGCAACAATTCAGCTGAAAACCAGGCAAAAGACTTTCTTTAGAAACTGGGTGTAAAAAGAGATTGTGGTTAGATTTGCTCAATCACAAAAAAAAAAAAAAAAAAAAGGAAAGAGAGTCACAGGAGAGCAGCAAGTACCTAGAGGTGTTAAAACAGAATGTAAATCCACAGAGAGAGCCCGGTGCACCACCATCCACAACTTCTCTGCCTCGGGTTGTAGAAACATAAATTTCTCCACCTGCCTGCTGAGGACTTGCCATGGCCCCATCTGAGATATCCCCACCTCATCAGCTCATAATTAGGCATTTTACCATGAAATACAGAAAATCAGGACACAGAGCAACAAGAAAGCTAGACAGAAACAGTCTCTGAGAAAGCTTCAGAGGAGGTGTGTGAAACCCTCCATACCCCTTGTGGAGGATTTCAAGGAGATCTCTAGATACAACCATGTATTACCCTGAAATTTCTGCTGCAGTGAGATGTTTGCATCTGTATTTTCTCACAAAACCCAGAAGTATCCAAACCAGCAAAAAGAGTACTATTCACACTTCCTAAATATCACACAATAGGGAAGTGTGAGAGATGAATTTATTTCTCTCTTCAGAGTGAGGAGATTTAAATCTACCTCTCTCCCCTGCCGCAATTAGCAATACGATTTTCTATTAGTTGCTTCACAGAAAATATATAAATTACATTGAAATAGGAACTGCATTTTGGATGTCTTCTCCTCTCAAGTACTAAACAAACACTAGAGTTAGTTTTTCTCATGTATGGAATTTATATCCCAGTGGTACCATGCAACCTGGAACAAATTCAGCTGCAGGAGTAAAGACAATTTGTAGAAAATAACATTATGATTAATGCATTTCTGCAAGAATGCTTCATTCCCATCAGGAGAGGTAAACATCCATAGTCTGTAAGGAGTGCCATAAGTATCCACAGGACTAATGGGCACATGGCATTGATATTTTACTTCTTTCTGTATCCCATGGAGGATGTACTCCAATAAGTGTTTTGGCAATTTATTGTTTACTAGGTTCTCAAACTGATGCAGCACGAGGAACAGTCTTGCCTCCACTCAACAACTACTTCAGGCCTTCAACCTGAGCTGGGTATTAGGATATATGGGCTTCTGAGGACTTAATTCTTGGGGTTCATAATTTTTGTAAAGGCACCTTTAGCAAAAGCTGAACAGCTGAAGACCTCAGTCTTGAGTTTTAGCACTTAGTGACAACAAAAGAGCATTTAGACTCCTAAAGCCTTTTCCAGTCCTAGCATAAAATCAGAAATTAGAAATTCCACCTGTGATGGAAGATTTCTCCTTCAGAGTAGGGCTGGAGTGGATCCCAGCAAGTAGGTCAGGCATATGAACAGGCAGAGGCCTGATGCTAGGCATATAATGTGAGTCACAAATGCACTTTTGCTTTGCTCTGCCTCCTAGGATTATGCCCCTTTTGCAGAAGAATCTCTTATGCTCCTAGCTAAATCATCCATTGGTGAGCATAGTCTCACACTGGATGGATGGTCTTCATCCTCTGTTGTAAATATCAGCAGCAGTCAAATAAAAATACTTGCTTTTTCTGCTTTTGTTGCAGTCCCAATTGGTTTTCTCTAGTTCAAGAACCCTGGCATATCTTCCAGAATGTACTGCAACTCAATCAGTCTTCTAGATCATGGAGTTAAAATGTCTTCCTAAACTCTTCAAGAACAGATATCCTGTCCCAGCAGACTAGGAAAGACATTCAGCATAGGAAAGCTACCTGGCTCAAGTCCACATTTTATCACCATTCCTTCATGCAGGTACTTGTGGAAGTGTGTGAGGGTGAGTTTGGTAGGTGGGTGTGATCCTTTCATTGCAAGTCACCTGGCTGAGTGTTCATGTATCTTTTCCCCCTGTGACAGGCAGGGGTGAAGTAGGGCTGTTTCTCGTTGACCAAAGATTCCTGATTTCTTACATTGTTTAGATGGATGATCTCATGATGATGAGCTTCAGCCTACAGGGGTATAGGTATCTACTTGCTCTATGTCTTGCTAAGATCCTTTACACATTCCCCCTTCCTGGCTGGAATGGGAGAAGAGCAGTATAAAGGTCCCATAGTTACACTGACTACATTTTCTGCCAAGGGGGGCAATTACACAGGGAAAGAAGCCAGGCCAGAGAAAAGGACTCCAGTGAGAATGAAAGCTGTGCTCATGGAGCTACAACAAGGCTCAGGCTGGCCTCAGAGCAAAGACCAACCCAATGTTTTTTAACAGAACAAGGCTCACAGGATATACATGGAGAAGATTACACATACCTTCTTGTGCCAGAAAGAGACCTTAGCTATCTCCTGTAACATCCTGTCACTGCTGGCATGAGTAGCTCCTATCAGTGGGTATGTGGGTACATCACTGTGAAGGACGAGGTTTGAGGAAAGCAGAAGATGATCCAGTAATTTTCAGTGTTTTATAGTGACAGTACAATGTTATCTGTGATGATTTTCAGTGGTAAGAGACTGATTTTCAGTGGTAAGAGACTGACACCACCTTTCCCCCCACTCCTAGCAAACTGCTGTCAACTCTTCAACTCCATTTAGCTGTTCTGATGAAAAGCTACCCTAAAGTTTGCTTGGATTTCATAATCCCAGTTGGCTGGAAGGATATATGTTGCTTTGTTTTTTTGAAAGTTTTAAATTTCTTCTAAAAGTTTTCTATGCCTTCTGATGTTTACATATTTCTACTGAATTTTCTTACACTGTTCTTGTAAATAATGATTATTTTACATTCTTCTTTGTGGGTGAAGAGAATAGATAGACTGGTGGTTTGACCAGTGTGGTTGGAGAGGTAGCAATTTCACCCTCCAATCCACTGTCACTCTTAGTATTCTATATATAGTAATGTCAGAAAATAATGTTTACTTTTTATTTCTTTTCTTCCCTCTTTTACATCTAGCATCCGCGTGTGAGATATTTCATGTCATAGTGTGACAGATGTACAGATCAACTTATCCATAGACTGGAAATGAAGAAGAAAAGCACACATAGAGATCCTCTATTAAAGAGTTAAGAGGAAGGGAGGAGAAATAAGGAAGTAGTGGTTGAAACAACCTGCTTTTAAGCAGAGAAAAAGGTTAAGAAATACTTGATAACTTTTTAAACGGTGTATAAACAACACAGAAAAGCCCCGAACTACTGGTTTTTTGGTTTTTTTTTTGTTTGTTTTTTTTTTTTTTTCCTGGGGTTGTGGGTTATCATAACTAGTGGAAACTGCAATGAGAACTTCAGAATTGGAAACACTACGCTTTTAGCCAAAAAAACAAGCACAAGACCAAAACATGCAGTGGAGGGATTATTTCTAATAAGGAGAAGAGAGGTTGGTTTCCAAACCCTTTCAGTGTAGGGTAACACAGTTTTTTCTATCTAGTTATTTAATTTAAGATTGAGTGGATCAAAAGTACATAAAACAGAACAAGCACATTAAAACCCTTTGTGAGGTTTGCCACAAAGGACACTGAGACTGTCAGAGTCAAAAAGATAAATACAAACTGATTTGCAAAGAACATTTACATAGTCAGTAATTTGATCTGAGAATGCTCTGTTGGCTTTTAAAAAATTGTACCATATTTGACTGTTTCTCCACTGGGGAAATAGTCTTGTCATTTATCATGATCAACAGTAGTGATTCAGCAGCAATACAATCTTTGTAGTCCTAACATATAAAAAAATTAATGCATAAGACATGTTGCAGATGTATTCAAAAAAAGTGCTGTCATTTGCAATTGTCTGTATGTAGGGCCTTACTAAAATCTATGGCATAATTTCTCACCAATGTGAGTTGTTGTGGAAAGGATTTAGATTAAGGATGGTTTAGGACTAATTAAATTCTTAAGTGAAATAAATGTGACTAAAATAAATATAAAATAAATAGATAAAACTGAAAACATTTAATTTTGATGTTCAAAACTATTTAGAAGTTTAATTACTGTAAGCTTAACTTTCTGCTTCTCTATAATGCCATTTAACTCCGTGCATGAAACATAAGGCAGTGAGTAACAGTCTGCAAGATATTTATTTACCAGCACTACTGTGAGTTATTTATCTTTGATGCCTTTGATGGCTACACATCAAGAGACTTAAGCTTTGGCTCAGATCTCAAAAAAGGAAATAAGCCCCCACAGGTCTCTACAGCACATTTCTCTGGCGGGGGAAGAGGAGGAGAGCACTGAGACAATAATGTCCTTGCAGAAAGCTCAGCCTGAATCTATTGTCTTCCTCCCAGAAGAAGGTAAAAGGGCACAGTGACAGTGGGCTGCAGAAATGGAAGGTGAGGGCTGGGGCTCTGTGGAGCATGGTGGAGATAACAGAAAGAACCTGCACTGAGATGCTGGGCCAAGCAATTCTTTCTCTGAGTCAGTCAATGAACACTATTCACAGAAACCAAGTGGGCTGTTAGGACTTAGAAATTAAATACTCTTATATTTCAGTATGCTTTCTTACCAGACAAATGAAGTCTGTGGGTGAGCATGTAGCCTCATCTGTAGGAGAAGGCTGTGATATGGGAGAATCCATAAGAGAATGTGGGAGTCCTGGGCAACTGCCAGCCAGAACATGTATCAAACACTTGTTCACTTTATTGTTAACATAGAAGCAAGAAAGGAGATAAAACCCAGAGAGCTACTGAGCCCAGCCACTGTCCAGCTTTGTTTGAAAAGGATCTTTGGTCTATATACATGAGTCTATATTTTTCCTCTCACTCCTCTCTCAAAAAATGTGAATTGGCTGGATGAAAGCCTGGAATTCAGACATTTATAATTCCAACTGATGTTTTTTAGTTCTTTTCCTTGATTAGTGCAACTGCATATGGTTTTCTGCGTGTAAGGGTCGTAATAATTCAGGAGAATTTTGTAGATTTGTGCAATGGCAATAAGGATAATATTCATTATATATTATTCCACTATAAGTCATAGTAAGAAAAGTGCTTTCTACTGTTCCCAGAGCCACTGGATCAACACATGTTGGTCTTATCTCCCCTTGCAGGGCAGTGTCACCATCTCATCCTAACTGTTCAAAATGTTTTTCAGTTACCCCTTTTTTCTGTCTGGGGTCTGAACAAGGAAAATGTTGCTCAGAATAGAAGACAAAGTATTTCTTGTAGATACAAATATCCTTTTCTTAAAAAGGTGACCTTTTCTCAGCATCACAAAAGCTTTTAACAGCATTTCCTTCCAGGTAGAATCAGTGGCAGAATGATATTTCCCAGAACATTACTCAGTCATTAAAATTACAAGGCTGCTTTGCTTTTTCCTGTAGTTCACATCGCAGTCAGCATGCATCCTCCAGCAGCAAGTAGATGAGAGCTGAGCAACGAGATAGAAAATGGTCTCCCACTAAACAGGCTGTTGAAGTGTTATTCTGTAATATTTACCCTTAGGACTCCAAGGAGTATACCACCTGCACAAGAGAGATTTTACTATATGTAAAGTATGTCAATATTAGTAAATTTAACACTGTCAGAACAGAGCTCAGATAATGAAATTCAACTGCTTGGGCTGTTACAGTTCTGGCATGGTTTTGTCTCACACCAGCTAATGCTCCCTCAAACAACTCTGAGCCACAATCAACTTCTTGTATAATTCAGGACTTATGACAGACAAAAGACCATCCCAGAAAAAGAAGTTTGGATGCAGCCATCATGTTATAGAGGCTGAAAACAGTTATTACAGGTGTGTCAAATACAATAAAGATCAGGATATGATTGGTCCCATCAAATGAAGTGGACAGTTACTGCTGGGTAAAAACATTTTCTGTGGAATGTAATTTTCTGCTGGATAAAATCATTTTCTGTAGCCCACTAGAGGGTGCAGACACATCTGTGCTGCCTTCAAGATTTACTTCTATGTTTCTGAGACCTGGATATTTCAGGGGTTTCTCCAGAGTATCTGGGGGAAAGACCTGAAAGAATCACACCTTGCTGTCCTCTACAAATCCACTTTCATCATCAGTAGCATGTAACCCTAAGTCCCTCTTCCTCCTGTTAACTGCTGTCCAGATCCCACCCTCTGTCATCTACCCCGAGTTTGTACTACCAGTTTGCCTTTTTTTTGGTCTCATCCTCACCATTTCAGTGCTTACTTATCCAGTTTCCTACCCTATCTCTCACCACTGCCTGTGTCCCAGGGGGATTTCCCTTTGATCCCTGCCCTGCTTGACTGTCACAAGGTGAAGCAACAAAAGTACAAAAGGCTTATTCTCACATCTTTCAACTGCTGAACCATTGTAGCCCTAAAGTGGGGTCTATTTGGTGTATCCAGGATTCTAGGAGAACACGGTTTCAATTGGGCATGATTTAGCAAGTCTCAACGACCAATAAGGTTTTTCAGAATTTAGGGGGTGGGGCAGGGAAGAAAGAAAAAATCCTAACAAGATTATTTCTGCCTTTGTGCTTACTCACCTACTCAAAGCTTGTGTTCCTGAATATTCCCTTATTGCCTCAGCAATTGCCTCATACAGCTAAACTCTGCATGTAACATCCTGCCAAAGAAAATGCAAAACTTTTCATCTTAAATGTTGACCAGACTTACAGACAGTTCCCTAAGGATTTTGTCGCGCCATCTCACTGCTGATGTTTCCGTGCTGCAGCAGATCAGATTTCCTCTATGAGTAAGATCTGCAGAAAGGAACAAACAAGAAATCTTTTAGGGGAAAAAAAAAAAAAGTCATATATAAAGATAATTACAAAGAGGGCTAATGACAAGCACTGATAACATTTTCTATTTTCTTTCACAGCCAAAAATATATGGTTCCCTAGCTGTAAAACATACCTGCGCAGGACTGCTAATGCTTCAGATTCTAGACATCTTAAGATGAAGATAAAAGAGCACATACTTGTTGGTTTGCTATTTTCCATTTTCATTTTTGCAGATGTGAATCAGGTGCAGGGTATCTCACAGTAAGTAGCCCTAGTTGCTTCTTCATGACCTTAGCAAGGTGCAATTTCTCTTCTTATTTCATGATTTAATCAGCAGTTGGGAGAGCAAGGATTTTCAATTCATCATCTGCTGAGCCCAAATTCTTCATGCAGTACTGTGAAAATGTGACAAAAATTTGCAGCTCATGATGACCAAACTTAGAGATCCCTGGCCCAGCCTGAACAACTCTTGGACCCTGATCAGCATGTGTGCAAAAAGGCCGAATCTCTCTGTTAGGATATCAATGACAGCTAAAACCCAGTATTTAATTATTGATCTGTTGCATGAAGCATACACAGATTTCTCTCTTTCTCTGAGTATTTAGCTTTAGTTAAATATTCATCAACACTGAAAAACAAGATTACCAATAGAAAAATTCTGTAAGGACAGAAGGCTTCCAATTAAAAATACATGAAAAGAAACTGGATCAGACATTACCAGATTCAAAGATATATAAAATTAATCCTGTGGGATATTTCTGATTGATTAGCAACTAAATTTAGCAAAAATTGGATTACATTACCCATTTTAAACCTATTTTAAGTAACAACCTTAACTCTCAGGCTGAGTCCCTCTCAGGTTTCCTGTGTATAAATAGTAAGCCCAAGAGGAACACCAGCTTTACTTTCCCATTTGAGAGCTGGCAGTAAGAATAGTCAAACCAGAACAACAATCCCACAGTCATTTAATTATAAATTGAACTCATTTCATCCAGGAGTTCTGGAGGCAGTAGTCAAGGTCCAAACTGTAATGTCATTTCTGTAATGTCATTTTTCAGAAAAGAGCTACATTTTCAAGCTCCTTTTGCACGCTGTGAAGAGCATGGTACCGGTGTCAATAAATATGCCTGATAAGAAAGCCTCCATTCTGTCCAACTGAAAGCTTTGCAAACATTAGTTTTCAGCAGCGAACCCCCCTGAACTTCTGTTTCAAAATAATTTTTTATCTGGGAACTGTGCAAATGTGAAGTTTTTAAGTGTCAATATATATGCACAACACCAGCACATATTTTAGATATGTGTGTGGTGACACAGTCTTGGTGTGCCTTCATTTTCAAGCAGGACAGGGGAGTATACCACAAAATAACTTATTGTCGCTGAGTTGTGTGTGGGTTACTCCTCTCTGGCCACTTGATCAGAATGAAGCAGTTACTGTGGCAGACCAAAGCTACCATACAATGAATCACCCAAACCCATGCTGCAAGACAGAAGGTGAACACAGCCAGTGGGTAAGATGCTGTTTGGTGACAAGGAATGCCTGGATTCAGTTTGTTCTTCCCACACAAAGCTGCTGAGCGCTTTCCCTTGATCTGTGCCTATTCACTAACTGGGAAATGTGACTGCAGACTGCAGGCACATCTCAGCCAGCTCTCCTCCAGCAAACTATGGCATAGGCTGCACAAATTTACCAACTAACATCATACAGACCTATAAGGAACAGCAAATTACTTAGCACTGCTGTTCAAACTAAGACTACGGCTGATGCAAATGCTTCTACCCCTGCCATAACCTCTTCCCTAGCAGAACAGTGACATGTTCTCTGGTTGTTTCTAAACTGACACAGCTGTTTGCAAGGGAAGACTGGGGTTCTTGATCAGATTGCCTGCATGGGGCAGCTGCAAAAACCAGGGCACCAGTCTGGTACCAGCTGAGATTCATATTAAGTCCCCATCTGTAGATGCAGTGAAAAAACTTCATGAGTCTGTTGAGGGTGAAGTTCATTACAGAGGTTCGATTGCTACTCTAACAGCAATTTCTCAAGTAAAGTGGAAATAATTTAGGAATGAAGTCCCAACATGGATGGAAAATTTGTGTGTGAATCAAACCAATGCTCTTAAAAGTCCTAACTAGATTCTCCTGACTACTATATATAAAATCTAGAAAGCGTTTAAACCAAACATTCAAGGAGTCAATATCCAAACATTGAAACTGATAACAAGCAAAGACTTAAAAACCCACAAATGCAAAAACTCCTCTGAGTCTTAAAAAAACCCACAAATGCCATACCAGTGTATGATTTCACTCAGGGATCAGAAGGGCACGTACAATTTCCCTTTCTGTATGGTGACACGATGACAGAACATTATTGCAATAACTGCCCCACAATTGGCTATTTTATGCTTGTTTCTGAACTAAAGGTTTTCATACAAATTATCTCTCTCCTTATCTATTGAGAGGCAACAAATGCCATACGCAAAAGTGCACTGTGTTGTGGGACTTCCTTCTGGTGCCTGTCTGAGTTCAGCTTTTATGCATCAAAAGACCCTGATGAAATTGTATCATCCTATGATATTGTTCCACAGTCACTTCTGTGTGTGTTTTGGTCTGCTGCAAACTGCTGGAGCAGTCTCAGGATGAGTACAGTACATGACTCTGCAATAGCTAAAGATAGATATCAGGTCCAGATTTACAGCTAAAACTGGTCCAGAATTAGCTGGGTTTGATTTTTGTTTTCTGTCCCTCAATCTGTAGAAGATCATTTTTCCTCTTTTTAGAAACAGAGCTGAAGATACTCTGTGATTTTTACTACTCTACTCACTAAAGCAAACTGTGCACCTGAGAACTTCTTATTTTGTTAATGGTTCCTGCAGACTGAACTCCTTAAAACCGGTGATGAATTTTCTTTCTCTTTTACTGCAGCATTTGCTGTAATAATTCTGACTTCTAAATATGTGCAACATAATTTCTTAATTATTTTTGCTTTATTATTAAGCCATACAGTTCTTCCTTTATTTCTACAGCTCACACTCATCTGGCACAGAGACACATGTACTTCTTGGATTTTATAGAACTTTGTTCTCGCTTCAGATGTAAATAATAGGAGGGAGAAAATAACAGTCTTGACTGAGTCTGGCTGCTCTGAGAAACTATTATGAATAAACAATCAAGAAGTGAAAAGCTGTACTCCTTACCTGGTCTGAGAGGTACAGTGCACCTTGAAAGCCTCTTAAATGACACAGAAGAAATAGAAATAGTTGAAAGTTTTTACTCATCCAACCAGAGGACTCAGGAAATGACTATTTTGCAACGATTAACTCCTTCCTCACTTTTAGGTCTTTCAAGTACAGTTCCACTGCAGTTTGTTAATGAATGCTCTGCCCTACACATATTTCTGTTTCATGATGAGAATATGCAGGTGGCCAGAGGAGAAGACTCTGATCACCTCTGTGAAAAACTGCAGTGTCTTCTGCATAACTGTGACCAAGTACATTTTACTCTTGAGTGACATTTATGTAACAAAATGCAGAAATGACCCTGAGTAATGGCTTGACCTCCCAACTCTCATTTATAGAAGAAGTTTAGAGCAGTGGAGCAACATTCTCATCATGAATTCAGTGTTGTGGTGCCCAAGAGAACAAGGTAAAAAATGAGTTTATTCGAGGAGTGGCATCCATTGCAGCCTGGACAAGGATTCCATATACATGTGGTATACGATACTTTTATACACAGAGGGTCTCCAGCTGAAAGTCAGGCATCCAGGAGCATCAGGAGTTAGTCCTCTGCACATAAAAACCCTCTGTGCCTGAAAACCTGCCTCCTTTGCCTAAATGTATCTGTGTGACTAAAAGGCATTTCTGACACTGAGCTTATAAACACCCACTAGCCTGAAAGCTATTAATGGCCAGCTGCCCACAAGAGCACAAGCTACTTCTGGGGAGTGGATACCTCCATACAGAACCCAAGGTGGCACCTGGGCTTCTGAGCCTGTGTAGACATTCCATGTTGGGGTTTCCTGAGACAGCAATGGCGTTGTCTTGCCTAGCTCTGGGCATTTGCACTGTAGATGTCTACACCAGAGTTTGTCATTCAAGGCACTCTTGAATATAGGCAGTGGAAAGAAAAAGACCTTTACAAGATTATTTATCTGGGAATTTTAACATCCAAATAAGAGTTTCTTCTGTTATATAGATACATATGCTCGCATGTTTGTTGTTTTTTTTTAATGCAATCAAAATTTTATAAACACTACAAAAAATCCTTATTCTCTGCAAGTGAAGTCTTACCTTTGTTTTCCTAATGATTATTTCCAGTAACAAAGACTCAAGAGGCATGTTCCCACAAGACACTGATGAAGCTGGTCTGCACTTGAAGTTTATCCTTTTACAGTACACCACAAAAATAATGAAGATACTTAAGATCCTAGATCTGAGCAGGTGCTTAGTGTTGTCTTGGACTGGAGGACAAAACATTTGTGTGACTGCTCAAGCTGTGGCTATTGATGCTATAGCTTTGTATGCAGAAACACCAGGGCATTTTACTTTGAAGACGGTTGCAGGACGGAGACTCAAGTTCTTGCTTTAACTCCTCTCACTTCCACATATAAAAAATTGAAACCAACTGTCAGTATTCTCACTATGAGCACACAGGTAAACAGGAAGGAGTTTCAGTCTCATAGCCTGAAAGAGTGCAAAATATACTGAATCAGACCCCCTAAAAGCTCTTCCAAAAAATGAGATTTGATTTGTTTCTTTTGTTGCTATTTTTTTAACAATCTTCTTTTAGTTCAAATGTAGGAGACTAGAAATAGAGCTTTTTATTTTCTACTTTTTGATCCTATAGTCTACAAATAATTAAAATTTTACGACTTTTAATTCATTACCATTTTAAAAGAAGCTTTCCTCTCTAAAACTGGAGAAAGAAACTTTCAGAATAAAAAGACCCTGCATGTATTTTTGGTAAAAAGCAATTAAATTCTACAATTCTGGAGTATTATAATTAATATACTATTAATTAATGCTGCAGTACAATATACCGTGATATATCATAGTATACTGAAAATTATTTACTTCTACAAGATAGTCAATTTGATGGCGTTCATTTGGCCATGCTTAAATTTCCTCAGAAAGCAATTAAGTGCTAAGAAAGCATCCCTCTAAAGACTGGTCATGTCTTTCAGAATGATTATGAGCAACACTGTGAATTTTTATGGATGAGTTTCCTTTGGGTGGAGTCCATATTTAGCTTCTCACTGAGTTCAGTAGGCTTTGGAGTTCGCTTTGAGTGTCTTCCCTGGACCTGTTTCAAGCAGTCTGTGAGTATTTGGGTTCCTATCTTTGTTGGTATAAAACCTGCAATTCAACTGTGTTCTCCTGGGAAACAGGGACATGACTTTTGTAGAGGATATTTTAGACTAGTCTGGTGGCATTTTAGACCTTTTTTTTTTAATTTTTTTTAAGTGATTTTAGAAAGCTCATCAGTATCTTTCCAGTGCAGAGGTCTTCCTCTACAGTCAATCTACAACAGCCTTGAGGTTGACCTGAATGTGGCTCTGGTTCCTGGAGCCCAGAGGAAGCAGATGCAGATGGGGATCTGATTTGCACCAGGCTTTGAGGGCTACCCAGCCTCAGGCCATACCAACCTTTTGCATAATAAAAAGAGAAAAAATAAACGGTTTTGGGGAGCTGCACTAAGGCTGAATGTTATCATTCATTAACAGCAACGCTATTCCCAGAAAAGCAAACATGAGATTCTCTTCTGCAGCTGAGGAGGGTCTGGAGGAATGCAGAATTGCAGGCTAAGCACAGGACCTGCTTTGGGGTCTCTCTGATGGACCTAGCCTGTCATTCCATGAGCAGAGGAAGGTCTAACAGTGGGAGGACATGACACAATGTTAGCTGTGACATGAAAACAAGAGGAATGCAATCTGTCATTCCACCTTTCCAAGGGGCTCCTCATCTCAGCCTTACCTGAGCTGTGCAGCTCTGCTGGAGCTCAGCTTTAGATGCGCTGGGACACAAAGAGATCAGCAGCTTTCACAGGTGGTGGTGGGAGGTCTGTAAGTACAGTGATATGGGAGTGTGACAGTTGGCAACCTCCAAAAAAATTCCTGTGATTTGGGAGTGAGGAGATGGAAGAGTAAATCTGTACGGAAGTGAGAGAAGGTGGCAGGAGCAAAGGAGACCGAGAGGAGTCCCTGATCTGTGGAAGGAAAACGAGCAAAACAGAGAGGGAGAAAAAGGGTCTGGTGAATCTATCCTATATCATAGCAAAGGTGAAGGAAAGGAGAGTTTTCTGAGAACTTCTGTTTCTCTGTCATCCAGCACCAGGAGGTCTTGAGCAGATCTCCAGGGCTCAGGTCCATTCTAGGCAGGTGATATAACCATGCCATGAATTGTCCTATAGCAAGGTGAGCTTTTTTTGAGGGATGAATGACAGGAAGGCAACCAGTGAAAAGAATGAGGAGACCTCTGACTCAAAACCAATCTGATTATCTCTAATCTATGTAACACCCACCCACTCTCAGAATTCAGAACATTCAGTTGTGATGCCCACGGTGGCAGACAGAATACATGACTTTGATTCTCATTGTCCAGGTAGCAAAACTCTTTTCTGCCCAATGCTGTTGCCCTGTGTGCTACAATGTCATTACACATCTAAAGAAACTCCAGTCCTCAGTTATGACTGTTTGTTCATTTTAGTGCTACCATGAAATTACCTGTGGAGCTTTCCAGAAAGGAGACATTCCTATAAGTTCTTAAGGAATAAGCAGATATCTTGGCCAATTACTTCTAGTTAGATTCATTACAAATGTTCTAGGCCCATGGAGGTGTGGTATGGTGAGAAAGAGAACGTACCTAACAGTTCTTCCTTGCACATGAGATGTGACCTGGCTCCTTGCCCAATGTCACAACCTTCAAGGGTCAAAACATTTTGTCTGTCAGTTATCCAACCCCCAAATTGCAGGTTTGTGTAATGTTTCCAAAGAACAAATGAATGGAAAAAAAACTCAAAGCAAAAAAATTAATGTCAGTATTTTCAAACTGACATATTTTCATTTCAGCATAGGAAATTTCTGTCATAGGAAATGAGAGCTGCTGCCTAATTGCGTGGCAGTGGTAGTAGTACATGATATGGGTCTTTGCTTTGTTTGAGATGGGTCTTCCTTCCTCTGGAGGAGCATTTCAGTCACTGGACTGCAGAGCCTTTTGGGGCCAGGATCTCTCCAACTATATCTGTTCTACCATGGCCAGGGAAACTTGCTACTTTTTACACTGAGGTGAATGTCTTGGTCACACCTCTGAACCAAACAGTCTCAAGACTTCCAGAGTCTCAACATCTCCCCCTCCAAATACACTCACACTTTCCTCTTGGTTTCTATGCAAAATTGGAGGGATTCTCCAAGCAGACTCTTGGCATATGTTTTTCTTGCAGCAAAGAGTCAGGTGAATGAGACCTTATTGCAAGCAAGGGGTGAGAAAAAGCCTGTGAAGGGATAGAGGGAGAGGGATGATAGATGGCAGAGGAAAGTTAGAACTCTGTGATGTGCAAGGGGAGTGGAGAAGCAAGGGAGCAGAGAAAAGGGGAAAAGCCCTTAGGTAGGATGAAGCAGGGGGCACAGCCACCAAATCAGGAATAACCAGACTCATAAGATGCATTGTGGCATGCATCAGAGTGCACGTTCAGATGCAGCATTTGTCTTTCCTGTTGGATGTTGTACAAAATATTGAAATACTCTCAGTGCAAAATAAATCTGTGGTCCAGTGACTGGTGACTGCTCCTGGGAGGGAGGTGATGCTTGGAATGAGAACCAAGAGGTGTCTCCGTTTCCTGCTGCTGAAATTAAACCCCAGTTTGTGAAATACCAGAGCTCTGTTTCCAGGTCTGTAGTTGCCACCACACAGCACTCCTGTGAATCTAGCTGTCCCTAGAGTCCCTAAAAGAATTTTTAAAACGAAAAAATCCCCAGTGAAAAAATGACTCTGGACTGAAATTAAAAAATTAATCAGCACAAAACAAAGTACAGGTTTCTTGATCTAGTAGAAATAAATGGGGTTTTTATGTCTGATTCTCACCATGGTGGTGTTTTTAAGGTTCTAATCACTCTGTCATTGCTGGTTTTATCACTGCCTCCATGATAGTTCAAAAGCTCAGTGTGACTAAATCCACCTGCACAGCATGAAGCAGTTAGACCCTTAGCTTGAATTTACTCAGCTTTGAGAAAACTTTTAACTGCCTTTTAAATAGTTCAGAAAATTGCATGTTTGCTGACAGACTGCTGGTTTGACTAACCCTTACAAGGCAGATTTCAGTTTGATAATCCTGATACTCAGTCAGCCTTTAAAAGTGACTTCCCCTTGCTCTTATTTTTATTTGAGGGTATATAAGGTATATAAATGGTACATAAATTAGTCTCCCTTAATTTTCCAGTCATTGTAAAGGAGGAGAAAAAAAAAAAAGTGCAGGGATCAAAATTTCTTACTTAGCGTGTAGTCATTAGAAGTATTTTTCCACCAGCTGTGTAAATTCCAATTCTGTTTGTCATTTGTCATTTTTTTAAAATTCATCTCAATTTCAGCCTAAGGTCCAGAGAACCTGAGAACCTCAGGTGTTAATTCTGTGGGAGAAGTGTTGGAAGAAGGCAGAATCCATGACCTTGGTCTATCAGGTTACTGCATTTCACAGAGGGAAGTTTCTCTCAGACAGAGACAAGCAGAACAATCAGAAATTTACCCAAGGTGACTTGGGTTGGGAGAAAATATAGTCAGTAGTTACCACTTTCCAGGCACCTGTTTGAGCTGAGCCCCTACGAGTAGGCAGACATGGCCACATCCCCCATTGCTCTGAAGCCCTTCCAAAGTGTGGGTCAGCTCAAGAGACAAATCTCTGTAGTCCTCCAGTAAGCAGGGGTCCCTCTACACTCTTATGGTAGAAGGAATTGAGTGTTACCCCAGAACTGAACAGTGTCATGGGTCTCTGCCCCATAGTTCTCAGGAGATCTTGGTAAATCCCTGCCAACCAAAGCAGATCTATTCTTGGGTCTCAGTTTCTGGGATCATGCCTTGAAACTCCTAGGGACTGACCAACTGAAATCAGTATGGGCAAGATTTTGGTCAAAGCTGTGTTACTAGGGACAGGATGAATTCATCCAACCAATTCCTACTCCACTGAACAATCCACACTTTGAGTCCATCTCTCTCCAGATTAGAGAGAAAGGATGTAGGAGGGGACCATGTTAAAGGCCTTACAGAAGTCCAGACAGACAACATCTCTCCCCTTGTCCACTGCTGTAGTCGCTCCACTGACAAAGGCCACCTGGTTCTCCAGGCAGAACTTGCCTTTGGTGAAGCTGTGCAGACTCTCCTGAGTCACATCCCTGTCTTCCATGTGTCTTAGCTTAGATTCTGGGAGGATCTGTTCCATGATCTTCTCAGGCACAGAGGTAAGGCTCACAGGCCTGTAGCTCCCACAGTCCTTTCTATCTTTTTTAAAGATGGGCAAAATGTTTTCCCTTTTTCCAGTTACCAGGAAATTCACCTGATTGTCATGACTTTTAGAATATCATAGAGTGTCTTAGAAACTACAATGGCCAATTCCCTCAGGACTGTGGGATACATTTCATCAGGTCTTATGCACAACCAGGTTATGCATCTTATGCGCAACCAGGTCCCCTCAAGTGGTCACAAACCTGATCTCTTACAATGGGATGCACTCCCCTAGTTCCTAGTTATCAAATCTGTTTGGGCCCTTACCCACCAGACTTGTTTCCTGCTAGACCTCAGTAGCCAGCCCAGACACTTTAGTGGCTGGTGGGCAGGAAACCAATTCTTACTGTCTGCCTGTTCCCTGGTTAACCAAGGTCACGCATATAATACAAGTTTTGGGTTGGAAGGGACATTTAAAGATCACTTAGTCCAACCCCAAAGGAAGGACATGCAAGTGGGAAAGCCTTTCCTCAGGCTGACCGTCTTCCTACATCCTTGTACGCACTCTTGTCTAACTCTTCGACCAAACCAGCAGGAAAACAGTCGGGTCCTGCAAAAGTCAATACCTAAAGAAGCAAAGTATCTTAAAAAAATTATAATGCTTTTTGTTTTCTTTTTGTTTTATCAACTAAAGTGTTTCAGTGTTTGGGGTTTTTTTTAAGCTATTTGAAAAGTGGGGGTGTTTTTGATTTGTTGCCCAGATGTACATGTAACAAACTGAAATATGACCAGTAGATGCTTCAGAGCAGCTATTTGGTCTCAAGCAGAGGGTGCTCAAAAAGGAGGCTGTGGCTGTTACACAGAGGATGGTGAGATCCCTGCAGGTTTTGGCTGTGTTTTTTTCCCCTTTGTTCCCATCTTGCATCACACAGCTGCTGGGAAAATGTATTCACCTATGTTTGGATAAGCAGACACTGCCAAATCTTGACTGCCACCAAAAATACCTTGAAGTCAAATCTACTTTTACCCCAAAGACAAGGTGTGCAAGAACCAAGCCTGCCTACTGAGCAAGAAGAGAAAGTAACAGGTGAAAGAGTTACTAGCTGGCCAGCACCAGCAATTCAGCCTACCAAGATACCAAGACAGGGGATTGTCATCTGGGTCTTTAAGAAAACTCAGAATTAGGCACACCAGGGAGGTTGGAAGACTTTTTTGTTTTTTCTTTTTCTGTTAAAAGGTTGTTTTTCAGATCTTACATAAGACATCCTATTTGTCTCTAACTTCTCACTCATTACAAACAGATTGCAGAAAGGAAGTACTCCGCCCAATTTCTTAAATTATCATGCACCATTGCTGAAAGGTGTCATCTGTGTCTCAAGAGAAGTCTGGTTTTTACCCTTTCATTTTAAGAAAAAGAAAAGAGGGAAATAAAATCCCAGATGATCTAACTGCTCATGAATTATTTATTGTATGGCTATTACACCCAGAAAAGCTCTTGATTTTTTCAAACACACATTTGCTAAGAAATCTTTTCAGCAAGATACTGAAATAATTTCATGTTATTTCTAGCAAAAAGGGAATTGGGGTGTGTGAGAGGGGGAGGTCAGGTCATACATATTTCCAAAGGGCTCTGTATTGCAGTTTAAATCAGAAACTTGGATTCTATTTGCTATGATAAATGCATCAGTCTTGTACTTTTAGTCTTGCAATTACTCCTGAGACCATCACACAAAAAAAATTGCAAGGGTCAAATTATGTTGCCAGCTCTGCTAAAGTGCAAGTAAGCCATGACAGCTCCTGGAATCATTGCAGTATTCCTGACATCCTCATGGAGCTATAGCCTTGCTTCTGATATCCTCATTGCCTTTGCTTGCAAAGCTGTGCATTCAGAATTCTCCCATTCAGGGCAGGGCATGTACTTCGAGGTGACTCAGGCAAAAGCCTGCTTGCTTATGGCTCTGATGTTGGAAGGGCAGTGGGGAGGGGAATGAAGGGAGGAAGTAAGCATCATGGGTCGGGAGGGTTATTTAAGAGTGCCCAGGCCGCTGGGCAGGAGCTGTCTGGGGCTCTTGTTGTGACAGGTGTTGTTGTGACAGGTGCTGCTGTGACAGGTGCTGCTGTGACAGGTGTTGCTGTGACAGGTGCTGCTGTGACAGGTGTCCTCGTAGCTGCAGGTTTCCAGAGGAGTGGCAGCCTCACATGCAAACCTGGCTTGGACAGCCACAGCTCTGGCTGTGGCTCTGCTCAGGCTCCCACAGGGCACAGCTGCAGCCCTATGGAGCTGCTCCTGTGGCTGAGGCTCCCTGGCAGTGGATGTGCACCTGGGAGCAAACCTTGGGCAGCAGGTGAGGCTGTAAAGCCAGTGCCTGGAGAGAGGAGAGGTGCAGAGCACCAGGCTGATTTTCTGCTGTGCTGTGCTTTGCCATACACTTCAGATATTTGGGGGTACATAACATGACGGGTCGTGCCCGGAAAGGGCTGATAAAGCACAGACACCATTAGGAAATGTACAAGCAGTGTGTTAACGCTCAGTGATCAACAGCGCAAACACTGATGGCAAAGAGGAAATGAAATTTACGTAGACAGATTGAAGATAATCTGTGGATCCTTCTGTCATTCAGTTTTTAACTGCACGGTCTGTCAACTCATCTGCACTTACCCTTGACCCAGACAACAATGTATTTTGCTCTCAGTCCAGATATTTCTTTGCTCCATGACTGAATGTTTATTGTATTGTCTTGAGTTATTTCCTTTAGGAATCCAAAAGGGAAAGAAGCTTTGGAAGAATTTTTTTTAAGCCCAAGAAATGTAGTCCAACACGGTGCAGGGCCCCTGCACTAATGTACTACTTGCATTTCTAATTCAGAGACGTTTTTATGCTGGAGAGTGCTGGTGCCAAGAAAGACCATACCAAGCTATTCATACAGAGCTATTTTGTGATGGTAATTGTCTTCCATAGAAGTTGCAAATGTTCTGGCAGAGAGCAGTTTGCTGTCTAAAGTTGCAGTCTTTTCAGGTTCCCAAAAAAATCATGAAAGTGCATCTATTCTAGATTGAATGCATTTTCAGTTCTGCAATTCTTTCCTCAGGAAGTTCTCAGCATATCTTCATTTCCAATGCACGTCTCAGGAATGTATGTTCAGATCTTCATTTGTGCCCTTCATTGTAACTCTTTGCAGCACAATAGCAACAATAGGATCAAAGCAGAGACTGTTTAATGACAACAAAAACTCATACAACCCCAAACAAACTCCAGTTTAGCAGTATAGGCTAACAGGATTATTGTTATTACTGTTTCAGGCATAAAGCACATCAAAATCCTACACCATACAAAGCTGAAAGCACTAGTATGCTTTTTGGTTTCCCTGAACTGTGTACAAGAGGAAGTGAAAAGTTTTTAGTAAGTTTTTTAATAACTGTGATGCCATTGCTAGTGAGCAGGGAGAGACATGTGAGCCAAAGCAGCATCTCTAATGTAAGCAGTGTTTCTTAAGGAAAATGTAGCTCAGGAAAACAAACAGATCAGTTAGCTGTTGTCTGTCATTCTTGCACTGAAAAGTGTGATGTGTCTTCCTAAATTAAAGAGTTGGAGAAGGTGCACACCAGAGGAGCATATTTGAAAACCTCAATGGTTGCAATGTCAAGGCACTCAGGCAGTGCCTGAGGCTTCTGTGTGCAGCCTGAGCTGCAGCATCACCTCCTTCTGCAGAAAGCAACACCTGCAGGGTGACAGAGAGCGGGGCTGAGGAGCTGGCTCCTTGCTGGGCACAGCAGGCAGTGCAGGCACTTATGCTGTAAAATGAAGGGCTGCTGATCAGTTTATGGGGGAATTTCACAAGGAGCCCAAGGCATCTGGAATCTATTGGATTCCTTCCAGAAGCCTAGGCTGGCACAGGAATGAGCAGGCAGAGGACTGACAGGGCAGTGTGCAGCTTTTGGTCTTGGGCATCTCCTCTGTTTTGGTACCTAATGCTGCCACAGTCATAGGATGGATTTGGTGATCTCTACTCAAATTGCTTTATTCAGTAAAAAAGAAGCCCTTTTTTTTTTTTTTCAGAAGAAAGCCAAATTATTAAAGAAGAAGAAACTCATTATTTTATTTCTTTTTAAAATTTATATATTCTATATTCTTTAAGGAACAAATGCCTTTACAGATCAGAAATCTTTTCATTTCTTCATTTTCATCATCTCAGAAAAGAATATACATTTTCATCCCTAAATATTTTTAATAGTTATTTTATGTAGTATTTAATATGTCTTCTAGTTGTAATAGTAATTTAGGTATTGGTACATAATGTATCACAAGAGTGTGTTCTCTTAGGCACTCTGAATAGCTGTTCCACCAACTGAATATTTCCTTTAATGTATACTTTTAGCCCAGTCAAGGTATTCTTGCATTCTCTGGTGGGGAAGCACATGTTAACACTGTGCTGGGAATAGCTTTGTGGCACCTGCCTTGCTCTGTGCTTGAGGTGTCATTATAAAGATGGGCACAGGTGTCATTCAGAGATGGGCAATCAGCCTAAAGGCAATCTTTGCTCTTACACCATCCAGCTGCTCATTTTCCTGTGATTCCCCTAACCCCTGTGAAGGTATGTAGGGGTCACTGCTTTCTGCTTCTCATCCCACAGTTTGCCACAACAGAAACTGGAGGAGAGAGGTGAGAGGAATTTGGAGAAGCACCATCCCCATGCGATGGGGAGCAAAAGACCCTCCACGCCTCCCTGGGTTTCCTCCCTGTGCATTTTCACTTTTTTCATACACTTGCCACCTCAGAAATTCTGATTTTCACTTGCCACAGCTTCTGCTGCTAAAAGGTTAGTAAGATGTAGAGGGAGATTTGAGCCAGCATGAGAGAAGACAGGTGATGGTGCTTCCTGGTGGCTTCTGCCATGAAGCTGAGCTCCTGAAGCCACAAACGCAGGCATCCTTAGCATCCTTAGCAAACTGTTGGGCACTACAATAAAAGAAAGATATAAAGCCATTATAAAGTGTCCAAGGGAGGGCAATGCAAATGGTGAAGGGCCTTGAGGGGAGGATGTGTGAGGAATGGCTGAGGACACTTGGCTTGTTTAACATATTTTTGTAGCTCTTATGGAGACATGGGAAGCAGCAATAGCTATGCCAGTTAAGGTGACCAACCTGCTGGCCCACAATGAGCCATTCTTCTCTTTCATGACCTGGACACCTTTGGGGATGCTGGATCCAGTGGCAGAAACACAGAAAAAGCCTGTTTAACTTACTGGGAGCAAAAATTCACTCCAAAAACATCTGCAGCAACATTTTCTTTGGTTCTCATTGACCAATTCAGCACTGAACAAACTCTGAAGAAGCATCTAGAAGCCAAATGGGAAAAGCAAAAAAGAACATAATCAAGAAATTCTTGAGTTTCCTATGTAGTCAGGCACTATGGCTTTGTGAAAAAGCTAAGATCATAAATAAACTTTTCTCAGGTTTGATTTCTTTTTCCACATCTAATGCTGAAGTATCTTTAACTTTAATTTAAGGCCTTGATGGAAATTTAAGGACTTTGATTTTTGAACTCGCAGTGGCAGCTAGATTTCTAAGCACATGTAAGCTTCCACAATAGCAAAATATTTTGTGTTGCCCCAGTTCTCAAAGTATGAACTAATTTGTTGTGGATTTTCTATTATGCATATTTTTCCTGCTTTGCCTCAGATGTGGGGACGTTATTGACCTTTCACACACAGATATGAGTGGCTGCCTTAGCTTTTATTAACATATGTAGTTATCTGTTTGCAACCTCTGTTCTTACAAACATACCTCAAATGTGAGCGGCTGAGTCTTTAACGAGCCCATGGCTATGGATGATAAGGCATACTTCCTGCAGGTTTCAGCTCCATCTATTGTTTTTTATAACAATGGAGAAAAATGAAATGTGTTTTTGAATTTGTTTGCATTTCCTACTGAGGAAGCATTAGGGAATACCAATGTATAAAGGTGAAGAAATATGAGCAAACGGGATTAAAAAAAAAAAGGCTAGCACATCACTAATTGCAGCTCATTAAGCTACACTGAATACTTTCCCTACAGCAACAGCCGGCACCACAAACATCCTCCTGTTCCTGAAAGAACAAGTTGCTGTCCCAGGGAAGGGAAGGGACACAGCAGGAGGGACAGCCAAGCCAGATGCTACTCCAAGTGTCTACAATGTTCCTCTGTTGTTGGCCAGCTTCAGGAAAACCAGATTATCTGACTTCCAAGGCTTTGCTTTTTATCCACACTCTCCCCAGCTTTTACCCCTTCAGCAGGCTCTGGATGTAATGTGGTGCTCTTTCCCACAGAGTATATTTTCAAACTGCTGCCCCATGGACCCCATGCCAAACTGAAGCGCGCCTCTCTCAGGGCAGCTGAGACTGTGACTTGGAGAGCCTGGGATATCTTCAGGAACCTGTCTGGGCCCTGCTTTGACTGTCAGACATAACAGGAACTAGAAAACTTTGATCGCCAGCTGGGACCTGCCTCCCTCCTCTCCTCCTCTGCCTCGCTCCCTCCTTGGTGAGAAATTAAATCTCTTTTCTAGATAGGAGTGTCTATCACTCCTCAGTTGCCAGGATTAATCCAGACTCTTAGATTTTAGACTGTTTAATTCACATGAGCTGAATCCCAGTCTATAATATTGCCAGCTATGTGTAGAGATCTTTAAATTAAATGTGGCAGAATTAGAGAATGGGACCAAAAAGTAATGCTTTTTTATTCCTTCACACTTTTACCTGGAAGTACTACTGCCAGTCTCATGCTTCTAGAAATCCTAGATGTGATAAGTACTATGAGATTATTTCAAATAGTTTATTTCTTATTTATTTCTTAAATAATTATGGGTTGTCATTCACTGAGATCCACATCTTGAGACTTTTTCCTTTTCCTGCAATTATGGGGATGGAAAACTTTCTCTTAAGAGCAAAAAATAGGTGAAGAAGAAATTTCAAGTTATAATTTAAAAATAACCAATTAATGCAATTTAAAAAAGGATCTGAGATGATATGGAGTTGAACCTAAACCAGTTTAATTTACCCACAAAAGACTTCCCCCTAGTAAAATTAAAAAATCCAGCATCATCAACAGTTTGGAATATGACCTGGTGGAGAAATCCCAGGCAGCTGTACTGACACATCATGCTGCCATTGCAAGATGTAGGAGAATCCCTTTCTGAAGGACATTGTAGCAGCTGCAGCACAGAGATATAGACTGCAAGCTAAATGTTTCCAGAACAACAGGAAAAACCAAAAGGAAAGTGAGCACTCATTAAATGACTTTTAAAGTTAGCTTGGAATGCCAAGTTGTGGAAACTAGGAGATAATAGCATGAAAACCACTCTTCTCTCCCCCTGCACAAACACTGTGAGAAAGCTTGCTCTTTAAGCACATAACCATATTCCTCCTCTTCCTTTGACCTCAGTCAGAGGATGCCTATTTCTAGGGCACCTCGCTCTACTTGCCTCTATGGATGCAAAGGACTACTAAAGTCAATCATACATGCTAAAGAAACAGGTTTTGTTGATACTGCTCGTTAGAGCAGGATTTTCATTAATGCACTCCCAGCCCCACAATTCCATTTCTTTTGTGTCTGCACACAAGACTAGGCACAATTTTGGCTCAGTATCTACAGATAATCAGACTCAATTTGCAAGGGGACAAGCCTGGAGTACACTCAACTTGACTTTTGAAACTTGGAAAACAGCAGGATGATGGGACAAAGTTTTGAAGACTTGGCTATGCCTGTGCCCCATTATGGACAGGGTTGTGGATGTATCTGAGCTCCACTGGAAGACCAGCCGTGGGCAAAATGCAAAAACCTCGCCGGGGAATTGCCATCACACATGAGGGATTTGGAGGCTGCAGGGATGAGCAGGTCCCACCAGGTGGTGCCATGAAAACAGGAGTTGCCATCCTTGGTTTGCCGCAGAACCTCCAGCAGGACCTCAGCTCCTCCAAACTCTAGAAATTTGAGAGGTTTTTAGTTTTGGTTTGGTTTTGTTATTGTTTTATATTTGGTCTGTTTTGTTTGGGGTTTGGGGTTTTTTTTTTGTTTGTTTGTTTTTTTTTTTTTGTGGTTTTGGTTTTTTTTTTCTTTTTTTTTAGCAGAAATCAACCCTAACAAATAATATTAGCAAATCTGTTTCTGTTCTTTGGAGCTGTATTCAAATTTTCAACAAACAATGTAAAGCAATCATGAAGAAAAAAAGAAAAACAAGAAAGAAACTATTGATATAATTAATAGCTTTTTGACCATATGTCCATGTACTTTCTTTCCTCTAGTCCCTGAATATATGAGTATGTATTCAGTCCTAAGACAAAAGTTTCTGTTGATGATTCAGAGTCAAAGATCTTGGGCTTATCAGCCATGAGCAGGAACACTGGTATTACAATAATGGAAAAGTTTTGGGTTTTGGTTGGCAAATATCAAGACTGACAGAATACAGCCTGGGATGGAAATACATATATCTGCAATCCCAGAGTAGGAGGTGAGCTCTGACATCCAGTAATACTCTCTCTTCCTTCCACTTGTACTCACAATTATTTTTACTACAATGCCCTTTTCCTCTCCTTCCCCCTCCTCCATCTTAACAATATTTTTTCTGAAACCAAAAAGGTTATTGTCAATCCTTGGCCATCCATCTCCTTCCTGAATTCCCCAACAGGACTGTTTACTCATCTATACCAAGCATTTGACTTCCTTTCATTTGACTCACTCCTCCCAGGTGTCTGTCATCCCTTTCTGGATAAAGCTGATCCTCAGGGCTGAGGAGCCACAAGCCATAGGAAAATCTGGTAATTTTGAAGGCAAGAGATAAATACTGAAGTACAGGAAGAAGGTGAGAAGGGATTCTCAATGTATCTCAGTTTAGGGAGATTCTTTGCATTATTTGGAGATTTGATACAAATGAGAGGAAGTGAGGAAAAAACTGACAAGTCCTGATAGTTTCACCCAGAGAGCCCTGAAGTATAATTTAAAAAGCTCTAAAAAAGTTATACGAAGAATGTTAAAGTCCAAGAAGCAATGGCCCACAATGCAGTTCTCAAAGCTCAGAACTGTCCAAAGAACAACTTCAAAGGCAGTCAGTCCAATTCACAAACGCTGCAAGGGATCAGCACTCATACAAAGCAGTAACATCACGTGCACAGAGCCATCTTGAAGCAGGACCCTAAATACTCAGCTGAGCATTGACAAGAGTTTTCAGATGCTGAAAGCAAAACCTTTGCACCTACCTCAGAGCTTCTGGGACACTACTGGGCCCAGGGCTCAGTGCAGCTGGCTTGGCTCCACGTCAGAGGAGATCCTTGGATGAAGGTGCCTGAGACTGAAGGACAGAGAGGCAATGTGCTCATCTCAGCAGGTTGGAGAGCTGCCTCAGGTTGAGCAGGATCATAGCAAGAGGTGCTGCTGACTCAGTTTTGGATTTCTGAGGCTGGGGCAGTGGGACCTGCTGAAAATCCCTGTTCATTTCCGGGGAATTGTTGCCAAAGCAGGGCACAAAGAACATGTTTAATGCCATGGCTTCATTGTATGACTGAATTATCAGGGTTCTGAGCCCCAAGTGCAGGCTTGTAATTGAAAGCTAATTCCCATATTACTGTTCTAGTAACAGCAATGAAACACCCAAGACACTTCTGAAGAAAGGGACATTTTTACTCTGACTCAAGACAGATGCCTAAAGCCTTTTCATGTCAATGCTGTGGCTTCATGTAGCTTTTATCCTGACTTTAAACACATAAATACAACACAAGGCAAAAAATAGCATTTGTATTTCCTTTTGCTATGCATTCCGCATTGGTAAGGACTATGAGCATTTTTTCAGCTGTTTCACAAACACATTTAAAAAAATGAACCTTGCATCACCTGTACAAGAAGGCAGAAAAAAATTGAAGTCCTGGATTGTGAATTATTCATTGATTCCCTTCCCCCATCCTTCTCTCTTAGGAATGCAGTCTTTGACCTCTATGGCTAGCTCATGACTTGTCTCTAAACTGCAGCCAGGACTTTGATTTACTACAAAGTTTAACATGCAACAGTTAAAAACATCAAATTATCTTTATCTCTTTGCAGTTTTAGTGGCACAGAACCAATTTCAAGATGTTCAAAGCAAGGACATGTCACAATTAAACAAGTTCAACACTCAACCAATGTGTTTAAGGCAGGACTTCTTTCCTACCAGTAACATAGAAAAGGTAGCTTCCACTGTACATTTGAACATGAGGGCATAAAAGGTCAAATCTATTGGTTTTCATGTTATGTCATGGCCACAATCTCAATACATAAATGAAACTGCATTTACACTGGCAACAAAGTTCTGTTTCCTCCTGGTAGCATATCACAGGGAACAAGATGATGTTAATTTTTGCTTTGTTGTATCCAGGTGAGGCTAGAACCTCATCCCTGTGGCAAACTGCCTGAAATAAAAGCCACTTAGGAGGGGTAAGATAGACTATACAGACCAGTTCCTAGAATCCATTAAGACTTTTATATTGATGTGGTTTTGACAATGCAGCTGCTTCTCCATGAAAGATTTCATCCAAATAACACCCTACACTTCCCTGAGTATGGTGAGGTAGGGATAAATACATACAAAATCAAAAAGCTTCTCTGATAAGAAATGGAAAAGACTTGTATTGTTCATATTAGATGTTTTACCTGAGTGTAACATGAGTTACATCACTGTCTAGAAAGAGACTTTAATATCTAAAACAAGTGATATGAAGCTTATTTGCATGCTCATGACTGTTATATCCATAGCAATATTTTTTTACGCTGAACTATCAGGTAGCACATTGAAAATTCATATTGAAATATAAATAAGCCACATTATTATCATCTTAGATTTCTGTTATGGTCTAGCTACTGTCTGAAGAGAAAGATTTTAAAACTGTCAGCTTTTATCCCTTCCTGATACCAGTAAGTTCATACCACAATAAAAAAAAGTCGTTATCTTTGTGGTTGCATGAAGTAAATGTAAATAAGGGTGATCTCAGAATTCAAGGCTTTTACCTTCTCCAGTTTTTTTCTGCCTCATTACAGCTTTGAAGTCCTCTCTCTTCTCTACTGTGAAAGTCTTTTTTTTCTAATATATATATTCTGTGCTATAAAGTTCAGTTACAAACACAGGAGAACAATGTGCTTCCTGAAAAGGACTTGCACAGAAATTAATTCTTTTTGTTCTAAAGAACAAAATGGTGAGTGGAGCAAGCCTTCTTCCAGAGATGATCAGAAAGGGTTCTGAATTTCTGGGAAGTTCAGGCACTCTTAAAATTTGAGTTTGGTCTGAGTCAGAACAAAACTATACACACAATGATACTCCTTTTTCTCTTCATTACTCACAAACCAAAGATTCTAAGAAATTACATTTCCTCCGAGGAAACACACCTTGGGTGGTGCCCTTCCTCCAGGACCTTGATGCTTCAGAAAGCTTCAAATCCTCAAGGATTTTACTGAGTATGCCCCTTGCCTGCTGCACAAACACCTCGAAGCCTCAGCCCCCAGTACAGGTTCCTCAGGCCATGGCCACACTGGCGCCTGCTGGGCCCTAAAGCTTTTTCACACTGCTGGCCTCATGGTCCAGGACCCAGAGAGCCCTGTTCGGAACCCAGAGACTTTGTTGATAATGCAATATGCTTCCAAGAAAACTCTCCAGGTAATACAACACCATTTCTCGGTGATCCAAGAAAAATTCAGTCCAGCTGTGCTGCTGAGCCTCTGTTCTCCCAGGCTGGGGATGCTGCCCCTGGTTGTGCAGCCTGGCTGGGTTCACGCTGCTGGAAAAGTCAGGGCAGAAAGGACCAGCAGTATCACTGGGGTAGCTTTACAGCTCCCATTTTCTTGGGAACTGCATCCACGCCCAGATCTCAGGCATGGCCCTTTCCTGAGCTACCCCACAGTTTGAGCCCAGCCTGTACCTGCTGGCTGCCACCTACTGCCCCCACTGGGCTTCCCACCTGCCCCATCACTGGGGCTTGCCAGATGGTTGCAGGGCTCTAGGCTGGCCATGATCACCATCCCTGTCTTGTCCTTGCTCTCTTGCTGATGGATTGACCTGCCACAGGAGGGCATGGCCCTGCCAACCTCATAACCACTCCTGGCTCCTGGCTTGTTCCTATGGAGCAGCCCACCCCCCAGTGGCTGCGACATCCTTATGGAACAGTGAAAACAGAAAGGATGCTCTTTTGCTCGTGTTTTAGCTCCTGTCATTTGTGAATATATGTGGTTTTACAGGTTCCAGTAATTTCCTCAATAAAAATCAAGGTACAAAACTGAGGGAAAAAAACCCAGAATACAGCTCTCTATGTGTGCATGAAGGTGCAAGCATATGGTCAAAAGAGCACAGCTGAACTGAGAAGAAAGCATTTTAGACATTTCTCATTAGGATTTACCCTTCTACCAGAGGGGTATATGTATAGGCTATGATGTGAAATCACTAGCTCTGGCATCATATCAAATGGAAGTGGAGGGCAAAATCTATAAGACTCCAGGCTCTGCTTGTCCTTTAATGAGGGTTTTTACAAAAGATATCAATTTCCTTACATAACACATTATCCTTTTAAAAAAAATCATACAAAAAACCAGTGAAAACCATTGGACTTTTTCACTGGCTCCCTGGGATTTATCCAAAATTGTCAAGTAACTGTCCTGTAATGAAACAGTGGAGTGAAGACACAAACCAGACTTTTTCACATTAACTCTTTCACAAGAAAAAAAGCTACTAAAAACCACTTCCGTACTAGTCTTTCTCTTTGGAAACAACCTCTTGCCTAGTTATAACTGATTTATTTATCTGAAATCCTTGAGAAACTCTGTATATTGTCAACCTGAGTATTCATAAGCTCTACATGCAGTGAATATGAATTCAATAATGTCTTCATAAAGTCACATATGTCTTTCTAGGACAGTGAAAGCTTTCCACAGAAAAGTCGATTTTCTCCCTACATTAACCAGCTGACCATGATGTGTCAACAACAATACATGTAATCTCCCTGTACTCCACTGTCCCTGCAGCAGCCACATCTCACCCACCTTCCCTTGTTCTCATCACCTCAATTTGATTTTCCCTCACAGCAGCTTGTTGAATTCATATGCAGGAAGGAAGACAAGAACAGCCTCTCTCCCTACAGCAGACTTGTGAAGAACAAGCAGAATAAACTGAGCAGCTCTCTGAGTTTTCGTTTTGTTGTCACACAGTCCTCTTCCTGCCCATTTCTGCTCTTGCAGGAACCTTCCCCACATTTAACACTAGCAGGTTTTTGGAAGGAGACACTGATGAAAATATTTCTTTATGAAGCCTAAGTGACTTCAGAAGGCAAAATCTGACTTGGGGTCTTAAATTACAAAAGCAGTTCTGAAAATCTCAGCCTTTTTCCTGGGATGTAAAGTACTTGGCATCATAAAACACAAGTGGAATTACACAGCTGAGCAAAATACACCGTAAGCTGAATAAACTAACTAGATCAGTAACAATGAAACCCTGTTTTCAGAAAAGAGCTATTGCCTTAAACAGGGATTCTGTCACAGCTTTATTTAACCGTGGTCAAGCCTGAATTCCATACAGACATTTTTAAGAAAATGTGGCTTTTTACAGTAGAGCTTTGCAAAATTACACAGCCAGTATGGAAAAATAAAATCACATCACTTACAATCCATGGGACTTTGGGTAAAATATTTTTTGGGGGTACAGGGGTTTACCCTTCTGGAATTTGTTTCACTGAGAGATAGAGCAAAGGTAGACCAAACTCCAGATTTAGCCTTGTATAACTCAAAACAATATTAAGAAATAGCAGCCACAGTGTCACTAAACAAATAGGGCTGGATGGAGCCTTATTTCTTCATATCCTTTCCCTGTAGCAGAATCAGTTCAATTTCTGACATTAAATGCTTATCTAACATTTTCTTAGACAGAATGATGTGAAGTATAAAATTTTCAGGTAATTTGTTCAGATGCCACCTTTAAATGAGAAAAAAAAATCTTCCAGATGTATCTCTTTATTCAGTCTGGAGCCTAGAACTCCACTGGAACTCATCCTAAACAGAGAAAATGAGCTCCTTCCTACTTAAGCTCTCCAAAGGTTCTGCATCTCCAGTCTAGACAAACTCAATCTTTTCAAATTATAAATATTGAACAAATACTACTACAAATCAAATACTCCTGTCAGTCAAACAAACTGTGGAAAGAGTTAATTTTGTTCAGAATGACTTAATAAATTCTAAATAAATAAATTATTGTCTTATCTGATTTTTTAAAGTACAATAAATTTCTTCAGTCTCTTCTTACTGAATGCATTTCTGCTGTAGGATGCCAATACAAACATCTGTTATACTATTACACCTACTTCTTATTTTCTTTTCTTTTAATCACTGACAAAGCTATTTTAGAACATTTGATAAAATATTCCAGTTCAAAAACCTTTTTTGTTACTCATGGAGCACTGCACGGCTGTTTCACTCACCTTACATCACAAATGCTGGAGTCACCATCAGAGACATTTTTCCATAACTGACATATGGTTTGCAACACTGAAATTCCAATGTATATGTAACTTCCCTTTAAAGAAAGGAAAACTGTGAAGAATTTCTTAAAATATAAAGTACTATCCAAGAAGAAGATAGAGATATATATGAGGGAAGCAATATGTTGTCTCAGCGGCCTGATTTGTCCCTGTTACTCACCCATAAGATTAATTTTACTAGTGGAAAAAACAAGTAACCTGTTTCAAGAGTGCTACTTGAGGCTAGCCACATGAGGAGTCCTAATCTGTACCAAGGCTCATGCTTTGCAGCTGATCAGACAAATGTCCAGTGCAAGATGGTTCCAATATGACACAGATCTCCAAACTTCTTTGATCATGTGACCCAAGTAAAAAACATTTAAGCACAACCTCTCAATATATGTATGTTTATTTATAAACAAGTTATATAGACCTACTACTGTAATAACATACTATATACGTTGTAAAACTTACAAACCAAAAGAATTAAAAAGGATGAGCTAAAGATGAAAGAAAAACTACTTTAAAAACTCACATTTTTATTTCTTTGTTAATGTTACAAAAACATATTCTTCCTGCATTCCCCTGTATTGTCTTTCACACTCCTTGGGGTACACCCTGTTTTGAAGGCAACTAACAAAGACATTACATACAGTAATGCCAGCAATGCCTACAGGCTCCTTAGACCTCTGTTGTTCCTGTAAATCCATTTCTATGCTAATGCTTCTTCCTAATGACAGTGTTTGCATTTGTTTTCCTAATTTATTAAACCAGAGAACTTCTCTGCACTGGTAGTAGTGCCCCATGCTAAAGAGATCAGGTAAGAATCCTTCCTGACTGCTGCAAATGTCTGAGACTGGGAAAAGGCTGTCCTCTTTGAGGTCTAGCTGGGATGCTGAAAGAAATTATTACCTCAGCTATTAATTTGTTCTTTAACAGATCAATCTTTAAGGTCTCTTCCAACCTAGTCATTCTGAGTCATCATTTAACATGAGCTCCTCTAAGGAAACATCATATATTAGGCAGTAGAAGATAGAAGCACAATAGATGGGACTAGTAATATACACAGCAGCTTTCATAAAATTAGTAAAAATGAAAAAAAAATCTGTATGTCCAGCACGGCTTTGTTCACATAAACAAATACAAGAACCTGAAAGCATCAGGGGTGAAAAGATTTAGAAGTGAGAAATAAGCTGTGGCTTTCCAGGAAGCAGAAGTCAGAAAGCCTTGATGATTAAAGAGTATTCGGAGATACTCCTCAGAGATAAGAGATATTTAGAGTTCTTAATGTAGTGTCCAAAGCTCAATGTTAGTTTTTGCTGTATTACTATAGATAAAAAATAGAAGTATCTGGTAAAAATAGTGGTGCTAATAATAATTTCCCATAATCAATGCAGTTCTGAATTAGTAATACTTAGTAATGTTTTACTTGCAGATATGTTCCTCTCTCTTTCATTGGGCTAGAGTCTACGATTCAGCACCCATGCCTAGAACTCCTCATCCCTCTTGAGGTTTAGTCACTCAATTTAAGTTACATTCCATTTTTCCTGTATTAAGCTGTTCTCCTGTTAGTGACCTTCAAGGTGAAGCTTCAGTTCTGAATATTAATATTTTTCTTCTTTCTTGGCCATTATCTATATAAACGAAATGTTATACTGTAGTTATCTATGCATTCTTTGTGTTTTGCCTGCATGTCATTACTCTTCAGTGGGGCACTGGAACAGGCTCCCCAGGGAAGCAGGCACAGCACCAAGCCTGCCAGAGTTCAGGAAGCCTTTGGACAATGCTCTCAGGCACACGGTGTGACTCTTGAGGCTTGTGCAGGAATTGAACTTCGACGATCCTTGTGGATTCCTTCCAACTCATATTCTATGATTCTATGATTCTTGTTTTATAGTCAGATACACCTCTTTTCACCTCTTTACTCTGGAGCACACTGCTTGAACCCTTGAGGTTTTTAGATTATAGATGAAGGTCAACAAAGAGAGCAACATGCTCTGTGTAAGCCTTTAAAAAAAAAAAAGCCTTTCTAAAAAAGCCTTTCTAAAAAAACACTGTTCTTTACAATAAATTTTCCTTGCTTTGGTGAAACATCAAAATTTGCAGCCAACTTCCTGCATAGAGAAGAGAGCAGAGAGAGGTGGAAAAAGAACAATATAAGTTTTGTCCTTCTGCTCTTTCTCAGATCTACTTTAGTGTTCAACCTAATTGATGTGATTTTGAATCTAGCAGCAGTATAAACCCCAAAATCACATTCAAAAGCATTGACCTCAATTGCTCAATATATAATTCCGTGCACTTACAAGAGCAAACTGAAGTGTGGTATGTGCTCCAGCTCCCATAAGTTGGGCTGTGCATGACGGCAGCAGAGATGTAAACAAATACTAACATTTCCTTCTTCTGCTTGTGGTATTTAAGCTCCAGCAGAGATGCCAAACAGATTGGTGCAAATGATCACATCTTAACCAGAAGTAGTGATTTCTGCCTGATTCTGGCTGGAGAAGTAGAAGCCACAGGGCTAGACTCCCCATGACCACAGATACAATCAATTAGGTCAGCCACAATGGAGCTGGCTGGTTGGCATTGGACTTTTGAGTGGGAAAGGGCTCATAGGAAGTGCTTCACTGACAGATCAGCAGATGTGGTTGTCTTTGACATCCCTGAGCCCAGAAGGACACCTGGGCTTTTATGTTAAATAAAATACACTAATGAGTTTAATCCAATGTGAAAATAATTGAAAAACATTGTATACAAATGAAAATTTTCCCAAGTACTTCTTACAAGTAACATCACATGGACTTAGACCTCATCATCACACAAGTTTTTGAATATCCCTTACTAGATTCATGCCCTGAGCTAACTGCTGGTTGAACAACAGATATTGCAACAAATTTTACATACTGGGCAGCTGACATGCTAACCCAATTTTCCTTTAGCTTTTAAACTCATCATTTTGTAAACACTACCACATTTCTGGTGCCCAAAGCCTGTACTGAAAAGCAGAATTTTCTAGAAATCAAACACCCCAGGTTTGCCACAGTGAACAGTGGCTTCTGTATTAAGAACATCCTATTCTGACTATGTAGTAAAAATGTGCCCTGAAATTTTGGTTGTGGGCTTATTTCTCTCTGGGCTGAAATGGGAAATGAGTTTAGGCTTCCTACCTCACCTGAAGAAGCCAATGATTCATGAAGGTCCTGTGATCCTCCCACTGAAAGCACCTTAAAAAAAAACAACTGCTTGATCCTTGGGAGAGATTCGGCACTCAGCTCCTGCAGAGAGCTGAAATTAAGACCTCAAACTACTTGAGCAGTTTCTCTTCTCCAAACTGACTTTTTAAAACCTACCTAAGGTGTTTGACTCCCTTTATGCAGGTGTGCCTATAGGAAGGAATAGCTTCACACTTAAAATTTAACACCACTATGCTTAATTATTTTAGCCAGAAAGTCTTTATAGAGAAGTTTTGACAGGGAAGGAAATTCAATTTCAGTCTGTTGGACAAACAGTTCAACAATCAAATTGCTTTTTCTGCATACTGTATAGTCACTATCAGGCACTATCCATGAACTTGGACGTGGTAGGCCTTGAGAGTTTATCCTTACTAGGATGCTGCTTTATTCTTAAAATGATGTGCCATATCCCTAAACTCACTTAAGAACACACCAGAATGCCAGTGAAAGAAAGCTGAGTGAAAAAAAAAAGGAGAGCTGAGAGTCAGGGCAACTGCAAACATTTGCCTAAAACTATACTTCCCTGCAATCTTCTGATTAGAAGAATGTGGTTAAAAAGAGTCATGGTCCCTGAAAAACTGATTGAGATGAAAGGAATGATATCCATATTTGTAAAGAAAACTAGGCTAGCCCAGCTCTGTAGAGAAGGGTGATAAAGTTGTAGATAATCACTGTCATAGAATTGAAGTCCTCTTACAATACCATAATCCACAATATATAATATTGTGGCCATTGTGCCATATAGATGTAAAATATTTAAACACATCATAGAAACACAGAATGGTTTGGGTTGGAAGTGACCTTAAAGTCCATCAAGATCCAACCTCCTACTATAGGCAGGGACACCTTCCACTAGGCCAGGGTCTTCAAAGCCCTATCCCACTTGGCCTTGAACATTCCAAAGGATAGGGCATCCACAACTTCTCTGGGGAACTTGTACCAGTGCTTCATCACCCATATAGAGAAGAATTCTTCCCTATACCTAATTTAAACCTATGTTCTTTCAGTTTAATGCCATTCCCCCTTGAACTATCACTGCATGCCCTTGTACAAAGTCCCTCTCCATCTCTGATGTTGCCCCCCATTTAGATGGGGGAAGGTCTCCCCAGAGGCTTTTCTTCTCCAGGCTGAACAAATCCAAACCCTGTCAGCCTGTTTTCATAAGAGAGGTGCTGCAGCATTCTGATCATCTTCAATGATGACGATCAATGGCCTTTGGACCCATTCCAGGGGTCTAAGTCTTTCCCCTAATGAGGGCTGCAGAGCTGGATGCAATATTCTGTGTAGGATCTCATGGAAGTGGAGTAAAGGGTAAGAATCCCTTTGTCACCCTGCTGGCCACACTGCTTTGGATGCAGTAATGCAGCTCAGGACATGCTTGGCTTTCTGAGCTGCCAACTCACATTGTCTGGTCACGTCCAGGCTCTCATCCACCAGCACCCCCCAGTCCTCCTCAAGAGTGCTCTCAATAAATTCTCTGCACAGTCTGTATTTGTGCTTGGAATTGCCTTAATCGAGGTGAAAGGACAGAAGGAACCCCCCCCCCCCAAAAAAAAAAAAAAAAAGCCATCCCTCAGGTCATTAAGCAAAGGCTTTCTAAAAGATGTAAAAAGTGCTCTGGAACACTAGCAGGCTTGTGAAAGCAGAAATATCACTGAAATCTAGTGGACACCCCCATGCCCATGTACCACGTACTACCTCTGCTTACCAGCAATTGCAAAGTAGCCAAGTGAAGCTAAAGACAACAAGTCTTCAGACTTTGCAGCTTTGCCCAACAGATTTCTTTCCCACAAAGTCTTTCAAATAAAACCATCTGGCTGGTACGATGCCTTTCATCATAGGTCAAAGGATCTTGCAGTCATGATGTTTTCCCTTTCTAAATCATATCCTATGCTCAGAATTAGGTTCCCTTGCACTAACCTACATAACTTTTCTCTTCCTTTGGTGCAAAGCTTGCTGCATTTGGTTATTTCATACCAAATTAGTAGTAAGATAACAACTAAACTGTAGTGTAAGAAGATTAAAATAGACTGTTAAGTTAGAATTAATAATTTCTTTTATACTTAAAATTACTTGATAAAATATTTTTATTTTCTCCCCACTTACAGAAAACTGTCACTTTATCCTTAAACAGGACTGTAATTATATTAAACTACTGCTTATATGAAATATATGGCAGCCTCCCTTCTCCTTCTGCCTTCTCTTCCTATCATGTCTATAATATTACTGCCAACAGAATAGAGAAGTGCAGGTTAAATAGAAGTAATTAAAAAAAACCAAACTTATTCCATCCAGTTAGGATGGAAACTGTTAGGAAAAATGCACTATTAGGAAAAATAGCTCACCTACAGTGATGCTGTGGGTCTTGCAACCAGAATACTGGAATCTCCCAGATTTATGTGAGTGTCTAGACATGGACAGAATAAGTAAATTCCATACAGATATGGGTCAGACTTTCCTGTGGTGCAGCTCAAAACAAACTGCACTGCACCTGAAACTGATGTCACTAAACCAGCCTTATGTCTCCTTACTTTTACATTTTCTGCTGCTTCTAGCTGGCACAACAGGCAACAGTACCTGGGTATCTGCTCATTTGTGGCAAGTTCAACTTCCTAATCTTTTTGGGATCTTTGTCTCTGGCTGGAAGTTGTTTGCTGTCCAATATTAGCCAATATGTAACACCTACATGACTTTCAGAATTTTATTTTAACTATCCAATCTTTTTTTTTCATACCTAAGTTGTCTTTTTACCTGCTGATATACCTGGGGAAGGAAGGGATGAGAACATTTACAAATTAATCTTGGGGTGACTTGTCATTCTGCAGCACAGAAACACCAGACACCTTAGGACCTTCCCTACACAAACCCGAGTGTCTCTTTCAGCTGAAAAAGAACTAAGGAGAAAAACAGTTTACATATATACACATACAGATGGTATTATAAATAGATTGATGAATAGTGATGGGTATAGAAGTATGTATACATATATATATTTTTTTAATGGGCCAGAAACAAACTTTGATAAAACTTTGTCACTGATTTAGGCTGCCTAATGACTATTTCAACTATCTTAACCTGCATCTTAGTATAAACTCAGTATCTGGCAATGGAAACGACAAGAAGACATTGTTTAAGATGTAATTAATGAGCCCTGGCAGCACATTCTGGAACATATTGACAGTACCTGTCTGCATGAAAAGAGCAGTGCTATGTGCAAATCACATGTGACCTGGCTTGGTCATCCTTCCTTTGTTTAACCTTTCAGATTTCACAATCAGGCCCTGGGAAATGAGAAAAGGTTGCCAGGAGCAAAAAGAGTGTAAACTCAGCAGAGCATTGTGCCACTGATTCCCCCGAGATCCTTGATGAGTATGTTGGGAAGCAAGGCTGGGCTACAGACATCGCTGCTGAAACAGAGAATTGATGCCAGTCATTTATACTTTTGCCAGATCTGCCAAAATATTTCCGGTCTTTTTGGATTAGGTGAGACTTTTAGTGGGCAAGGCAGGCTGAACCTACAGAGGGGATCTTGTCTGCTTGAAAGGTCTTGTCATGTGCAGAACTGTAATTCTTCAACTTTAAGAACTGTAATTCTTCCGTTTTACCACTTTAAAAAACTCAAAAAAACTCTATGGTGTCAACAGTTTTACTTGAAATGACTCTTTGGCACCTGTCAAGAGAAATATCCTGCTGAGAAAGGTTAGTGCTATTAACCTGCTGCTCTTTTTTCTTCAGAAAGGCCAACAGTTCTTGCTTTTCACTCCATAAATTACTAAGAAAATTTTTGGATTTAAAAAGTGTTCATAAAAGCACATGATGCTTTCATGATTGGTATGACTCTGTAACATCCAATACTATGGAGGAAATACTTAATTTTCAAGCATTCATTTGAATCCAATTAAAATATTTTCCCCTAAACAGACAATTGAAAAAAGTAGGGAAAAAAATCTAAGTATTTTACATTTTGATTTACTTTAAGTGATAGTTCTTGAAATCTGTCATTATGTGAAACCAGTTCATGGATGCAGGTATAAAAACTGAAAAAAACGAGAAATGCATCTGACAGCACAGCATTAAAACTATTTAAAAAACACATTGTGCTAACAAGTATAGTACAATGTGTCTCGACAATTAAATCTAATTTTTATACTTTATAGGATACAGCACACTGTAGTTTGACCAGACAGTTCATAAACCAATACCACAACAGATGCCAATTCTGCCTCAGTGAAAGCAAAAAGCAGAAACGTTGCCATTTCTGTTTAGCGTGAGATAGATGGCAGTTGGCACAGGCACAGAGACCAATTAGTAGAAAATTATCTGCTTTGCATCCTACACAGTTCAGCTTCAAGGCTGATTCTCTGCCATAAGGCTGTGTTAGATAGAGTGAAACTGGATATTTATATTGTCATATTCTATTGCTTTAAGCAGAATGCAACAGTTAGACTTGTAGAGAAGCAGGCCCAGGAAATGATTATTAATTCTAGTTAATTGAAGTTGCCCTACATCAGCATATGTATTACTTCTAATGTTACGTGTTGTTTCCAAGACAGATGATCTCTCACACCCACAAGATTCACTGACACGCTGAACAATCCATACAGGAAAGAGCAGAGCTAATGAAAGGAAATGGAATTATTTGTGGAGCTGTTCCTTACCATGGGAAATAAACCAATATATTTTAGGTTCATTCCTCTGTTCCTACCCACTTCAGGGATTAATTTTGCTTTGTGGGGAGAGGCTATTTAGAGCCTAAAACCAACATTGTAACATCTATTCAACAGTTATGCAATCTTTTCATCTATGAAATTCTTCTGTGCTTCTGCCTCCGCATCAAATTTCCATTCATAAACTGTTCAACTGCACGGTGAATCATTCAGTTTTCCCTCTGTGGGAGAGAATACAGAGATATCCCCGGATCAGTGACAACAGAAAACCAAAATCTCATCCAAAGTAACCACAGGGTGCAACATACTCTGTTTTTGAAAAGATATGTACCAGGAGCATTTCTGGAGTAGTAGCAAAGATTTAGATGAACACATTTAGATGAATCATTCTCCAAGGTATACAGCTAAGTTTTATACTAAAGAGAGGTTTTCTTCTTTGTTGTGTTCCTAGAGGAAGGAAGATAGAAGAAAAGAAAATGGAATTATACTGGGTTGTTGTTTTATTTTATGTAAACACCCACGTAGCATCTTGCATGCATTTCTCCAAATGACCACTAAGGTCAAGAAAACGGTGCATTTCAGGAAGAGCAGGAGAAGCACCCAAATAGGACTGTGTGCAGCTGGGAGGATTATATCCTCTTCCAAGAAAGGAAGAATGATCTGTATTCTGGCATGAATACAAAACCTTGTATCTGCTGCTAATAGCCTATTTTAATTGTGTTTATGAATAGATCTCTTATATGTAAGTAACAAGCACTCCCTCTAGTGAACTTCTGTGGGATTTGGTGTTTTAACTACGGAAGGTACAGAACAGAGTTAATAGGTAGAAGTGACATCTTCCACAAGACTCTCTGTTGAAGTCAGAAAAAAGGTACAAACTTTTACACATAATAGATGGTCTGCATGGTAAACAGCACAATGTATTTGACAGAGTTGGGGAAAATCAATGTCATACAGTAAAACCCAGATTTACATGCACAGTTGCACTCAGATACTGTCCCTTACTGATGTTTACTTTGCAGGTTCATCCTTCTGCCTTGTTGGTGTCATATCCTTTACTGACCTTCACTTCAGACTCTGAAAGCCAAAGGAAGACATTTCATTTACTCATTTAAGTATCTAATTGAAAAAATAAAAATGAGAATAACACATCTGCCCAACTTAAAGGACAGAATTTCAGCAGAGACAGTTTACCCTTTCTATACTGTAGTACTGATGCTTGATTTCATCTTTTAAAAGGTGTGCACATTATCAGTACTTGCTCTTGCCCATTTAAATATAATGTTTGTAACAGTTCTTTTGAGTATATCAGAAAGCTTTTAAAGTTGTGGCTGATGTCCTGTCACAAGTAACCTCAATGCTGGTATTTTGTAACTTTTCAGAGCATTGTTCTAGTCTTTGAGTTTAAAATACAAAATATTGATTTCTGGCACAGTCTTGAGCAGTGGGGCTATCATTATGTACAGGATTCATTGCCATATGAAGGGTCTCCCTACACGGCTGCTGAAACTCCCTGGAATATAACTGGCTTAGCTTTGTGTGCTCCCAAGGGCAGGTTTGTAGAAGAAGGTGTGGCAAACAATGCAGGGGCTCTCAGACTACAAAGCACACAGAGTTTCAAATGTTGTCAGTAGCAGTAGTTCCTTATTCTGTGTTTATACTGCTACTTAACCATAACAGAAACAGAGTAGGACCAGCAGTTACCAACATCTGTGGTGTGAAATAGCACCTCTGCACAACAGCTGCGGTCTTGCTGCAGCTGCTGGAGCGACCTCCTGCACTGAGGTCAGTGCTGCTTCGAAGCCACTATTTACACCCAGCCTGCTGCTGGTTTCTACAGTCCCAGTTTCTTAAATAGTGGAATTCTACCCAAGGCTGGACTTGGAGCCTGTTTTAAAATGGTGGAGCAGGGGCAGGTGAGCACAGTCAACCCTTCCAGGGTCAGGGGGGCCTTGGCTGTGCCCTCCTGTCCTGGGCTGACAGAGGAACTACATGGAGTGCCAGTCCTATGGAGTGCGTGTCCTACGGAGTGTGTGTCCTACAGAATGCGTGTCCTATGGAGTGCGTGTAAGGCTCAGGCGGGACTTTATCACGCTCTAGAACCAGCCAAAAGGAGGCTGTAGCCAGGCGGGGCTCAGCCTCTTCTCTCAGGCAGCCAGTGACAGGACGGGAGAAAATGGCCTAAAAGCTGTGCCAGGAAAGGTTTAGGTTGGAAATTAGGAGGAATTTCTTCACAGAAAGGGAGATTAGATACAGGAACGGGCTGCCCAGGGAGGTGGTGCCGTCACCGTCCCTGGAGGTGTTTAAGGAAAGGCCGGACGCGGCACTCAGTGCCACGGTGTGTTGCCACGCTGGTGCCCAGTCACAGGCTGGACTCGGTGAGGCAGAGGTTCTTTTCGCACTGAAATGATTCTGGGCAAGGAGAACACTGCCATGCCGCGAGCCCCGGCTGTCCCCAGCCGCCGGGTGTGCGCTCGGCAGGGCAGGGCGGGGCACCGGAGGGTCGCAGCGGGGGCCGCGTCCCGCCCGGCCGCAGCGAGGCGCTCCCGCGGCCGCGCGGCAGCGGAAGCGGAAGCGGCGGCAGCGGAAGCGGCGGAAGCGGCAGCGGCGGCGGCGGCGCAGGCGCGGTGTCGCGTCCCGGCGCTGCGGTGAGGCGGGCGGCGGTCCCGGCCGGGCGGCGGGAGCGGGGGCGCGGGGCCGGCCCTGCCTGCCGGGGGACGCGCCTCAGCCGGCGGCGGGCGGTGCGGGTGAGCTCCGGCATCGGCCAGGGGCGCTTTTCCCGCGGGCGTCTTCCCGGGCTGTCCGCCCGCCGCGAGCAGCTGCCGGCGGTGGCTCCGGCCCCGGTGTGTCCGCGGTGTTACCCAGCCTTGTCCTGCTCTGCGCTGCCGGCAGAGACGGGCGGTGGGGCTTCGGGCTTTTAAATAAAAGGGGCGCTTTTCTCTCGTTGCAGACACTTTCCAGGTCTTCCTTCCGGAGAACGTGAGATCCGCCTCGGCGCCAGCCTGCTGGGGTGCACTGGTTGTTAAGTAGATTTGGGAGCGGTGTGACTTCGCGCCGCCAGTCCCTTCCCTCCTGAGAAAGGGTAGCTGCTTTCTGAGCAATCACATACCAACATCATGTGTTCCTAAGACTGTCATCAGCTTCTAGTTTTCTATTCAGAGGCCTTACAGAGATTTAATTACTTATAGGCTCTAGTGGTTGTAAAGTAATTTAAGATGTGTGTACTACTTGGTTGTAATTATCTAATTCGCTGTTGTGTTAAGAGACTTCGTTTTAACTTGGGAATGGTTAAATCGCCAAAGAATTAAATTATTTATGGATAAGGGCTATTTTATTTGACTACTGTTGGCCTGCAACTTAAACTTGCATCTTTTATTTTTTTATCCTATGCTTTTTCTTTGTTATGGCTGCTGCAACAATAGTTCATGATACATCAGAAGCTGTAGAGCTCTGTGCTCCCTGTGGGTTATACCTTAAACCCATTACAAAAATGACCATCAGTGTGGCACTTCCTCAACTGAAGCAACCGGGAAAATCCATTTCGAACTGGGAAGTGATGGAAAGATTGAAGGGGATGGTGCAAACTCATCAGTTTTCCACTCTGCGGATTTCTAAAAGCACAATGGATTTCATTAGGTTTGAAGGAGAGGTCGAGAACAAAAGTTTGGTTAAATCTTTTCTGGCGTGCCTTGATGGCAAAACAATAAAGCTGAGCGGCTTCTCTGACATTTTAAAAGTGCGTGCTGCAGAATACAAGATTGACTTTCCTACCAGACATGACTGGGACTCATTTTTCCGTGATGCAAAAGATATGAACGAAACCTTGCCTGGGGAAAGGCCAGACACTATTCACCTGGAGGGTTTGCCTTGTAAGTGGTTTGCAGCAAAGGAGACTGGCTCAGAAAAGCCAAGTGAAGAAGTCCTTATAAAAGTTTTCCAGAAATTTGGAGAAATCCGTAATGTGGACATACCCATGCTGGACCCTTACAGAGAAGAAATGACTGGCAGGAATTTTCACACTTTCAGCTTTGGAGGCCATTTAAACTTTGAAGCCTACGTTCAGTACCGGGAGTATGCAGGATTCATCGAGGCCATGAACGCCCTGCGAGGGATGAAGCTGATGTACAAGGGCGATGATGGCAAAGCAGTGGCTTGCAATATAAAGGTGAGAGACTGCAGCCTTTTGTGTGGGAGCCCACATGAAGGGCTGAGATCAAGTAAATGTTATTTCCATAGTGCTTGAGACCTTTATCTGTATACCACAGGGATGGCAACAGGTGACATTGCAGCATTAATGTGCCTTTATGGGACAGACATAATACAATTTTTAAAGGAAAATGTTTGTAGACTATGTATTTAGTCAAATGACTCAAGTGAGTAGGGTTTTGTTTTTTTCCTTAACAAGATGGTTGTAGAAATGAGAACTGTTGATGGAAGGATCAAGTTTATGAACATGATTTTCTAAATTGCTTTAGAAAATAATATGTGTTTATAAATCACAATTTCACTTAAAATTCCAGTTCTGAACAAGTTCAGACAAATTTCACCAGAAGATTGACTGTAAAGTGTATTTTTCTTTCATGTGTTCACTACAGAGAGACATTTTGGGGAAGAATTTCACCATGTCTATATTTGGCTCCTGCATTGATTGCTAGGGCTATCAGTCAAAGGTCAGAACTAAAAGGTTTAATAGCATGTGGCCTTTCTGGTCTGGGAAATACACAGTTAGTCATTAGTGTACCTGATATACAGGAAGGCCCCACAAAAATTTAAATTATAATTTTCATTTGTAGCACAGCTTCCTGTAAATTTCCTATGCTTATTTCATAATATTTACATGCAGAGTTTTCCAGAAGTAATTTTCTGTAATCTCATTGTCTTAGAAATAACAGCTGTGACAGGAGGGAACAAGGCAGTCTGTTCAGATGTAGTGTCTTTGACAGCACAGCCTCAAGAAAACTTACTCTGTTTGAGGGTGGTCTGTACATTTATATATTGGTTGAGTGAAATGTTTGTGGATGTATTTTGGTGTGCTTATTAGTCATTCATCAAATCAGGGAGTGTATTTCAGATAAAAACCTTGAGTATTCCTTTGTACAATGTGGGAGCATACAGATATTTATTCAAATTGTAGTTTAGTCAGTGTAAGTAAAATACTGTAATCTTTTATCTTGTTATCAAAGCTTGTCAGTTGTGAGATAGAAACTGTGCCTTGACCTGGTGAAACTCAAACTGTCATTTACGTGCAGGAGATCAGGGTTCCCAAATTTAGTATGGCTGTGCAAGAAGAGTCATGCCTTCCTGGCAGCTGCCCTGTCAGGACAGCAGCTCTGTCATACAAGGTCACCACACCTTGTCTGTACCTATTGTCCTCTCAGTCTGTTAGTGAAACATCATTTTGCATAAAGCCTGAGTAGATTAAACTGCAGAGGCTGTGCTCCTTGTTGTCTGCCCCACAGTTCAATGACCATGGGTCTGTGGAAATGTATTATAGATCCTGCCTGCACTCAGAATTGGAGATTAGGACACTAGGGCTGTCATGTCTGGTGGTGTCCTGTTCCAGCACACAGCTGGACATGACCAAGGTGTGTTCCTATATCCTGGAAGCTGAGCACCTCTGAAGTCTCATTTTTCAGATGTGTGTGTATTTCTTTTCTTTCTATTCCCATGACTTGGGATCTTCTGCCCAGTGTACCTCAGTTGGGGAATCGTGATTTTAGAATTGGTGGGGAGGCTTGAACCAGGTGCTGAATGCTGTAGAACTATGTCTTCTGCTGAATTTAAGGATCACAGTTTTAGACAGAAAGGAAGGCCTTTATTTAAACCTATTTCTTTGTAGTACTGTACAGCTTGCATTAATAAAGAGTTCTGTACTTGCCCATTCTGACACATTGAGAACATTGGACAGACAGAGGCTCAGCCACACTGGGGTTTAGTTTTGGTTGTGAGACACAGAAGTGGTATCTGATTTTACTACTTTTGTGCACACATTTAGTACCCAATTACCTGATTACAGCAGGTGGTGTTTTATATGGGCATGTAGAGAAGTTCCCTTTGTTTTGAAGAAGGTTTTACACATCTGATTGTACTTACACCAAGGTCTAAGTTAAAATTGTCATGTTGTAATTTTTGATTATTTTTCTGTTTCCTTAAAACTGTTTTCAATTGTATCATCTAAAGGTTTCTTTTGACTCAACAAAACATCTCAGTGATGCATCAATTAAGAAGCGTCAACTTGAAAGGCAAAAGCTTCAAGAGCTTGAAAAGCAGAGAGAAGAACAAAAACGTAAAGAGAAAGAAGCTGAGGAGAAACAAAAAGAAGAAGAAAGGTATTTGTCATTTATTGTTCAATTATAGTTTTAACAATCAGGCCTAACAAAACTGCTCCTTCATATCAGCATCAGAAGATAGAAAACAAGCACAAGTTGCATGTAGCTAAAGTGAAGCACTTAAAGCTGAGTGTGGTTTAGTTTACTACTTACGCATATGTTCAGTTAAAAATATTAAACCTGCAAAATACTCAGTTTCCTAAAAGTGTTGCCATTAGACACCTAGTTTCAGAGACCCTTGGCCTTTAGCAGAAGCTACCATTTTTTCCTAATCACAGAAATAAAACCCACCACCACTGCACACATTCATTGGCTTGATATTCTTCTTTCTCTGATAATTCTCTGCCCAGCTGCCTCATGCATTGTTACTGTCTCTGGTCAAAGTTCAAAACAATTCTTTGCTGTAGCAATTTTTTTTTCTTTGAATTCCAATTCTATTTAAAAATAGAATATAACTGTTTGCTATCACAAGTAAGGGTTAAAATGTTCAGCTTTCTACTTCTGTTCTTCATCAACATTACTTATTTAAAAATAAATTTACTTGAAGTATAAAATGTACAATACATATGAGTTTGAAATTGTACTTTGCCTAGATAAGGCAAGAATATTTATGTCTTTTTAGGAAGCAGAGAGAGCTTGAAGAATATGAGAGAGAGAGAAAAAGAGAAGAAAAGTTGCGCAAGAGAGAACAGAAACAGAAAGATCGTGAAGTTCGACGGAACAAAAAGCAACTTGAAAAGCTTCAAGCTGAAGAACAGAGAAAACTTCAAGAGAAGATAAAGCTAGAAGAAAGGAAGCTCCTGTTAGCTCAGAGAAATCTTCAGTCCATTAGACTAATTGCAGAACTGCTAAGCAGAGCAAAGGTAACTTCATTATTTATTTCACAAGCTAATGAAGAGCCCAACAAAACAAAGCCCTTTGCTGGCTTGAGAGGAGGTGGGGAGCACTGTTCACTATACACAAGGTTTACTTCTCTGCAGCTGCTATTCCTTAGACCAGAATTTCAGAAAAGCACAATGAAACAGTGTTTGTCTTTTGGTAAGATAGGCACTTTTAGGTAAATGGAAAGTGAGCTTGAACCTGAATAGCATATTCAGGACATAGAGTCCTGAATAGCATTTTTTATCTGTAAATTAATTGTCGGTTTTCTTAAGTCCAGTAGAAGAATGTGTGAGCATGATGAAGTGAGCTAACCACAGAGGATAAGATGCAAGACTCCTTTTCTAACTTTGGTTTGGATGCTGTTTCCCATCTGCCTCACAGCAATTCTGTTCACTGTTTTTGCAGTATCAGAGCAACTAAACTAATTAACTTTCATTAGTCTGTGTTTGAAATGTGCAGAATGTTTCTTCTGTAGGAAAAGTACTGTCAGCAAAGGTTTCAAATGTTAGATCCTGTCTCTAATAGTACTGGTTTTTTTTCAATGAAACACTGAAGCTTAAGACTTGGATAAAACCGTATTAGAATGTACTGAATGTGAAATATTTTCTGTAGAAACAAAAATCTGCGTGGAAAAGCACGGCTTTTTTTCTTGATGCCAGTGTAATTCAGGAGTGTTTTTGAACTCACAATGCTATGTAGAGATCCGTTACATACTAGAAGGGAGAAATGCCTTTTGCAGGCTTTTTAACTTTGTAGCTGAGGATTAGAAAGGTTGTCTGGTGAAACAGAGAGTGTTTCTTTCATTTAGAGAATTCTGAGGTCTGTACTAAGCCACTTGACTAGGTCAGAATAGAAAAAGGTTTGAACCTTTTTCAGTATCATGATTTTTAAGGTGGTTGACAAAATGACAATCAGTTGCTACATAATAATTGTCCATTTAATTACTTGCTGTTTTTGTGGACTTAAAGTCATCTACGAGCCACAGATGGCAATAATCTAAAATAAGTTATTTTCAATAAAATTTAAAACCTTTTTATTTTGACTGAATTTTGAAATTTTAAATTTGACTGAAACCTTTGTGTTTTGACTCTGATAAATGTATCTCAATACTGCAGATTTCACATGTTGTTACTTTTGTTATATTGAGGAGACATGAAGACAAAATTTCCTCTCAAGAATTGTGGGCAAATAATGTTTCAACTCACAGCAGTTTTGGATTAGTGGGTTTTGTTGGTTGATTGGTTTTGATTTTTTTCCCTTTGAAAAGGAAACATTTTATTTTGGGATGGCTAAGTCCTGTTGATTAGATTTTATTGCCACATTGCTGCCTTTGTGTTATGTTGTAACTTGGAAGCAGGAGCAGGTATTTTTTGTTCACTCTTCCCTTTGACTGTCTTTCAGACAGTAAAGCTTTTGGAGCAAGAGCAGAATGAAGAAAAGATTTGCCTTCAGCAGCTAGAGGAGAGACGAAGGCTCCAGGAGGCTGAGCTTAAACGTGTGGAAGAGGAAAAAGAGAGAGCATTGGGGTTGCAGAGAAAAGAAAAGGAACTGAGGGAGAAACTACTGAATAATCTTCTGAGCAAGAAAATGGAGGCAGTTAATCAAAACAAAGAAGAAACCAAAGCATCTCAGACTGACATGCTGAAAAGCCCTAGCACTGTTCCCCACACTGTGTCATCCAGCTGCATCAATTCTACCTCAGGGCAGGCTGTTACAGGCAAACTGGCTCCTGGCTCTCAAATGGAAGTAGCATCCCCTGAAAGTGTAAACACTCAATGCAAGTACTTAAATGGCAACATTCATGACAAAGTTCATGTCAAAGAAGGTCAGAATCTTCCTACTACGGACTCTGAGAGGTGCTCTGACAAGAGAGGTTCGGGGGTACTTTCATGTGTTCCCACCGATAACCAGGACCAGAAGAGCCTCTCTAGCTATGACCAGAACACTTGCAAGAAGGACTTGCCGTGTGAGCAGGACAAACGTGGAACAGAGCCAAGGAGAAGAAAGAGCCATTCATGTAGCAGCGTAAACAGTGATGAGAGTAAGGGTAGGCGGGAGAGCAGCAGGCACAGAAGGGATGCGAGTTATCGGGACCAAAAGCGCAGGAAAGACAGGCGGTATTACAGACACTCCAGCAGAAGTTCCAGCCCTCGGCGAAGCCGCAGTCCTCGGCGAAGGAGCGCAAGCCGCCGGCGTTCCCGCTGCAGAAGAACGCGCAGTAGGGAACGGCGGCGGGACAGGAGAGAAAGGAGTCGTAGTCGCAGAAGTGTGAGCCGGAGACGAAGGCACCGAAGGTGATCGCTGAATAAGCAAAGGAGTGCTTCGAGTGTGTAATGGAGGCCTTGGCTCCTTTGAAAGGCTGTGGCCACAAAATTGGACGCCAGAGCTCATTGGTGTGACTGCTATAGAAAACACAATTGTTTGAACCAATTCTTAGTTTGCATCTAGTCCCTGAAATCAAGAAAAGAGATGCCTGATTTTTTTGACCTTCCTTCCTTTGTTGTCTCTTTCTAGGTTTCCACCACAATACAGGTATAATCACCTGTGCTTGTGCTCAAGTTCCTAAAGTGCTAAAAGGCAACCTGTTTTCTTCAGTTTCAGTTTTCTAAACCTTCATTTTAGTGAATTTAATTTTTATCACCTAATTTGGCTTAAGAAATACACAGGTGCCAGTTATAGGAACTTCAGAGGTAACAAGCTGTTACATACAGATTTGATTTAAAGGGTTTCCTGGTGCATTCAGTGAACTCATGTTTAACAAAGTAGAGTTTTTATTGATTGAGATGGATAGCAGGACTTTGATATTTTTTCTTAAAACTAACTATAAAGTTATGCAGGATACCTTTTAAACTGCTTTGATTCCTTCATATGTCTGTGTGATGCCAAGCTTTGTGGCCCAAATTACTCTGGCATGTAATGCCTTTGTATAATACTTTCCATGTAAGAGAGGCACACCTGGTGTAGGAAGTAACAAGCAGTGCTAAAATGGTTGAAAGTTGTTCTGATATTTTTGTTGAGATATTTGGCTTTGTAATTATGTCAGGTGGCATAGGGCTACTTGAAACTTTTTTTCAGGTACATAAAGAGCTAAACATTGTCTTGAAAAAGGGGCCTTCTTGCTAAATTATTTTTACTTGTGTGGTTGAAAAGTAAGGCTGCAGTGTCTCTTGTTAAATCAATTTAAGAATACTTTTGCTTTTAAAATGCAGCTCAGGAATATTAAAAGCTATAATGTTAAAGTGAAAGAGTTTATTTTGCATTTTTATGGTAAAATTAAAAAGAAAACTGTTTCCAGTGAACTGAAGTCGCTGTTTTCATGTGTCAGTATATTAAAATCTGCAGAAGTGTTGTGTTAACCTGTTTGTTGAAAGCATCACTCAGCACATCTGAATAATGAAGTTCAGCTTCTCTTCTTGATGGTCCTGTTATGTTCCAGCTGTGTCAGCTCTTAATTCAGAAGGATGTGTGCTCTTTATCTACAGCCTTCAGATGCCATTTTCCTCACACTGATGCATGAAATCAAAGTGTATCCATTTCCTGGAGTGTCTGAGAAGCACATTAGCACTGCAGCTCAGCTGGATCCTTGGCTGACTGAGTTTGCTTTACTTCCAGAACCCATATAGGTTTGTTTCTTACTAGACCATGCTGCTGTAATCTTTGTAGTAACTAGCTGTGGACAGAAAAGGTAAAACATTGACAACACTAAATTGTGAGGAGCTGTTGTGTCCCTCGAAGGCAGAGAGGCGTAGATAATTCAGAGGGCTGGCCAGTCACCAGCCATACAAAGGGCAAGTGCTGGATTCTGCACCTGGAATGGGGCAGCTCTGGATGTACACACAGACTGGGGAGCAAGACACTGGAGAGCACCCCTGCAGAAAGGGACCTGTGGATTGTGATGGATAACAACTGGAAGGTGGGTTTCAGTGTAGCCTGTCAGGCAGGAGGGCAGGCTATGTCCTGGGGCACATCACTTACTGCATTACCATATGGTCAAGGGAGGGGATTGTTTTTTTCTGTGTCATTCCAAAATCTGTAGTTGCTGAAAAGCCAAGAACTCAGCTTCTTGCCCTGTGTCAGGCAGCCATACCTGTCAGTTTAAGTTTAGATTAAAATCAGGCTTTGTTGCTGGGGAAAGCTCAGGTTCACTCCTAACTGTAGGTAGGTTTTTTCCTTCACTAGTGGGAAAATTTCCCCAGTGAGCATGATTGGTATGGTATAAATATGGTGTAAATCCTATTAAACCATGGATTGGGCAACTTCATTCTACAGCTCTGTGTTCATGCCTGCTGGAAAGCCTAGGCAGCAGTGAAAGAGACCTCTGAGCCCTATTTCATGTCCTGACTCCCAAGAAATGCCCAGTGTTTGTTCCAGTGTTCTGCTGTCATTCTTGATCATTCTTAACTCACATGGTAAGATGGGAGGAGAGTTTTCTTGGTTGTGAGAATGCAACTCAGTTGTTGCACTTGGCTCCAGGAGAGATTTCACATCTGACACCACAAGTCCTCCTTTATGTCCTTGCCAGAAGGACAGATCAAGTGGGACCCCTCTTTGCTCATGAAGCTGTGTAGGGTTTTGAAGTGTACTGATTATCTGGTGATACAAGGGAGCAGTGACCTCTTCCTGTTGGAGATGTGAGCCCTGCTAATGTGAGACTGCTTTCAGCAAGGTCTGAGTTGAAGTTTGTGGGCCAAAGCTCTTGAGCTCCCTTTTCTGGGCAGGAGCTGGTGCATGTGCTGCTGCCTCATCATAGCTGTTGGCAGTAGCAACCCGGAGTGGTTTTTCTGCAGCCCTTGTGAAGCAAAGAAGAGCAGGAGTCTCAAAGTGGTAAGAAATTTAAGTTCCTGTTACTATACAGTGTTAATGCATAGTCCTGTTTTATCCTTAAGGATGTCTCCTCTTGTATCTGAAGGCTGAAGAGCCTCTGCACGTACCAGCCTTTTGATCTGCAATTTTCTGTTTATCTCCTGGCCTCAGCCTGCACTAGGTGGCTTGGAAAGCAGCTTAGTCAAACGACAGCTTTGCTACAACAGCAAGGCCAAAGCCCTTCAATATGACTATTGTGATATTTTCCATCTGATTACTGCCCACTGTGGTAAAGGAATTTTGATAACTATGAGTCAAATTGCCAGCAGTAATTGATACTAGTGAAAATTATTACCAAAGCTGTAACCATATTCAAATCCTGTTTCTAACTGGCTCTACCTTTGTTGAGTAAATTATTCAGTGTCCTAAAAAAAAGACATAGGCATAATTTGGTATGTGTATAAAAATATGTTACCTGGAAGCATCATCTTTAAAGCTGACAGAGAAAAGGGGAATATTTGCAGTCGCTCCCAAAATTGTGAACACAAGATTCTATCAGTGCCACAATGTTATAAAGACAAACTAGTGAGAGTAGTCTGGTGATCAGGACTACTTGGATTTTGCACCAATGGCAACTTTAGGGCAGTTCTTGATCATATAACAGACTATTGTGGCTGTTAATGTTTGAAAGCAGAGCTAGAGATATTACATTCTATATAAGACAGCAATTAAACCAACTAGTTTGGCAAATAATTTATAAATGTGTGGGCAAAATCGGCTACTGATGTCTTGTATAACTATACAGATTATTTTTTGTTTATTATGTATTGCCTGTGTCTTGATCTTGTATCCTGATTCTGAGGTTTGATTATTCTAGATACAACACCCATTTCAGTAAGCTTACATTACATTTGTTGATCTGGCCTTTTCCAAGTCTAATGAACATATTATTTGCAGAAGGTACCTTTTGCTGCTTCACAATAAATTTGCAGTTGTCTCTAGTGTTTGTATAAAGCAGCAATCCAGTTGCCATTCAGAACTGGGTTGATGCTTTAGAATTGGGTGCACAGAATGAATCAAGTGTCCTATATTAATCTAATACTGGGCTCTTGAGGCTTGTTTGAAGTGATGTGCACCACCATCCTTTCTTCTTAAGTGGCAGCACAGAAAATCAAATTGGTCTGGTATCCCCTCACATGCCACAGTTCCTGAATCTCCTGCTGCCTGACAAAAAAAAAAAAAATTCATAGGTTAGCTAAGGCTAATGCTTTGCTATAGCATATGTTAAGGGCTAAGGCTGATTGGAATTGCGCTCTAAATGATAACTAATTTAGCTGCATGGTACTGTGGCACCTACATGGCAAACTCTACCTGCTTTGCATGGGATGTTCAGGTGTGCTGTCCATAATATTGGACTGTTTGTAGGATAATATGAAGGGATGTCACTCCCAGACACTGCCAGCAAAGTTTCTGAACAAGAATTTGTCACCTTCAGATTAGATTTTCCCTGCAATTCTGCATATGATCCTGAACATGTGTTTGTCAGTGCTCTGAGGAATTGCCTGGTGGCATTTGTTACTTTCTATCTTCCCTGTAAAAAGGAAGGGCTGGAAAAATATTTTCTGTTCATTGCACATGTCTTGCTGCTGTGATTTATAGCAGCTGGCAACTTGGCTCCATGCAGCTGTTCACACATCCCTACTGGGATGGGGTAGAGAATTGTGAGAAAACTCATGTATTGAGATAAACACAATATAAAGGTAAAGCCAAAGCTGCATGCACTAGCAAGGCAAAATGAGGAATTTGTTCACCACCTCCCCTGGGCAGGAAGGCATTCCTGCCATCTGCAACAAAACCAAGCCTCTAAAATGGCCTCTTTAAGGCAGATGTATATCCACGATTTTCCTTTGTGATGCTTGACAGAACATGAGCAATTTCTGAAATCAGACAGAGCCTGCTCAGTTACTATCCATCTTGGTTTTCTTTTGCATCCCTCTCTCTCTTTCTAAAGTTTCTGCATCTACCACTTGTAGCTGATGTAGCTGGATATATCCTCAGGAAGACTATGACTTGTCTGCTAGGACTTTACTCTGATAGAAATCTCAATGACTATTTAGTTGAATTATTTGTTGAGAGATTATTTGCAGACCACAAGTTAAACCAAGAACAGCTCTGGATTGCCTGAGATGCACTCTAAAAGATATTCTCAGAGTTTTTATTGTAAGTTAATCTAAAGAGAAGGGAGGGTTTGCTTAGAAAATGAGCTGGATATACAGGATTTCTGCCCACTCCAAGTGTTTTCTATTATTATATATGATGAAAACAGGAAAAAACTAAAATTGGTGTGTGTCAAAAGTGATGGAAATAATAATGTTAATATGAAAATGCATTTATTGTAAAATATGGGAACAATTAGAAGCTACAAAGAAAAGGAGAATTTAAAACTTGATATTCTATTTCAAAGAAAAATTATGATACGGAGTATCTTGGTTTTTTAGAATTGTTTAAAAAAAGACCACAAACTATTAACTTAGGACCCTTCCAGGGCATCTGTTATAAGTTGGGTATACTCAGAGACTTAGTCATGATAGCAAGGCACAGTTGTTTCCCTAATGGCATTATTGAAACTCATCGTAGTCACATCCCTGGGATTTGTAGTTTTTGCTTATAAGGAAGGTCTTCTGTGAGAAGATAGTGTCATCTGCCATTTCACACTGGCAGACACTTCATTTTACTAAATCTCCTTTGTTCATAGAGAATTTCTTACTTCCAAATGTTATGCAAAAATGACAGGTTTTTTTTTGTGTAGCATTTGACTCTAGTGAGTTATTTAGGCAAAGAAAAATGAAATAGAATCACTGAAATAGAACTATGGTGGTAAAATACAGGCTATAACCACCATGTGGTCTAAGCCCTATGAGATAAATCTTGATAGGGTTTCCTGAGAAAGGAAGCCATTTCAATTTCATCTTCATGAATGCATTTCTAGCTTAAAAGGAGCTTAAACTCTAAGCCTCACTAACAATTTACTTGGAAACAGTTTCTGCATGTGGCTTTTTTCAATCTGGTGTGGGTTATCTGCAGCTTCCTCCCCTACATCTCACTACTAGTAGTAATCCCATTAGATGATTATAACTGGTATCCTCAACAAACAGATTTAGTCATAATTGAAAAAGAATTTCAAGTGCATTTAATCAACTGTGTGGTCATTTTATTAATGGAGACTCATGCACCATATAACTTTGCCTTAAGTGAAGTGCATTTATGGCCTGGGGCAGAATAGCTGTTACGTTTCCAGGAGTGGGAAATCCTTAAGCTTGCATGAAATTGCACCAGTTTCTCAGAAGGAGGTAGAATTGGCCTTGAGATTTTTTTTTTTTCATACAACTTTCTATTTTTTTTTTTTTTTGGTTAACAGTAGTTATCTTTGGCTGGTGATGTGTGATTATGTACAATTTAGTTAGAAAGCACAGATTCAGAGAAGGATTATACAGTGGAAATCTGAAGCAGGGAGAAAGCTGCCACTGAAAAAATGCTGGTTTGTAACATTTTGCCTTCAGTGTGCTACCTAAATAAGGTTTCATTTAACATTGTTTCCTGAAGGGTCACTAAATGTGTGACATAAAATCTGAGTCTTTCCCTTGACAAAAAGGTTCTTTCCTCACCTGAGTGTTGGCACATCTACCCCAAAGTGGGCAAGATGTCAGAGACAGAGAAATGAACAGTGGGACAGAAAGATTTCAGGAAAGTAATCCAGGGGTTTAATTTTCTGATGAAAACCTATGAAGTATGTCCTGTGTGAAGTTGAAATCCATGCCCCATCTTGCACTTTGCAGTCATTTCATTGTTTCTTCCCAAGGGCCTTCTGCTGCCCATGGTTAGTTTTGCAGAGAAGGGGAAGAAAACTGTGGTAGCTAGCTGGAAAATTTAAAATATATTATCATCCCTCAGCACCCTGCTCTGTCAAAACATGGCAAAGCACAAGTAGGACACCCCTACACCAAGGTGGGTGGGAGAACCTGCAAAATACAGAAAAGTAAAAAATGTAGTTTTAATTCCTTGTAGGCTTTATCTGAGTGATCATTATCAGAACAAACTAATCACAGTAAGAAAACAGCAACAGTCTTACAACTTCTCTTGGGACTTGTAGCTTCTGCACTTAGGGATGAAGTATACCCTACTGCCAGCCCAGGGTCCCTGGACTGTGCCCACAGCAAATTTCAAATCCCAAGTAAGATTCTGCTTTGATTTATGAATGCTGGTGCATTGAACCGAGTTCAGGTTCTTGGTATTCTTCTGTAGTTATTCCTGTTTTCCTTGTTACCAGCTTTCAAGTGCTTCTGAGGTGCCAGTGTGTTGCTGACTGATAAACTAACAAATACAAGCTTTAATCCACACTGCTTCTTTAACCTTATACTTGATGATGGAAGAAACAGCTGAATCAACTACAAAGACCCGTCAAAGCCAAATAACTCAGCTAACACGTTTTGTAACCAGTGTTTTTCACAGAAGCAGTAAGATTATGTGGATCAGCTGGTGTGCTTTGTGTTTGGTGAAAAGAAGCTTATTTAAATTAAGAGAGCCAGGAAATCCGTGTCTCAGTCCAGAAGGAAGATGGGTTCTACAGAAGACCTTGACTATCCTCATATCATTGTGCAATACAGCAATGGATTTTTAATCTCAAAGGTAAGAGATATAAATTAGAGTATGCAGAAAGAAATATTCAGGGATTTCTCTTTAGGTACTGAATGTAAGTCTTTGGAAGAGGTGAAAGCACTGGTATAATGACTGGTTTTCCCAACATATTTTTAAGGCACAAAGCCAAAACTAGTAATTCCACTTTTGTTTGCTGATGATATTTTCTTAAGCACATGGGCATAAAATTATAATATCCACTTAACCTTCCTATTGTCCCTTGCTGTACCTCTGGCCAACGTGGTAACAGGAGGAATGCTCTTTGGGTTGTGCAAATACTGCTGCACTTTACGCTCCTGAAAGGTAGAGCTGATAATAGAGGAAAAATAATAATGAAAATAATAATAATGAAAAATCATTTTGTGAGATAAAGAAGTGCCCAATTCTTTCCAAGTTAACACTGTTAGTCGTATGTTTTTGAGAAACAATTTCAACTTTGGTTAAGCCATGCTCTTACTCAGGGTCAAAGGAGCTTCGTTATGCAGGAATCATTGTAGCTCAAATCACTGTAGATACAGGTGGTCAATTAAATTGATGTCTTTGTTACAGTTTCAGGAGTGTTTATGTGACCAGAGTAATAGGCTGATACTTGTAAGTTTGACTGTGTATATCTAAAGAAAGATGGTTGGTTCTTTATTTTTTTTTTTATGTATGATAAGCTATGTCTGCCTGAAGGTTGATGAATGTGTTCCTAAACTAAGGAAGAGGCAGGGACATTTACACACAAAATCTGGTCTCTAAATGTGGACTTTTGGAAGCCAAAAAGCATTGACTAACTTCACTGGAAAAGGAAAAAAAAAATAAGACCATGGAGTGCCTTACATGCATAATATATTGGTGCTCAGATAAACTACAATTTAATAATTGGACTTGTTTATATGAAATACAAGTTTATCTGAAATAAATATTATTCAATTTCTATTTTCCCTAATTAAGCAGCTTGTGAAATGCAGTAGGCTTTATGCTTTCACCTAATCCCTTGCTCCCATCTTTCCCTACTCCCAGGTTATGTTCACTGCCTGTGAGTTGGGGGTGTTTGATCTTCTTCAGGAGTCAGGAAAGCCTCTGCCTTCAGATGCCATTGCTGCAGGTCTGAGTGCCAGCACCATAGGGATGAAAAGACTGCTGGATGCCTGTGTGGGATTGAAGCTCTTGGCAGTAGAGATGACACAAGAAGGAGGTAATAAAGGCAGAGGAATGGGAATAAGTTGAAACATTTAAACCTCTGATGGCTTTGAAAGTGAGGTAAGATATGTGGGCAAAGGTGATACCAAAAGTTAAGTCAGTTCATGTAGTTGGAAGAAGGAGAGAATCACTCTTAGGATTCCCTTTTCAGCTGAAAGAGAAGAAGCAAATGTCAGCATGATCACAAGTGTAAAATTAAATACGGGTGCAGGGCTCTATATCCCTAAATGACTTTGTACAAGAGCCATTTAAAAGTGTGGAGAAGATATTTAGGAGCTCTGTGTAACTTGTTTTCAGAAATCTCTGGGGTATGGGCAGGATTTTAAACTTAAAATAAAATGCCAGGGTGCATGGTAACAGCATGATTTAAAATGAGTTTTGTTTTTTTAGCGTTTTTACCATTATGTGAACTATTTCGTTAGGTTTTTGATCAGAACTGAGAGGTAATGTAAGTTTTTCCTTGTGTCAGAAACACGGAATCCACTTGGACAGAAAGATCTCTAGCTATCAGACAGTGGGTCAGGACTAGCTAGAGTCCCACAAGCTGTGTCCCCTGCTCTGCCTTTTGTTAGCACACTCTGTTTTAGGAATTATGGTTGTTGCCTGATTGGTGGGAGAGTAGGATCTATCTATCTATCTTTTATATTCCTTTGGTATGCAAGTTCTGTGGGTTAGTGATGCCACTGTAGAGGCACTGGAGGAAGTGGTGGAGATTTCTGGAATTCCTTTAGGCATTTTTCTGTCTGCAGAAGGTCCTGCCCTAGTGAACTGAGGGAGGGTAGATGTGGCTGGCCTGCTGTTTTGGGGATTTTTCTTCCACCTGCTGACCTTGTTGATCAGAAAAACAATTTGTCTGCAAAGACTTCTCACTTAAATAAAGCACACCGAAAGCTTCTTCTGAGAGCAGAAGCCTATGATGGAATGGGTCAACACAGATTTCAGCAGCCCTCACCCACTGTTCATTGCAGTGGAAGGATTTGGTTGTAGAAGTAATGTGCCTGTGTCTTTGGCTGTATAGACATCTTCTGGTGATAAACACCAAGCTGTACAACAGACCTGGCAAGGTGATGTATCATATATGTTAGTAAATATATTTATTTTACCCTTTAGCCCTCTACAGAAACACAGAAATTTCCAACGTCTACCTTACAAAATCAAGTCCAAAGTCTCAGTATCATATTATGATGTATTATTCCAACACAGTCTACTTGTGCTGGCAGTACCTGGCTGATGCTGTGAGGTAAGGAGAAGTGCTGTGTGCTGTCTGGTACTTTGCAGCATCTGTGTTGCTGCTCTGAGTGGCGTGTTTCTGGGGAAGAGCTCAATAAAGATGCTGGCTGGTTCTTAGAAATTAAAAGCAACAGATAATTCAGCTGTTAACATGGCCATGTCTGTGCTTTTCCCCCACCTTGTTTCCCGTTTGTGTATGTTCTTGTTTTCCTTTTCCCTGTAATTGTAGAGATGATCTAGAAATCAGACTTCTTTGTGTCGCCTTCAGTAAAGCACTTTATCATTACAGTGGATCTTACTGGACATGGCATAAACACAGTAAATAATGAGTAGTGGTGGGTAAGGGTCCTTCTGTTGCAAAGGTTCATTGGGGCAGTTTAGTATGGGTCTGGAGTCTGACTTGTTCCAGTCCATGCAACTGATGACCAACCATGGTGTAGATCATGGCGATGATTGCATCAGTCTTGTACCTTAACCTGAGGTGTGCTCCCATAAATGACAGAATCCTGGAATGGTTTGGGTTGGAAGAGGCTCTAAAGATCACCTAGTTCCAACCTTCCTACTGTGGATGCCCCTCACTAGATCAGATTGCTCAAAGTGCCATCCCACTCTGACCTTGGAAAGAACCAGTGATTCTTGTGAGAGGTTGAGAAATATCTCAGCACTCTCATTGGCTTTTTCAATTGCTATTTTAGAGAAGGAAGAAACCAATATGAAAGAGCTTTTGGTGTTTCATCTAAAGAGCCTTTTGGAGCAATGTACAGGTAATCATTAGAATATTTATAGAAATTTTATTCTTCTTGGTGTAGATAAAAGTAATGTTTTTAATTATGACTCAGGACAATTAAGTATGATGATGTGAGAATTCCTCTCATCACTTCATGCAGTGTTTTTACTTCTCAACAATATAATTTACTGGACAACTGTCTGATATTTTGAATAGAAGTATATAATTCCCTAATCTGAAAAACATCACAAATCTCTGACAGAGGCAATGGTGGTTGAAGGAAAAAAAATCCCTTGGAAACTCTGAGAATGAGCAGCATAAAACACTGTTGGATTTCACTAGTCTTAATTCTCTATTTAAATGCATTAATTCATAGTTGTACACTCCTGGCACAATAATATTCAAAATAGGTTTATATGCAAAGAAGACATATTCCGTGTCAATAAAACCAAGACTTTTGCTTAAGCTAAAATATGCAGCAGCACTTATATTATAGGAATCTCTGAGGATGAGGATGTGGTGTGCTGTCTCTTTTTGCATTTCTAGATCAGATGAAGAAATGCTAAAATTCATGGCTGGCCAGAACTCAGTATGGAGTATATGTGGCAGGGATGTTCTTGCTGCATTTGACCTTTCCCCTTTCACGCAGATCTATGACCTGGGAGGTGAGTGTCAAAAAATCTTCCTTAACAAGCCTCTGAACTGTCTTTTATAAACTCTGCAGTGGAAAACAACACCTATATTATATGATGGGCTAAACAATGGAAAACAGGACATAGCAATATAAGGAGAATTTTAATTATTTGGTTCAGTTAAAAACAGAAATGTGAGAGTGATGAGAGCATTAGGAAGCTGAATGCTTTTCTCTACATTCTGATTTATGTGAGTAGTCACTCATCCCCTTGTGGATGTCGCAGCTTTAGCATTTTTCATGCCTTGCTTGATGCATTCTTCCAGTGCTAGACTTTTTCCTTCTTCCCCTTCAGTCACTGTTGTTGAGGTACTGCCTACAGCCTTTTATCCTGCAGCGCTCTGCTGTCCCAGCACTGCTGAATGCTGCCAAGATTCATGGGACAGGCAGGCTCCCTCCTGGCCTCCCTCACTTCTTCCCCAGAGCCTGGTTTAGTGACTCTGTTTTTCATTTTTCACCTTCCAGCACCTGCAGCTGGTCTGGCTAGGAGGGAGTATAAGAGTGGTGAGAGCTGGGGCTGACCCCACATGCCTGGTGCTGCAGGCCCTGGACCTTCCTGCAGCACACATGGAGACAGTGACTTCTCCTGCCCCTCCTCTTTCCTCCCAGCAAAACATGGGGTGGAAATGTACATTGCCAGCTTCCATGATGCTGAATGCACCATTGCCTGTGTAGTTTCATGGGGGTGTCACTGAACAGCTTGGGTTTGTGTCAGTACTGACCTTCTTTTACTGTCCCCAAAGGAGGTGGAGGAGCTTTGGCCCAAGAGTGTGTTTCTTTGTATCCAAATTCTACCGTCACAATCTATGACCTGCCCAAAGTTGTGCAGGTGGCCAAAGAACAGTTTGTTTCCCCTGAGGAGCATCAGATCGCTTTCCATGAAGGTAGGTGTGGACAGTGGTGTTGTGCCAGCTGTTGCTCCAGAGCCCTGGCTCTGCTCAGAGGTGTCATACAGGAGGCTCAGGTCTCCAGCTGCCCCTTATGGGCACAGTGTCTCAGGCTGCAGCCTCCCCAGCCCGGCTCTGCAGCTGTCCCACTGTCCACCAGCAGCTGTCAGAGACACAACTCGGTTATTCAGCAACATTAATTCCTGAAGAGAGCTATTTCATTTCTTAAGAGCAAGGGTACATTAGCAAAAAAAAAAAAAAAAAAAAAAGCATCATGCAATTTTGAAATCTGCCATGCTTTGTTATAAATTTTCCTAGCACTCCCCTTTTCTCCTGTGCGAATCTCCTGGCAGATGTGAGGGATACCAGGAACTAGGGTTTTTCCTTCTCTGGTCACAACTGATTGATCTTCAAGCCCTAAGATATTTTAGAACATGAAAGTGGGTGAGCTAGCTCCTATTCCTCTTGCCCAGGCCACTGATCCTACATAGTCTTTGTACTATCTATGAGGAAAATTAATATAGGGAGATCTCATTTATAATGATTAAAAAGTCTTCAAAGTGCTGGAAGTGCTTAAAATTGCTCAAAGCTGAGAGACAGAAAAGGAGCCTTGAGGAGAGAAGGGAGTGTATAAAAACAAAAATGCAACAAAATGGGAGAAGAAATGACAAAGTAAAATGCTGAAAAGAAAATCTGAATGCAATACACCAGGTGCTAAACAAAAGGAATAATAAAACTAGTGCTAAGAGGTGAGAGATATGTATTTTTACCTATGGATTTATGAAGTAATTCTGTGATTACTGAAGATCTTTGAAAACTTTCTTAGAGAAGGCAATATTCTCTCCTTTCTCGTGACAGAAACCATGTGAACCTATCTCCTTAGTGCAGTTTGAATTTGAATTTCTGTCACTGGAGAAAAACCAAAACTCAAATGCTTCCTGTGTATCAGTCTGTTTCAGGATGAGTTATTGCCTTTAAATGTTTCAGGTCTTCTTGTGACTGATCAAGAGCAAAGTTCCCTATGCAGTGCAACAGAGGACTTTCACCTGGTACCTCCATTGCTGTCTGATACATCTGAAGGACATTGCAAGCCTGGAATTAAACAGAACTGAAAATATTTGCATAACTCAGCTCTCAGTGTTGTGGGGATTTCTATAATGCATGTATTCTTGCTTTATAGGAGACTTCTTTAATGATTCAATACCCGAAGCTGAACTGTATATTTTATCCAAGATTCTGCATGATTGGGATGATGACAAATGCAAACAGCTGCTGGCAAAAGTCTACAAAGCTTGCAAACCTGGTAGGTGTGAAATCTTGAAGAGCAGAGAGACTTTCACTATTGTTTAGATAGGTATATACATAATAGCAAGAAATTCCATTAAGCATCACTATGAAGCCTCAGAGTTTCAAAAGCACTGCCTGAAAGGCAAAATTAGTAAGATCCTGTAAATTTCAGCTGGTGAAAATTGGAAATTTCCATCCCAGCCATAGCACCCTCTTCCACTCTGGAATGTCAGTACCAATATAGCTGAGCACAGACATGCTGTAATGCTTTGGCTCTTTCACTGTCTTCTGTGATGCTGAAATATGACTTAATGTCAGGGTGTGCTTACTTTTTCTTCTCTCCATCAGGTGGTGGGGTGCTGCTGGTTGAATCACTTCTGAATGAAGACAAAAGTGGGCCTGTAGAAACCCAACTGTATTCGATGAATATGTTGGTCCAGACAGAAGGGAAAGAGAGAACAGCAGCAGAGTACAGCAAGCTCCTGGAGGCAGCTGGATTTGGAGTGATTCAAGTAAAGAGAACTGGAAAACTCTATGATGCTGTTTTAGGAAGGAAATAGTAGTACATGTTTTATGTATGTAATAAAACAAAAGGTTCTTAGTGGGCAATGATCAACTTAGCTTTTAGTTAAGGCTGCCAACTTTTTTGTAAGCTGATACATTGTCAAAAGACTCACTAATAACAGATCTACAAATCTCAAAGCCTGGCTTGGCTTGCCTTTGGATCTGGGAAGGAAAGAAAGAAATCAACACCTGTTCCACAAGAAACAATCCACAAAAGAAATATGTAGTGTTCCTGCTTCAGCTTGTATCAGTCTTTCTGATTTTTAACACTGTATCTGACAAAAGCAGAGCTGAATTTGTATTTGAGTTCCTGTAAAATAAAACTAATCCCTGTACTGAGCTTTGGTGCCTGCATTTTTTATTCCTGAAATATTGATATAATAAAATCAGACCCAATTATATTTCCTTCTGGTCTTTACAGAGTTCCAGAAGAAACTGAAAACTCAGACCCTGTCTGAGCCTTGGGGAGTTTTGAATGAAAAATATATTAATTTTTTATTTCCTCTAGACTTTGATTTGAATTATGAAAAAACTGTTGTACCTTAGTAACTAGTTGAAGCCAAGGGATGTTTATTACAAGACAGGTAGGAAGATGATGCAGCCACGTCATTCTGTTATGCACTTGAGTTGTTCTTACTGCATGCCTCCTGCCATTTCTTTAAATCATTTGTTCAAACACAGTCTGCCATTACCTGTGCAGTTCTTAGAAGCAGAATAATACATTACTGAAGTGAGAAACAATTGGAGAAGGCACTAAAAAGTCACTCTGCATTTTTTTTTCTGGAACAGTAATTGCATTTGCCCATTAAGATGGATACTAGAGAAGCTTGATATAGTTTACTCAGCAGCCTCCCACTCATGTGATTGTAGGAGAAGGACAGGGAGAAAGTGGCCTCAGTATGCACAGGAGACACAAGGCTTTAATACTGCAATTACAGAGACACAGTGGGACAGCTTGCATGATTGGAATGTTGGGTTTTGGGGAGTTGGTTGTTTTTATTTTTTCTTCTAAATAACTAACACTGTGAAGAGAACCTGAAACAAGTGCTTTGCTACATGTAGGCAAATTAAAACCCTGCTTGTTCTATAGTTTCCATGTTCCAACAGACATTTTTTATGATACCTTGCTGTATATAAGGTCTCTTGTCCTTGTTTTTTTCTTGTTCTTGGATATGTTAACTTTTAAAAAGCTTGTGCCAGAAGAAAGGAATTAAGGTGGAGGTTTCCAAGTTACTCATGTTTTGGGTAATGAAAGCTCTTCTCTTTCATGGTGGTGCAGTGGGAGGTTTTCTGCTTGAAGCAGATGTTTCTGCCAATAGAGTTCTTTCCCCCTTCCACAGAGCTTTTTTCCTTATAGACTGAGATGCATTTTCTAGCTCCAGTATGGCTTAGGAGTAGTGTATGAAAGCTGGCCATAGCTGGAGGGAATCAGCCCAGAGCAGAAGAATGTCCGGGGCAGGATGCATAGCCTGTGAGCTGAGACTGGCTGTGCTTGGCTGGGCTGAGTGAAGTCAGGCTGCTCTGTCTGTGAGGACAGAAACTTCCAGCAGGGCCTTGGCCTGATGGCCTGGGAGTTACAGGAAAGAGCAGAGGGCAGGAACAGCCAGGAAATTTGCCATCTTAATGTGCTAACTGGAAGCTGGTTGCTGCTGCTTTTCAGAACTTGCTGATAGTCACAGGTCATTGAAAACACACAGCCTTAAGCAGTAGGAAAATGTTGCTTCAAATATAACAAAAAAAAAGCAGTAACTAAGCAAGTAAAAAGCAGGAGAGGTGCAGAGTAAGGAAGCCCTGTTTAGAAAGACAACAGCCCCACTGTAGTAGGATCAGGCACCGGCTGGGGCCTGAATGCCACTTAGAAACATCTTGCCAAAGGAGACCTCAAATGGAAGACAGAAGGGTGGGAAATTGTTCTATGGGATCTGTGGCTGTAGAGACACTGTGAGACAGTAGGACCCACACTCCAGGTTCCCTGCTGGCTCCAAGGTTCAGCTCTCCCTTCTTCCACTGACCTGCTCTAGAGAACCCTTGAGGCACCAGAGACCTCAGTCCACAGGCTGTACTGAGCTGTGTGTGCTTCTATAATTGTGTGGGTTTTCCCCCCAAAATTCTTCACAGTTCTCCCTTCTAATGCTTTAGTCCTTCAAAAAAGCCTTATTGCAGACTAGCTTAGTGTAGGGCAACACTTTGAATGAAGCAACATTTTGAATGAATGCAACACTTTGAATGAAGCTCTCTCAGGGTTTTGGAGAATGCTCTACACTGAAGGCAGGGGTGCTTTATGGAACTCAGTAAGGAAGGTCTGCAACAAATGGCTTGATAAAAGAACTGTTTTAATGAGAAAGAAGAGGCACATAGCAAGTAAATCTTGATGTTTCTTCAGATGCCAGGCACCTATGTCCATGCTCCATCCAGCATTGGATGGAGCCCTGTTGGATTTTCCCACAGTAGATAGTACAGACACTATCCATGGAAGGAAATGCCTCATTTTGGGTCATTTGGGTTATAATTTTCTTACACAAAAGAGGCTGCTCTCGCAAGAACGTTGCATTGTTGTAGGCAAGGCTGTGCGGGCAGTGGTGCCGAGTGGGAGCTGCCTGAGCTCCCCCTGCAGCTGAGGAATATTTGTGGCACAGCACAGGCCTGAGGCCACCCTGGACATGAAGCATGGCAGCTGCCATGGGCGGCACTGACTCCTGGATGTACAAAAAGCTCCTGCTCAGGATCAATGCTTTCCACCCCTTGGTCCACATGCAGCTCACCTTTCCCAAATATTTTATGTATTACAGATTACTTTAATAACACATGAGTTTCTCAGGCCCTAAAAGTAGACATGACCTGTCCAAGACACTGACTCTCTGAGCACAATGTCTTCTGAAAGGTTGCCAGTAGGGTAGCCTTTTCAGAACTGGTTGTTCTCACATCATGCAACTTCTGAAAGGGTGCAGTGTGCATGTCCAGGTTTGCTAAAAACAATTTCATGTTACAGGGTGAAACAGATCCCTTAAAATAGGAAAGAAGTATTTATGTTACATATTAGTGCAATCAGGCTGTCAGGGGCTGACTTAAAGCACATAAAACTTGTTGGTTTTTTTCCAACATCTCGGTATGAGACTTGAGAGTGACTTAAGACTCATGCTGTCAGAAGGATACATATTAAGTCTTTGTTCAGTGCTGTGTCTTGTACCTTTAAAACAGGTAATGGTTTTTTTGAAATGGAATACATTCTTCAACCCATAAACCTTCTGTGTGATAAATGAAGCAGTGCCTGTGTTACGCCTTGCTGATTTCTTCTTTCAGCATTTATAGTACAAAAGGAAGGCTGCAGTTCCAGGCTGTGATAGGAATGCTAAGGATGCCATAGCTTGACAAAACTGTTCACCTCTCAATGCTTATTGAAAGCATGCAAAAATTTAAAATAGTGTCTTGTTCATGCAAGCTTCACAGATTCTGGGCTACGTTGTCCAGAGTGAGGAGTTGTACATTTTTCTAGAGTTTGGAATTTGCTCTTTTATATGTTTAGGCCTAGTATTTTGGTACCACAGGAGACCCTGTAGTATTAGAAGCTGGGAAACAGATACTATTTCTGAGCTGTATATATTTTGACATTTTGAATGTTAAGAATATTAAGATATCAATAATGTGACGGTACCTGAGTTTTGAGACAGATTGTTAAGGGCTCTGCAGCCTCACAGACAAAGGCAGGAGACAAAAGCAGTAATCAACCACATCTAGGTGCAAAAGCTAGCAAACAGGCAATGAGAAGCACAGTGACAAATATTAGAACTCCCTGTTCCCTTAGTGGAGGACCACTGGAGGATGCCCACAAAGCCATGAAGAAGTTCAGCCAAATATTTTTAGCTAAGAAGAAGGGTGGAAACAAAATTATCAAAGGTCTTATCAGAATGAAAACATCATGGGAAGTTAAAGTGGGCTTGTGGTAATTACTGTGGGACTTGTGGGAAACTTGAAGTGTTTAGAGAAAGGGCCAAAGGCAGGAAATGAAGGAATCAAGGTGAGTAGGGGAGGAACCACCCTAGTGAAATAGAGGAAAGGTGAAGGAAAAATGTACTGATCATGTTTTGCAAGCTGCTGTTGCCCACACCTGTCTGGCTGAGCTGCATGCTAGATCAATAGAGGTTTTCTTCATATTGCACTCTATTCCTTGCTATCTTGTTTCTTTTTGTGAAGCCTTCCCACACAAAAAAACAGTTCAGTGGAACATCTATGCTTTTGAACAAGCCTAAAGTAAAATTTTGCTCTGGTTTATGAACTCTGGTTCATCATGATGAGTTCAGGTTCTTGGTATTCTTCTGTAGTTATTCCTGTTTTCCTTGTTACCAGCTTTCAAGTGCTTCTGAGGTGTCAGTGTGTTGCTGAGTGGTGAATTGACAATACAAGCTTTAATCCACACTGCTTCTTTAGCCTTATACTTGATGATGGAAGAAACAGCTGAACCTGACAGAAGAAGATCAGAGCCCAATAACATGTTTTGTAACCAGTGTGTTTCTCAGAAGCAATAAGATTATGTGGATCAGATGCTGTACTCTGTGTCTGGTAGAAAGAAGCTTATTTAAATTAAGAGAGCCAGGAAATCTGTGTCCAGAAAGATGAATTTGACAGAAGACCTTGACTATTCTCAAATCATTATGCAATACATCAATGGATTTTTAGTCCCCAAAGTAAGAAATATAACTCAGTCTTATATAGATGTCTAAGACTGAAATGCTCAGGGAGATTCTTCTCTGTGAATAAAATAGTTCATGATAAAGCATCATAATGTAAACTGACTTCGAACTTGAACAAGCTTGATAGAAGTCTAAAGGGGAAAAAAAACCAACAAACAACTAAGGCAGATCTGGCCCTCAGGATGGACCTAACATTTATTGAGACTCCACTCACCTTTGGGGGCTTGGTTGAGTAGTCCTTGTCTCTGCATGAAGGTTTAAAAACATAGTGGTTTATACACTGACTTTTTTTGTCTGACTGCCTTTAATGTGGAAGGTTTCTTCTATGGTGGGATTTCTTCCCATGTTTAATTTTTGAAGTTTGAAAAACAAAGGGGTGACTTCAACTGCCTTCTTCCCCACTCTAACATGAAAAGAACAGGATTTTTTACCTATTTTCTTCTCCTTCCTAATTTGCCATGCAGATGGTTAAGTTTGATAACATTTGTATATTATGTACCTTCAGATGGAAGGGACTGTGAATACAGAATGTTTTTTAATGACTCTCTCCCAGACAGCATATCGTTAAGGCAGACAGGGAGCAGTTTCAATTTCCTTAATGTTTGCTGATGCTGTTTTCCTGTGTGTATGTAAATTTGCATAAAATTCCTCTATTCAATTTCAGTTTGAATTTTCCTCATTAACTATCTATAGTGATTTAAAAATTCACATTCTTGTCATGTTTTTGAGAAGAAATCTCAGCCATGTTCTAACTGAAGATAAAAGAGTCTCCCCTTGATGGATGTTACCAAGTTGTTTGCCAGTGATGATAAACTAGGTAGCTTATGATGTTGAGTTAGGGAGAAGCATTGAATCCCTTGAGGGTAAAGAGGACTTACAGAGTTATCTTGATGGATTAGACCACTTCACAATCACCAACCATATGAAATTTTAAAAGGACAGATTCCAGATTCTGCACTTGGGATGGTGTAATCCTGGATGTACTTATAGACTGGGGTCCTGGATCTTGAGTGTAGCTCTGCAGGAAGGGATCTGGGAGTTTTGGTTGATTGTAAGATCAATAGGAACCACCAGTTTGCTGTGGTGGCTGAAATGGACAACTGCCTCATTGGATGTATTAAGCACAGTATAACTGATCTGCAGAAAGAAGTGCTTGGCCCACTTATACTCAGGGTAGGTGTAGTCCCACTTTGAGCACTGTGTGTAGCTTTGGGCTTCACAATATAAGAAGGCTATAATAACAACTGGTTTCCAATGAAACTAATGCTGAATAGAAATGCTGAAATTCGTGACTGGCCAGAACTCTGTGGAGTAAATGTGGTAAAGATGTTCTTGCTGTATTATTCCTTTTCTCTTTCAGGCAGGGCTGTGACCTGGGATGGGACTGACAATAGATCTTCCTTAACAAGCCTCTGAACTGTCTTTCACAAACTGTGAAAAGAAAAAAATAACTCCTATAATATATGATAGGTATGACATTGGAAAACAGGACATACGTCAGAATCTTGTAAGCTGTAAAGGGAGCATTTAACCGTCTTGGCTGGATTAAAAAGAGGAATGTGAGAGTGATGAGAGCTTTAGGAAGCTCAATGTTTTTTCTACCATCTCATTTGTGTGAGTGGTGGTTTATCCCCTTGTGTACATGGCAGCTGTGGCTTTTTCTCATGCCTGCTCAATACATTTTTCTGGTGCCAGACTTTCCCTTCTGCCCTTCAGTCACTGCCATTAGGTTGAGAGACTCTCAGAAGCCTCTTACACTGCTGTCCCAGTGCTGCTGAGAACTGCCAGGATTCATAAGAGTAATACAGCTCCCTTGTGGGCTTCATCCCTGCTTTGCCTCTACCTGGTTTAGTGGCTCTGTTTTTAATTTCCCATCTTTCTACATGTGGAAAGAGGAAGCCAAATAAGGTTAGTCTGCAGTGATTCCTTTCACATTATAAATACCAAAGTTGTGATTCCCAATGTTCTGATGCCAGGGGCCACTAAGAGTGTTACCATTAGGCTGGAGGTGACACAGTTCACTTTCATCAGCCCTTGTCTCTTTGCTCTCATGAGCTCTGTCTGCATGTCTGGCTGTGAGGGCTCCGCACGTGTCTCTGATGATGTTCAGCCATCTCCAAGGGGAGAGACCTGCAGTGTCTTTGTGCTTCAGGCTCAGCTGCCATCTTTTTAAGCTTATTTTTGTACAAGATAATGAAATCTAACAGAGTGGTTATCTAATATCTATTAATGTTTTTGCCTTTTTATGAGAAGATTTTGTGAGCTCTTTAAAAGGTGTTTTTCAGAGAAGGATTAACTCTTTAATCTTATCTGGTATTTTATTTTAAAAATAATTGTTCTCAGAAGGAATATCAGATATGTGCCAGAACACTGTGCTGTTAGACAAGTGTATACATGATAGAAAAAATCCCATTAAGCATTCAGCTGAACCCTAGGAGCTTTGACAGCACTGCCTACAGAGTAATCTTCTGAACAAAATCAGTAAGGTCCTGTCAACTTCAGCTGGGGAGAATGTGAAATTTCTATCCCAGTGATAGCAACCCCTTCCTCCCTGGGACATCTGTACCTACATGGCCAAGCAAAGACATGCTCTGATGCTTTGGCTCTTTCACTGTCTTCTGTGATGCTGAAATATGACTTAATGTCAGGGTGTGCTTACTTTTTCTTCTCTCCATCAGGTGGTGGGGTGCTGCTGGTTGAATCCCTTCTGAATGAAGACAAAAGTGGGCCTGTAGAAACCCAACTGTATTCGATGAATATGTTGGTCCAGACAGAAGGGAAAGAGAGAACAGCAGCAGAGTACAGCAGGCTCCTGGAGGCAGCTGGATTTGGAGTGATTCAAGTAAAGAGAACTGGAAAACTCTATGATGCTGTTTTAGGAAGGAAATATTTCTCTCTTCTTTCTTCTGCCATCTTGCATGCATAAGTGGGAAGATGAAATATGTCATCCCCTTAGCTTTTCTTTAGGGCAATCATCCCTTTTGTAAGCTGACACATTGTCAGTAGAAACACCAACTGTTGAACACATACAGATTGTTTGTCTGAGAGTGGAAAAAATATATTAACATGTACTCCATAAGAAATTACCTATGAAGAGCAGTCTTCCAAGGAGAGATTATACTTCCTTATCTTTTCAGAGTCTCTGCTTCACATTTTGCCCCTATTTTTTCCAACATTAACACAGTACTTGACAAAGACAATTTTCAAATTGTACTGTTTGCTTCCTGTAAAATAAAAGTGTTCCCTGTAGTGAGTTCCCAGTTTCTTCACATTCCCTGTGGACTGATATAGCACAGAGAAAATTCTATCTCCTTGTGATGAGCCTCTTCTGAACCTGCAATTCAGTCCGACAGTATAGGAATGAATGATAGCTGATATAGGAAATAATAAAAAATAACCTAGAAAATGAATTAAGTCTCCTTCCTTTGCTACAGTTTGTGACACACATTGGTGCAGGGTGTAGAACAGCATTTACACAAGGTCTGGACAGGGTTAGTAATATGATTTGCTATTAGAGGAATAAACATACTCATTGTATATCCTCCTTAGGGTTTAAGTACTGAATTTCTGTATATGCATTGCCTACATATACCAGATTTCAGGAGGAACCTTGCTGCTGAAGAAAATTTTTCTCTAACCAGAAACTGAATAGAGGGGAAAGGTGCCCTCTTGCTGTGGTTCTTCTCATCTGTGAAAAATGTACTTCATGGAAAAAGCATCATGGATGAGGAATGGACTTGGGGGAGCACAGGTCCAGAATGAGTTTTGTTTTGATAATTTTGGGGGGTGAAAACTGTGGTTGTAAGTGATCAATTTAAGGGCAAGGCAGTGTCCAGGGATGAGTTCCTGAAGAAGCCAAGACACAACAAATGTTCCAGGTATGAAAAACGATGTATTTCCTTTAGTATATAGTTTAACTTGTGAAAATTGGGAACTTCACAGCAATATCCAGCAATATGGGAAATATCACACTTGGTAGTTCTGGAAACAGTGCAATGTGCATATTTGGAACAGGATATTAAGCAAAGGAAGCTTGGTTGTGGTGGGTTACACTGACCAGCAATCACACAACAGACCCACTGCCTGCTCACCTCCTGCCCCCAGCAGTGTGAGAGAGACAACTGAGTGAGGAAAGGCAAGAAAGACCTTCTGGGTCATTACAAAGACAGTTCAGCAAATGAAAGAAAGAGGTAAGGAAAAAAATTAAACCAAAAACTCCAAGGGGGCAAAGGCAATCACTCACCACTTCCCACCAGCAAACTGATGCCCAACAAATCCCTCAGCAGCAGCTGCCTTGGAAAAAGTACCCATAGTTTTTACCACTGAACAAGAAGTTTCAGGATATGGGATATTCCTCTGGTCAGTTTGGGTCAGCTGTGTACCTGCTATGTCCTCTCCCAGCCCCTTGCCCACTCTAAGGTTTCTCAATGTGGGGTCAGAGTGAGAAACAAAGAATGTTCTGATGCTGTGCAAGCACTGTTCAGCAATAGCTAAAATATACCTGTGTTATCAACACTGGTTTGATAACAGATCTAGAACAGAGAACTATATGGGCTGCTGTGAGGAAACTTAACTCCATCCTAGCCAGACTCAGTACAATAGCAACGAGGAGATGTAGATTAAGTGCATGTTTTAACTAAAAAATCATCTATCTTGAACAATGGCTGTTTGGCATACAAAATCCAGGATTTGTGCCAGAAGGGAAAAAGAGGAAACGAAATTGAATTGTTTTGAAACTTACATAGGAAACACAAGGTCAAATCCTGTCCTTGCAGGAGAACTAAATGTCTTACTGTACATCTAATGTTCCTCTGATGCTTAAGGCATCATACTGTTCATTGACTGAGTACCTAACAAAACCATAATTGCATCTATAATTTCCCTTGAAATTCTGCTGTTATGCTTCTGATGCGTAAAATCTAAGCATGCTAAATAGGATATAAACATAATGTCATCAAATCAGTTAATGTTCAATTGTTAGTCATGTGAAGGAAAGAACAACTTAAGACTAGTTTATTTTTGAGATATTTGTATATTCTATATGTTAGGTATGCATGCAAACATGATAAAACTTTGAAATAAAAATTAATACAGATTTTTTTTTTTCTTTCGTTTGCTACTTGCTAACCTTGCTTGTTTGTGCCTGGCTTATCCTTCCTTGGCTGGGAGGTGGTTTCTGCAGCGCTGCAGCCACCAGCCCACTTGCCACTAGATGTTGCTGTTGCTGCGCTTGTCTGATGAGAGGCATCGGCCGTGGAGAAGGGAAAAGCACCGAGCTCTGCGCGGTCGTTTGCGGTCACAGACAAAGTGCCAGCTAAATGAAACAGTTTAGGCACTGAGGGTCAAGGTAAAAGGGGATAAAGATCTTCCACACGCAGCTGTCAGTAAATTCAGACCTGTTTTTGTCCTGCAGCTCATGCGTGGAAGAAGGAGCAAAACCTTGTTTGTGTGCAGCGATGGTGATGACAAGGCGAGCCCATCCTTCCTTACTGTCAGATTGAGCCCAGGGCCCTTCTTCACCAAAGGCCTTACAGAGCTGGGCTGTAAATCCCTGTTAGGGCACCACAGGAAAACCAACACTTGTACATGGCCTTTATGTTTAATTTCTTCCCCTTGGTCTATGATTAGAAACATCCTTGCAGGAGCAGAGCCAGGTTACACCATGGGGCTGGTGCTTCCCAGCCAGTGCTGCCTGGAGGGGGACAGAATGTGACATGGGGGCTCTGGGGTGCGCCTCTGGGGATCCCGGGGTCCCACGCTGGCACAGAGTGACGTCCGTGGCTCCGTGCCTGGTGCTGGTGTGGGCCATCCCCCATCCAGGGCTGGGTCACTGCCTGGCCCTGGTGAGGGTGGACCCTGATGGCATCCCCTGCCACCCATCAGCATGAACCCCTTTCCCATAGTCCTTGCAGGCCTCGTGGCCCTCATTTCTGTCTCCCCATGCAGGACCTGCCTTTGCTCCCTCCCTGCAGTGCCTGGCTCCCTCCCATGCCATTCCTAACACCCCTGGACCTCTGTTGGCCCTCCTGAGAGGCTGTTTCACCAGGCATGGCTGCCCCATCCTCTCTGTGGCGTCCGGCCTCTCCCACCAGCCTCCCTGCGACCATAGACACCCCTCTGGCTCTTTCCCAGCATCTGCTTGGCCAGCAACATCTCCAGCCAGGGCACTGTCATCTGCCATAAATGCACAGCAGGTGTTCCTAGATGGGCTACTTGTGTCCAGCACACTTTAAAGCATCAAAGTACTGTACAATGGAGGTTATAGCCCCTGCTTATGTCTGGAAGCTGCAAAGGCAGGTGATGTGACCTGCTTGGATTCACTACACCGCCCAGGGTGAAGACAGCAGTAGAAACAACCCCACCAGCACCATGTGGCTGCACTGTCACCAGAGGAACTCCACTGATATGTGTCATTGGCATGGTCTAGTCATGATATTTAATCTGTTTTTCCAAGGATGTGGTTCCTCTACTACCGAGCATCAACATATGTACTGTAGACAGAGGTCCATATGATAAAATTGGAATATTTTAGAAGTTTTTCCTCAACTTCCTGTACCCACAGTAGTCTCTGATGAGCACAGAGTACATATTATTAACTCATGTCTTCGAATATGTGTTGTGCACAAGTCCATGAGGTGCAAGACTGTTTCCTACAGTAGGTGAGGTCATGCTTCTTCATTCAATTAGTGCATGTGAATACATGCTAACCAGAGCTTGTTTACTTTTGGACAATTTCTGTCTTCTTTTGAAGGAAAAAAAGCATCATTACAGGAAGATTGTGAAGGAACTATGTTTTCCTGTGACTCAAATTCATCCCAATGACAGTGTTTTGACCTCAGATGTCAGCTTAGCTCCTACAGTGGGAATAGGGGAGAGAATGTGAAGACAAAAAGAGAGATAAAAAACTTAGAATAAGAAGAAATAAAAAATAAAGTAGTAATATAAAGGCAGTCACTCACTGCCTTCCACAGGCAGATTAATTCCCAGCCAGTTTCCAAGCAATGAGTAGCTTCTCTAAACCATCCACCCCTCAGTTTTTATTTCTGAGCATGACATGAAATACCACATCGCTCAGTCTGGGTCAGCTGTCCAGCCTACTCACTGGGGGGGAAACAGAGGCAGCCTTGAGCAAACACTGCTCAGAAATACCTAAAAGATGGCTGTATTATTGACACTGCTTAAATTGCAGAATCAAAATACAGCACCACACGGGCTGCTCTGAGGAAAATGAACCCTATCTCAAATAGACCCAGTACTCCAATTTAAAATATAATTCTGTAGGGATTCAAGGTCATGATTTGATATTGCCAACTAAAGTAAACATCTGAACGATCATTGCTCTGCATCTGAGAAGGTGCTTCTTCAATTCTTTCATGTCTTATCTTTCATTGCAGGTGGTAGATAAAAGCACTTAATGGGAAGCACATTTTTACTCTGTGTATGTGATGACAATGTCAAAGTTCAGGCTTCTAGAGTGATCTGTGTCTAAGGATGCCTTTCTTATTTTCTAAATATCTTTTAATTACCTTATTTAAAGAAAAAGTCCTGAAAATGCAGTCTAGGTGCATAGTAATGATTAACAAATCAATGCTAATAAAAGAGAAAAAAAAGCTTGAACTTTTCTAAAGACTTGTCAATCTAACTGATGACTTTCAAAGTAAAGGCATCCCCTGTGCCTACCTTCTCAAGATGAGTTATTTATATTTATGTAAATGAACTTTTAAGCCTGTCCTGTTGTCTTAGAACCTAATTCTCTGAGCACCTGGATGTACATCAGGGACCTTCTGGTCTGACACACCGGGAAATTGAAACTTGGAGAGTTAGATCATAAAAGACAACTGAAGGAGACACATTAAGATCTACTGAATAGGGCAGTATAAGCACCAGGAAGAAGGCAATGCCAGGTGTATGACAAGTACCTATCATGAGGCAATTGAAATGAGGAGCTGAGCATGACATGCTGCAGTTTGCTTTCCCAGCTCCTTTATGAAATCTATATAACCAGTCTACACAAAAATGGCATAGTAGAGATAATATAGGAAGTGTAGGTTTGAAAGAGGGCACTTTATTTAGTTCATTTAGGGTTTGGGCTAGTGATAATGTTTGGGTTGAGAGAAGAGCCTAGAGCTCCAGGTGCAGTGATTCTGGAAATGAGCTGTCAACGGGAATGATTCGCTGCAAAGAGAACTTGACTCCAAGAAGCTGTTGGTCATGATAATGGCTTGGTGACTTTGTTGAGGACTCAGTACAAACTTAAATTCTTGTCTTTTACCTGCTGTGCAGACTGTAGGTTTGGAGTTTCTTCTGGATCTGTTGACAAAGTCTTATATTTCTCTTATCATTGCACTGGGGCAGTCTGGAAATGTATCACTACTCTTTCCTAATCTGCCTTGTGGATCTGAAAGATTGTTTTATGGTGTAAGCAGATATTTCAAATGTGATACCTTTCTCCTGAATGGCTTATCTTGTTTATGAACTTTTTGACAGAAGTTTAAGGTCATCTTTATTTTTCGTGTCATTCTGCATTAAGTTTTAAGATTTGCCTTGTGTTTTGGTCAGAAGCTGCTATTTACAGAGTTGTCAACCTTAACTGCTCAAAGATTAGGAAGGTCTGCAAATCATGAGATTTATTTTTAAAATGTATTGACATTTTAAACGTCCACATTTATGAGACTGTAGGACTTGTTTGTTTATGAGCATGTCTGCACAGATACACGGGCTAGAAGCCTGTCTGTCTCTCTCCTTTATTGAAAGATGACATTTTACTTGCTTGTAATTCTCTGGCTATCAGGAAAAACCTCCAACCAGGTGAAAAAGAAAATTAAATTTTAGGGATCATGAAAGCAGTGAAGCAGTGTTTCAGCATTGTTTGGGGTGGAGTCATTTCATCAGAGCCTCTGAAAGTGATCCCTTATGTTCCAGGCACTCCTAGGTACCATTTCTCCAAAGTATTTTTTTCGTGCCCTATTTTTCTAGGACTAGAAAACAAAATGAGAGTGACTGGCTGAGACAAAGATATCAGATAATCTTATCTGTAGTGCCTTCAATTCAAGAACAGATGCCTTTCTGAAATGAATGTTCACTTCAGTGAGTTTTTGAGCTCAGTAATGGACAACAAAGCACAATTAAGAAGTCTTTGCAAAAGCTATTAACTTTGTGGGGCTAATCTCACTGGGCTCTCATTATAATAAGAGGAGATGGAATGAATCAGGTAGAGAAGGAGTCTGAACTCACAGCCATATATAGGATCGTCCTTCTTCCTTGGTTGTAGGAGGAGCACAGGGAGAAAGTAGCCTCAGAAGAGGAGGTTGGCCATTTGTCACATTCTGTGATAGGCATAAAATTAAATAATAAGACTATAATGGTCTTTATTATCCTGACAACTAACAGGACACAGTTAACGAGCCACTTAATCTCAAGTAGAATCTCATCCTGTAGTTATCTATCTGCAAGATAGTGCAGGAATTGGGGAAAGTGGTTTTGAGGACTTTCCTCTGAAGCTGCAGTCCCTGTGCAGTGTTTCCTACCTGCAAGTTATGTGGCATGAAGGTGACTTTGCCAGGAGCTGCAGCCTGTGAGTAATGTATTCTAAATGCTTGCTCACTTTCCAGGGAAAGTGAGGTGTTACATCCAGCAGCAGCCAGGCACAAACACAAATAGTGAAATGAGGTTGACCAAACAGCCAGCAGGGGTGTGTGGGGCTGACTCAGATCTTTGTCTATTCCCCTACCACCACCTTAAAAATAAAACAGTTCAGAGAAAAGACTTTGCTTATTTGATGGTATGTGTTATAGTAGTTTCATGCTAAAAAGTAGCCTGAAGGAAGTGGTGGTATCTGTGAATTAATTCCCTTTTAAGTGAATAAAGTGGCTAAATGTGAACCCTCCACAGTTCTTACCAAGAAAATGTTAGTTTACTCTTGATTGAGGAGTACTACAAAAATCAGCCTATATTATATGCTGAAGGGAAAAAATCCCATTACATGTGTGCCTGTGAGAGATCCCAAAAACTTCTTTCCCACTGTGGATACACAACACCAATCTCATCTCAGTGTGTTCACTGCTTATAATCCTGTCCTCTTATACCCTTTTCAACTCTGCTATTCCCTGTTGTGGCCCTTGCTGTGTGAAGCTAGCTAGAAAAAGTCAGATATTTAGGTTATGGAGCTCTCACTTCATGTGCTTTTACAACACCCTTCATGCCCATAGAATTGCTGAAGCTCAAGAGAAAGTTTGGTATCAGGGTGTGGTCTTAGTCCTGAAGACCTTTACACCATAAATAAGGCTTGCCAAAAATTTGAAACAAGGGGCCTTTGGTTCTCAGGATAAATCTAGAGGTGTGCAAATAAGTGAATACGGAAAAAGAAGTAAAACCAGAGCATGCCCATGGGCTGCCATTTGCTCATGCTGCTGCTTTGTTCCCCGAGTCAGCAAATAGGTTAGTCATAGTCAATATGCTAAGCTGTATAGATAAACTGATATTTAAGCTTGATGAGTCAAAAAAATTCTGTCTCAGAGTCAGTGGTGATTATCCTCTTGTCCTCAGTAGGTTCAAGATTGGGGCATTTTCATTTGTTAGACCGAATTCTCTAAACAAAGTACTTCTGTGAGTTAATTCATTTTGGTAGGAAAAGGACTATGATGTGGACTTACCACAGCAATGTCTTTGCTGGGAAACTTTTACAGAGCGAGCTCAGAGTCCTTTCTGCTCTTTTGAATGTTGAAGTTATTTTGCTGTTAAGGCATCAGCTTCTTTATAGGGACAGTAAGTATCAGCTTGGATGAATGAGCTTAATCCAAAACCCTGCCACCTCTCCTTCAAAAGGATCCTTTAAATTTTTCTTTTCTCTTTTTCCTCTGCATGAATTCTGTATTGAGAATCTGAAAGAGCCTGAAGTGAAGATGTGCTGGCCAGATCAGTGTCAGGGCCATCCCTGGGTGCTCTGCATTTAAAACTGAGGCACTGAGATGTCATCAGCCTCCCAGATACTCCCATTTTTCTCGATAAAAGACAAATACTGAAGAAGAGATGTTCCTGACATGGGGAACACACGTGCTTAGCAGAACCAAGTTGCTTCTTTTCCTTATGAGGACACTGCTGTGTGAGGAGGAGCCACCCTTGCAAGGTGTCTGCTAACACTGGTGATAAATCTTGAGAAAAAACTGCCCTTTCAGGGATCTTTCTGTATAACAAGTGGTTTACTGTATGCAGGGAAATTAAAACCCTGTTTATGCTATAATTTTTTTATGCTAAAACTAGGATTTCTGATTACACCTTTTAATTTTTGAAGTTTTTCCATTGTATATTTGCCTGCCATTGGTCTTTTAATGCATATATTCTATCAATAGACACACTGACATTCTTCCAGCAACCTTTAACTGTCCTTTGAGCAAATTGCAATCGGCATAACTAGTTTTAGCAGAACTTGCAGTGAGGAACGTGGTGTAGGAGGCTCTTACATATGGCTCAAGAGTACAATCTACAAGATACTAACTAAAAGCATTTTTGCTAATAAGCAAGTAACTTTGGACTTAAATTTTCCACATGGTGAATATTCAGCTGGGTTGAACTTCCAAGTTATGAATCCAAAGAGCAGTTCAAGCTTTGAGCAAATATGTAGGCTGTGTATGGAAAGATGCCTTGAATCAGTGAGGGTGTTTTATTTCCATGGGCAATGATGAAGGATTATTTTTTTTTTATGATGATGAAGGTATTTTCAAAGGAAACTATCCACATAATTTTAGCAGAGGCTTTGCTACCCCTCTAAGCCTATTTAGTTGAAGCTGAGATAACATGTTAGTTTATTTGAGTGATGACTTGTGCTCAATCATTCTGTGTAATTTTGGTTTTCTTGGCATCTGACTGGGTTCCTCCAAGAGTAGGGGTATGGGGGAAACAAATTGGATAATCCCATACCTGAGATCACCTTGCACCTTTTCTGCCTTTATTTTCATTATATCTTGGGGTCTTTGCTGAAGAGGGGGATCAACTCTTCTTATGTGTCTAGAAGGATCATCACTGTTGTTTTTGTGACATGCAACATGTCATGCAGTGGAACTGCTCAGGGGAGCAGGGGCCAGGTAGCAATTTTCCATTGAATTTCATGGCTCTGAAAGCATGATGCATCTCATTAATCCCTTTTCTTTCACACTGGTGCAGAATGTGACTGAAAAATGCATCTATGAAATGCACAAGTTCAGAAACTATAGGGACATATGTAAATTATTACATTTCTTTTACTAAATTTTAGAAGAATTACGTCAAAATTCCTAGTAGTGAAACTTAACTGAATTGTCATTTTTCTGAGACAAAAGTTAATCCATCAAACTTAAAGTAGCTGTGATGCAAAAAAAAATTTAGAAAAATCATAGTACAAAGGTCTCTGCTTTTCATCAGAAGCATTGGTTGCAAGTCCATTGTTCTATTTCTTCCTATTTCTCAGGTCTTTCTTTGACATTAATTTTATGATGTCAAAATTGGGCCCCATGCACTTTTGACTCTAAAATTTCAGACTATGATTTTCTTAACTTTATTTTTCCATGGTCTGGTTCAATTAGTAGCAAAGCTCCCAAATGTATTTCTTTCTACTCAATTTGTAATTCTGTATCCAACTGAGAAATGATGTAATATGGTTTTTCATTATTTTTAAAGCAAAATAGAAATTTTAAACTTCCATGAAAATTTTCTAACATTGCAGTAGGAAAAATCATTGTCCTAATAAAATTCAGAAGCCAAGAACTGGGCTCCTTTCTTTACTTTTTATTGGTTTCTATAGTCTCAGGGGCTAATATGTTGTTCTACAGAACTGGAGAACATATTTTATTTATGTTAGAATGTCACTTACAGTTTTCTTTGCAAACCCACAATGTAACATAGCATCAATATCTGTGGTTAAAAATCTGAAAACGACTTTTGTCATTACAATGGGATAGACATATCATAACCTGAGAATTTGCTAAGGAGAAGAGTAAGTGGCTCAGTTCATTATGTTAGTCTGAGTGAAAATAATAAACCAGGTAAATGTACAACATTATTGTATATTAAAAGATAAATTGCAAGAAAAAAATGAATTATCAAAGTTTACCCAATGTATCACCATTTAAAAATGCATTTATCTTAATGAAACAAACACTATTAAAACTGGCCCAGGTATTTACATCTGACCTTGTTTGTTGAGCCTCTGGTAAGATAAGCCTAGTTTTCTTTGAAAACTAGCTGTTAGTGAAGTTGCCATTGGGTGTAGCTATTGTGTTACTCTCTCCCTAGACTATCATATAACAAACATGGAACTGGTTATTTTTGAAAGACAGCCCGTATAGAAAAAATATTTCTCCATAATAACTCCTGGTTCAGAGGTGTCTTAGAAGGATGACAAAAGTCATGCTAATTATTAGCATTCCCTACAGCAGGAAAAGAGAGTTTTCCATAAACCCATTGTTGTAACTGATGCGTATTTCAATAATTGAAAAAATACATATAGTACATTTTGTGCCTGAGTTTGAAGTTGACATACTTCAGGAGATGTGTCTTTCCCTAGTTTGAATAAATTTGGGTTTGAAATAACAATGATCTGGAGGAGTGGAAAAAATCCACTTTAAGCTAATGAAACCTCAAGAGCATGCAGAGATGTCTCATAAGCAGATTCTGTGTGCCTAGCAGAACTTGTTGTTCTACTCCCACGTGATTAGTCGTTCTCATGGGAATAAAGGCAGCAAAATAAATGGTTTTCCCTCCCTCTCCCTCCTTCCCCAGCATATAGGACATTGAGGTGTAAGCACTCAGCTTCTCTTTAAAATGTTAGCAGAAAAAGTAAGAGAAGTAATAGGATTACAGGACTAAGCCAAAACAACAAGGTGACCATTGAATCTTCTCAGATCTATTGAAGAGTTCACCATGCTTAAACTGGTGCTTATGTACAAATTTAAAACCCTGAATGCATGCTGCTTATAAGCATTGCTTTTAAGATTGAGGTGTGATGCAGCAATAAGATCACTTGGTGAGTGGTAGAAACAAGATCTTTTGAGATTTTTATGTTCAGATGGCAGGAAAAAGAACATTCCCCTGTATTAAGGACTAGTTTGTTCCCTTCCCTTTTGCAGTGCAAGGTATATGTGACATTGCCCGGGAAGGACAGAAGAGTCACATTCTCTCTCTTGTAGCTTGTGGAAGCAGATCTTGCAGGATGAAAATTGCAGTAGTATAAGTGAAGTCTGGGAGACCCTTGGTGGGGGTCCATCATGCTGTGTCTTCACGTGAAGACATAGCTGCCTCCACGAAGGGATATCATCTCTAATCATAATGAGGGGTATCAAACACACTCCTGGTTTTAGCACTAATAGCTTTGTTTTTCAAACTTTTTTTTAAATTATCTATAACTGACTTCTGAGCTCTTGAAGCTTGACAGCTGACACAGTAGTTTTGGTTTTGGAATACCATAAAATACAGATGAGAACAATAACAAACTTGTATTGTATCTTGGTGTTCATTAAAGAGAGGGAGTTCTAGCCCTGACTTGCACTAGCACAGCCAGGTGTTTTCACAAACCTTCACACAATTCTGTCCATCTGCAGATCCTTCAGCACTTATAACTACAAAGTATCAGGGAATGACCTGTGCCGGATCCTGGCAAAGATCACACTCCAGGCGACGATGATAAGGAAGGTGCACGACTGATAACAGTCACTATTTTGGTCTTAGCCAAAAGCTTTTGCACAGCTATTTTAATTGGCAGTTATTTGCTCAGCTACCAAAGAGTTTATTTGTGAGCCAAGTTACATAGGACAATCAAAATAGTCAGTTATTCACAGTAAGTTATTGCTTTGTTATGCACAGAACTTTTTAAACTAGTCAGCTAGAATATCCTTAAGACTCAGACACACATTAGTAGTGAAAAAGAATGTAATAAATTTTATATTTGACCCAAGGAATTATAGGAGATGTGGGTATAGATTCAAGAGTTCAAAAAAAAAAAGAAACAAATGTGTTGTCTTTTTGAAAATATTAACTCTGTCCATAGATCTAATCAAGTGTATTACAAGATCCCATGCTGGACCTATAACACTCATTATTTTGTATCAGAATATTGAAAATCAATTTACAGAATAAAATATGCAATTTTATGGTGCCCTTAAAGAAGCGAAGTGTAGCTTCAGGACTACTGGTAAATTATGTTCTGTCCATTTAAGTCACTGTGAAGACAAAGAGCCTTTTTGCCTTTTTTCTGCTCTTATTTGGGTTCCCACAGTGGATCTGCTACCTATTTTAGCCTTTGATCTTTATAAAGGTGTCAATCCGGTAAGACCTCACCACCCTTCTTTTTTCTCAGCCTCAGAAGCACCTGAGAGGCCCCTGCAGTTCTCTGCATTTCATGACATCATCGAGTTAGCATGGATAAAGGGAGCAGCTTTTTTATGCTCTTATGACATTTTTAGGACTAGACCTTTGTGATTTTGCATTGTCCCTTCAGACAACTCCTGTTTCCAGGGCTCTGGCTGTGATGACTTTTTCAGTTGCTCTGCATCAGAAGGATACTACAGAACTGTGGCACTGAAAGTTACGTTGGACCATAAGGATGAAAGAAAAGGAAAGCAGAAAAAAAAAATGGGGGGTTTGTAAGATCAAAGGAGAACCTAACCACATTAAACATAATGAAAATGAAAGTTAAAAAGAATTTCTTACAGTACTTAAAACAGTACTCCACTAAGAGAAAAGAGGTGGGAAAATTATTGAAGGCAATTTTTTAAAATCCTCTGTAGCCATTCAGGAATGGTTTCTAAGCAACCAGAACATGCAGATAGCCCCAGGAGTAAGAGGTATTATGAATGCTTGGAGACACAAAGAGGAAGGGAAAGATGAAACAGAGCTGGAATCAGGCTGGCTGGATGCTGGAGTGGAGGGCTCTCCCTATTTACTGCCAGCACTGCAGCTGGTGAGGCAGAGGCTGAGCTGCCTCACTCTGAGAGATGGACCAAAAGAAGGAAAATGAAGGGTGTAAGAACCTGGATAAAGAGCATAAGCTTTGTATCACTCTTTCAGGCCTCCCATTAAAAATGTTCAAGAGTGCATTTCTTGCTGTAATTATCTTTATTTTGCAGAAGACTGACATTTACAGTTCCCATGTACTTTATTCCAGCTGTTTAAGAAATGTTCTTGTTAGCTTTTGTACAGAGCAGTAATTGTTCACTTTTTACTCTGGCAAATCTTTCATTAATGTCTGTATATAATCACTAAGGAGAAAGATGGGTATCTAAAAAATTACTGGTTGACTAGATAAGTGGAAAAAAGTGCATAATTGACTGAATACGATGGAAAACCCAGAAAGGCTGGTCAAAAGAGTTGTATATTATCAGTTTAGGTAAAAACTGGATTTTTAGAGTATGGATCTGCATATTTTTGATCTTTTGATGAATGACAAACTGCCTTATATCATCCTTGGAGAGAAAAATTGGATGTGCTTTTCATATCTATATATAACCTAAGAAATAACTCCCCTAGGTCACACAGGCTGCCCAGAGAAGTTATAGAGGGTCCACCCTTGCCAATGTTCAGAACCTACCTGGACATGGTCCTGGGCAGCCAGCTGTAAGTGGCCCTCTCTGACCAGGGGGATTGGACCAGCTGATCACCAGAGCTCCCCTCTAACTCAAACTGTTCTGTCATTCTGTGAAATATTGCAGAGTCCATATCAACAAGTTCTAAGGCAAGACCTATTGTGTCTTTGCTTTAGCCTATTTTTCCTAAGCTCTCTTTTAAGACTCACTAAGTGCAGCCCAGGAGACTCCATAAATCATGGGATTGAAGCTTCCTAAGAGGAGCCTCCAGTTGAGTCCAGTAGCCATACAGTTAATCACCTGCACTCTAGGGATTCAGATCCCATCCTGGCTGTGTCCACCAGAACTTTTGCTCTTGAGTTAAAGCTGCTCTTTGCCAAGCATGTACATATCTAAGCACATTTTCAGTTCCTTTTACTGTGGAATATTCCAATGGCAAATATTACATTCTTACTGTTATATAAATTCTCATGGTAAAAATAAAAAGTAACTTATGTCTCATTACTGCTGCACTTAACATCAATGCCACCAAATTAACGACTCCCTATTTTCTCACACTCTTAGGAATAAAATATTGCAGTGGCTTTTTCCCCTAAATAATTGATTTTTGATATAGGGGACTGCAGTTTGTTGTCACCAGGTGAAAGGCTGGGCTGGCATGTTGCATTCAGGTCACATGATTGTTTATTCTCATTTTTTGGGGAAGTGAGGCTAAAATTGTTATGTGTTCATCTCTCTTAAGGGGAAATTGGGAAACCCTGAATGTTTGTTTGATAACTTTTATTGGAGTGTATTTTAGATCTGGCTTGTCACCACAAATCCTCTGCATTTCAGTTCTTACTGAGATGGGTAGAAAAAATTGCAAAATGTCTTCTGTTGTTATCTCTTTTAAAATGTCTGCTAATTACTTAGGCCAAGTAACAGAAGCTGAGATGAACACATGAAGTCTGAATGGAAAAGAACCCTCTCAGAATAGATGGAAACCTTTCTACAACACTCATTGTCTTGTGACTTGATTGTTGCCTTGTCATATGTCTCAGGTCATGTCCCCAACATGAAGAAAATCTAATAATTTTTTAGTTAATAATTTTGAATAAATTATCATTTTCAAAGCTTGTTATTAGTTAAAAGCCCATAAAAAAGTCAGAATAAAAATAATTAACTTATTTAGGTTAAAAAACCCCTTTAAGTTCATTAAGTCCAATAATTAATCCATCACTGCCAATTCCACCATTAAGCCATGTCCCTTAGTGTAACATCTGCATGTTTTTTGAATACCTCCAGGGCTGGTGACTCCACCTTCCTTGAACAGCCTGTTTCAGCACATGGCAAGCTTTTGGATGAAGCAATTTTTCCTAATGCCTAATATAACCATCCCCTGGTGCAACGTGAAGACTTGCCTTTTGTCCTGTCACTGGTTGCTTGGGAGAAGAGGCCAACCCTCACCTGACTACAGCCTCCTTTTGTGATGGCTGTACAGGATGGTAAGGTCACTGCTCAGCGTCCTCTTCAGGTTAAAAACCCCCAGGCACCCCTCATAGGACCTGTGGTCCAGATTCTTCACCAGCTCCATTGCCCTTCTCTGGACTTGCTCCAGCACTTCAATATCTTTCTTGCAGTGAGGGGCTCAGAGCTGAACACAGGATTCAAGGTGTGGCCTCATCAATGCCAAGTACAGAGGGACAATCCCTGCCCCTCTCCTGCTGGCCACACTATTTCTGACATAAAGCCATTGGCCTTCTTGACTACCTGAGCTGGTTCTTGTTCTGCTGTCAGCTGACACCCCAGGTCCTTTTGCACTGGGCAGCTCTACAGCCACTTTTCCCCCAGCCTGTAGTGCTGCAGGGGGCTAATGTGATCCAGCACTTTGAATTTTTGAACCTCATACTGTTGCCCTCAGCCCATCAACCCAGTCTGTTCACATTCCTCTGCAGAGCCTTCCTACCTTCCACCAGATCAATGGTCCAGCCCAACTCGATGCCATCTGCAAACTGACTGAGGGTGCACTTGATCTCCTCCTCCAGATCACTAATAAAGGTATTAAACAGAGCTGACCCCAGTACTATACTCTGGGGAGCACCGCTTGTCATTGCCCACCAGCTGGTTGGATTTCTACTCAGCACCATTCTCTAGGCTCAGTCATCCAGCCAGTTTTTTACTCAGTGAAGAGTAAAGTGAGCTATAGTCTACAGCAATTTACCTTTATTTCCTCACCAGTTTTGCTACAGCATATGTTGCAGTTGAGACAGCCACGATACACAGAGTAACATCGTACAATTTCAGAAGGTTTCAGCCCATACGGAGCAACACCATGCCACTTCAAAAGACTACAAGCATCTACCATTCTTGTTCTTTAGCCTGACATTTTATACCCCTCATGTTTGTGCATTGCACTGTGTGCCCTCTGTTCCCTTTGGTGATTGGTGAGTAACCTCAGCACTCCATGGCTCACTGCTTTCAATGCTGGTCACCTGCTTTTCACAGCTGTAGCCCGCTGGGGATGGAGCTGGGCTGCAGCCCCACCCCCGATTACCACAAACTGTGTGCCTACAAAGTGTTCCTGTTGGGGACCAAGAACAACTAATGGACCATTTCAACAGCTAATGGCAAACATAAATCTCATCCTTCTTTGATGAATCTGTACTGTGTATCTAGACAATGATTTAATTACTAAAAAGCACTTTGAGCCTCTGATTCATTTCTAACATTTTTTTGAGAGCCCAAGGATTCTGTAATAGATATTCTTGAGTTAATTGGGTGATGGCTAGCTATGATTTACATAGGCTGTTAACTTGTTAAGGTAGTATTTGATTTCAATCTCAATTTCCTTATAGTTACTTACCTGTGAGTAAGAAACTTCATACAGTCCTTCAGCTTAGACAGCTTCATTTCTGCCCATGAAATTTTTTTCCTTTCTTGGAGTGATGTATATGATAGGCCGCTCACTAAAATGCAGCAAAAGCTCAGGAAAGGCTGAGCCATATACAAGGTACTTCAACAGAAGGCTCCAAATTGAAGCGAATCATTTGGAAGAATAGCTAGAAACAATTCTGAATGCTTTGAACTGAGTTAGGAAAAGATTTGGCTTTGTAAAAATCAATTTAATATAGACCTGATTCTCTAATGTGTCATCTCAAGTTTTTATTGGCATAATCTCTTAGGCTTGCATGGAGTTAAACCAATAGACAGCAAAAACAAGAGAGATGAGAGCTAGGCTCCTGTGAGTTTTGGGAAGCATGCTGCAGTGCAGTGCCTGATCTGCAGTATTGAATTCAAACTGCAAAAGAGAAAGCAGTCCTATTAAACTGTCTAATCCCACACTCCCTTTTACAAATATGAATAATGTTTTCATCAGACAATTTAGAGAAGAAACATTTAAACTCACAACAAATTTCGTGTTTTGGTTGGAAGGAAATTTGGTTTATTTTGAGCTGATAATGTTTAGAAGCGATTGAAAATATGGTGGATGTATTTTTATTATCATGCAAAAAAAAGAAATTTTGAGTAAGAATATCAGATGTCTGGGAAGAATAATGGGAAAAACACCCCACAGAACAAGAAAACAGTCAGATCAAGGAAAAACCAAAAAAGCTAGCAAGCACCCAAAAAAGCTAGCACAATTTTTTTCCCCTTAGAAAGAGAAATCTTGGATAGGCAACAAGAAAACTAAGAAATGGCCCAGTGGATGCAGGTCCAGGGAGTGCCCTAGATCTTTTCAGAGATGCTGAATGTTACAGACTATGGAGGGACTCTGCATAGACACTAGTCTGCTCTCATAAATCTGATTACAGGAGAAAGCTTGCATATGGATATTCACAGAATGCAGAATCAACACAATGACAATAAGCTTTATAAAGTTGTCCTGACAGGACCTCGGAAGACTGTGAGCCTCATGCCTAATGACAGGCCACTGTAGAGACACTGGGTAGCAGGAGCCCTCTGTTTCTTTTAAATTTTTTTTTGAAGTGCATTGTTTCATAAGTTATTTGGGAAGAAGGGGTTTGTGGGCAGAAATAATTCAGCATTAGAAGGAAGATCCCAGTGAAAAACTATTTTTGCATGGGCAGATGGATTTGAAACTGCAGTTGGCTCAGTGCTGTTCCTAATCTATATTAAGAAACTGTTGTTCTGTGTGATATCCTGGCCATATGCTAAAGCCAGAGGATAGTCTATGGTAAAAGAGTGAAGAATAGTTTTTCTTTCTGAATTTGTTCATAAACTCTGTGGCTCATGCTTCTTCATCTGACAAGAAAATGGTAGCAGATATTCCTCTTGATTCCTGTCTTTATTGAAAGAATGGAACATTTTCCATCTTTCCTCCAAAATATGGTTTTCAAAACAGACAAGAATGACTTGAACTTCTAGGCTCAGAGGTTTTAAATAACTCCATGTCTCAGACCTGTACTCTGTTTGGTACAGAGGTGACATGCTGGTGGAAAGAGGCATAAAGCACTTTAGTTTTATAGAAAGTACACAGATGACTAGAGAGAAAAGAAAAACCAGAGGATTTTCTCTTCATGCCATTATATCAGACCTTTTAGCACCTACTGTCCTAGAGAGCTGTCACTCTCTTGTCGACTTTTCTTCTTCCCAAGAAATGTTTTGAATTACAAATTTTTTAGCCTTTAGAATATAGAACCAAGAGGACATATGAATAAGCTCTTGGTGCCTTGAGGAAAACAGAAGGACAAAAGCGATAGTTGGGTTTTTAAATGTCAAGGGATGAAACAAGTGTCCTGCAAAATTATGCTTCCTTACAGGATATAAGGAGCTGCTACAATTTAGCAAGTAGAAAAATTTGATAAGAAAAGCATCCTAGGATCATTCTTTCCTTGGAAGAGACTTTACACAGCCTAGAAAACTGAATTGGTATGCTAGAGTGGACATACAGATTCACTGAAAGAAAAGTGAAAGGAGCATTCAACAGTTACCCTAAAACCTCATACAGTCCTTCTGGACAAGAAGAAGACTGGCTGCTGCAGAAAAATTACATCCTTAGTGCATCACTATAATAATCTACAAATAAGCCAAGGGGGCATCACAGATTTGACACCCCCTAACAAGCTAAATACAGGAGTGGACAATATCTTCCTGTCTAGGGACATCTGCAGAGCCTGGCCAATGTGGAACCTTGCAAGGAGGCTGATGGGGTACCTCCATTCTCACACATCACAACAACTTCCACATTTTTATAGTTGCAGAGTTTTACTAGATGCTGACTCACTTGTAGAAGCTGCAGACACAGTAATTGGTAGATGGTAGTCTTAATACATCGTCATGTAAGTTTACTTTGCTTGTTTGCCCCTGTCATTTTTTTTTTAAGGAAGGGAGAATGGGACCTTAAGAAGACTGAGGAGCAATAGTGTGGGGTGGAGCTGCTGTTTCCTGTGTCAGATATATTCTCAGATTTCCAAATCAAATGCTATAATATTATCCTTAGTCAAAACATAAAATTCAAGAAAAGGTGTGACTATTGCTGAGGCATGAATGGGTGCCAGGAGGAACACAGAATTAGTTGAAACGTTTCCACTGAGATATGAAATTTGTATGTTTGGCTTGTGTCTTTCTGGTTTAACATCCATTTTTCAAGTGATGCATGTGCTGTAAGAAATTATAAAACTCAGGATTGTACATATAATTTGAAGTGAGCTAGGACTTACTAGAGTTGTGGCATCACATCAGGGTTCAGGAATTCAAATTACATGGCTGAACACAGGTGTTTCAAAAGATGAAGGCTCTAGAGGTAGGCTGGCACACACAGAAAAGCATTGTGTAGCATTTCCAAGGCAGCTGCAAGCTAAGGAATGCATCCATGCTCTGCAGGACAATGCTCTGCAGGTGCCAGCACCAGTCCCAAGGGTAGAGGAGCTAGCACAGTGCTGACCCTGGCCTAATTCACCCTACTGCTCTGGACAGCTTATTCATTCAGACAGGACATCTCATGGACTGGATTATCTCCTTCCAGGCCATCAGCTGACTGGAGGAACTCAGTGTCCTTCTCTACTTTTCAAGGCACACAGTGTTCTGAAAATGCCAATTTGGTTTGAATTTAGTATGTTTTTCCTCTAAGTCTCTTACTGACATCACATGCCTCTTAGTTAAAAAGGTTTTTTAAAAAAGGAAATATATAGCTTTGTCACAGACCTAGGAATAGACTGATTTTCTTGACAAATTCTATTCTCGACTTTCCAGGCGTAACTATTTCCAGTAAAGTGAAGTAATTTTATAATAATACCTGGCCTGTCTTTCAGGCTATTTTGACTGCAGAATGAGTTTTTCTTATATAACAAATATGATTTGCATTTAGAAGGGCTGAGGGATATATCTCATTAGAAATGAAACACATACAAGAATTAACTAATTTATTGCCTAAGGTCCAGAGAAAATTCTTAGATCTAGTAAAAAAAAAAAAAACGAAAAACAAACAAAAAAAAACCCAGGGGGAAATTATTGGAAATATTCAACATTTTTATTCCACAAATCTGGAAAATGTTTGCCTATACAACTAGAAATTTTCAGTTGAGATTTTACAACACTGAGGTTTTCTCCCACACCCATTTCTGCCCTCCACCTTCTTTGTCTGTTTCTCTACTACTTTACTGAAGAAATATGATGCAAAAGAGTGAGTTGACAAAATAAACTTTCATATTTTAATTTTCTTGGAAAAATGTGACATAAAAGAAGTTTTATCTAAACATAATCTCTTCTAAAATTAACATTTATTGGAAGAAGTTTAACCACCTTCAAAACAGTAAAGAACTGGCTAATAAAAACAGGATGCTGTCTGTCATGCATGCTGTAGTATGACATTGCTTATTGGAATAGGTTGAAAGAAACAGAATATCTCTGTCCCTTTCAGACTGCTAGGCTAGAGAAGATTATGAATTGCATTTTGTCCTCAAATGAGACTTGAAATATTATGAGATCTATTGTCTTCAATGGCAAGACATGAAGCCTTTTATGTTAAAATATGAACAAGAGAAAGAAAAGAAATATGTTGGGGGCAGAGGGTTAGAGGGAGAAGCATCTGTGTGCTTTGTTAATTTTAACTGAGAAAATGTTTGAGCCAAATTAAAGTTGAGTAGGAATGAGCTGCCTTAAACTCTGAAGTAACAGAAGGGATTTTTTTAACAGGATGCTGTAAATAATTGATTTTCTTATAATAAATTCAGGGTGGTGCTATAAAATCTAGATGTTATCCTTCTAGATAGACATAGTTTTCCTCCCAGGAGAGCCAAAATTGTCTGACAGCCTATTCATGGTATAAAGAATAGATCTTTAGATCATGCAGAATTGGAAAAAAACACTCAAGAAAAAAATTGAAAGGGATAAGTAGGAATAAACTCAGTGGATAAAAACCAGTTAGTGGGCTTTCTGTGTTTCTGCGTAGGATATGAGGACACAATCCCTTCAGATGAGCTATTTCTGATCACAGCTATCAGGTCCTTTTGCAAGACCAAGTGAAGGACAGTAGTGTTTGGAGACAGTAACTTGAATGCTTGTGGAAATGGATAACACAGAGATTGATATCAATCCCAGATACTTTCAATTTGTCAGGAGAAAATTCCTGAAATTAGAGATGAAACATGTGTAGAAAGGCTTCAGTCCTGGAAGACAAAAAAGGTATTTATATTTCATAGGGGAAGATGTTATTTGTTGTAATGCTGCCGGAGTAGGAATTCAGCTATATAGAAGACCAAGATAATGGTAACAATAAACATGATGATAACTTTAATTCTGTGATTATGTTATTCTGAAATGTTATGTTATTATGAAAAGAGAAACTTATGAACTGATGGCCAGAAAAGCCATAATTATATGACACTAAGATAAAGAAGCTTGTGAAACCAGCAGAAACCCATACAGTCATACGTGAGATGAATATAGTGGAGCATCATAAAGGCAATTATAAATTTACTAGTCTGACTACAGGGTAGAAGCAGTTAAAAATTTATATGTTTGACCTAGAGAGAAATGAAGTGCTCCAGAAAAAGAAGTTTTTAGATTTACTGATCTATAAAAGAGCATCTTCAAAGAAAACAATTTGCTCAGTATTGTAGCACCTAATGCTATGACTATCAAATGACTGTCCTGCATTTGAAACACTGACATTTACATATTTAAGAATTGGTGAGACAAGACACCACTTTAAACCCTCATTACTATAAATCCTTAGGGCCAGAAGCACATGCCCTTAGTCATTCAGGGTGGGATGCCTCTTTCCCAGTTCTACCAATTAATATGTGCTAGTGTTCTGGGAACTGCTTTCAGAATTGTATGTGCTTCCACAGCATTTAAGAATGTCCTTCAAATTTGGAAGGAACAGAAGCAAGAGATTTTTATAATCTTAGAAATTTCCCTTTTTTATTCTTTTATCCTGGAAACTCATCATATTTCACTTTTCTTCCCAGCATAATACTTCCATTACCTTTTAAAAGATCCTCTTCTCCAACTCCTCCTTTTTTAAAAACCAAAAATGAAAAAAACATAATCTTACCTACTTCTACTACTCTAATACTCTCAAAGGTGCCTGAGGGGAGCTGAACTAATTTTTGATGGGAAACTAGTAAAGTCTCAGGCATAATCTGCAAGACGGCAGTGAATAAGAAATGGAAATAATTGGTCAAAAATGAGTCTGGCAACAAATTCTTTGAAAGCTGGAAATTGTTTCCTAATGATGTGAAAGTAAGAGAAAGATCTCTATAGAGGAAAGCTAGTAAAAAATTTAGTAAAAAAGACATAAACTTTAATTTTTAATTAACTTAATAATATTAAGGATGTAAGCATTTGTTGAACTGTTTTCTTGTCTGTGCTATATACTGCACCTGGGAAAAATTAATGCAAGCAGATATATACCTACTCTTACTTCTTGTCATTAGAGGTTAATGTCAAGGTTTCCCTCCCCTTATGGCTGCTCGGTGTCATCTATTTGTTGGTAAGCCAGTCATTCAGCTGCCTCTTGTTGATCTCCTACAGCAAATTCCTTATGTGTCTCCCTTTTGCTTCTCTGCAACTTCTCAGCAAATTTCCCTCAAAACTCCATCCTGGGATGCTGTTTAGCACATCCTGGGGCCAAACAGGGATTTACAGGCTTGGAAAGCTGTGGTTGCAGACAGTACCTGCACAACTGCTCTTACCTCTTCCTCTGCCAACACAAGCATATGCCCAGTGCAGTTGGGTCCTGCATCTTTGGTTTAGTTTAGCCTCCTGCAGGACACTCATTCCAAACTGATGGGGGCCAGGACCCAGCAGAGGTTTTTCCCGAGGGTCATGATGCTCCCCATGAAAAGGAAAAGTACATGCAGGAGAATCAGGGCTGAAAGCAGAGGATTCTAAGTGTGGAGAGTGGGTGGAGACTAGTTCAGTGAAGGACAATGCAACAGGGAATGAGAGAAGATGGGTGTCTCACATGTCCTTGGTCTTTCTCAGGCACTCACTAACTGGGCTTGCATCAGGAATGGTCGGTCAGATTTTATTTAACATAACCATTGCCCTTCTCTATTACTAATCATGCAGTGACACTTCATCTGTCATACCTTGACAAGCTGGAATATTGGAAGTTGTGACACTTTTCTCAAGAAAAGTGAAAAAGTATTTGTAAGAGCATCTTTCAGATTCATCATAGCAGTGTTTTCATTGATTAATGCTGACTGCTGTATGTGTTGTAGGCTGACATGTATCATCACTGTTCCTTCATCTATCTCCATATCGTGTTCATTATCTCAGATGCACCAATAGTTTACAAAATGATTAAATGTGCTACTAAATAAACACAAAGGATATGGAAATTACTATATAATTGTTTTGTCACCTTGGCTGCTATTTATCAGCCCTCTGATAGCTATTATGAACAGCTATACCCTTCAGATGAGACATCTTCTCTGATGTCAAAGCCAATGCCTGCAAGGACTTCAGTAATATCAGCCATTTATCCTGGTCAATTTTTTCTGTCTTTTCTTTCCCACATAAAGTCCATACAGTAATCTCTAAGAAGACAATGTCAGTACAAATATGTTCAAATATTTCCCACCCTTGTCAGTTTTCTGATCCTATGTTCAGGCCACATTTCTCTGCTGAATCCTTTTTGCACTGGGTATGGAAGAAAGGAGGAGAAGGAAAATCTTGAAGGAGCCAGTGAGTGCTCCCTCAGCTGTTAGCCCAACCAAGCAGAGAGCAGGAGAGCCTGTGCCAGCCAGTGTAATCCAGCATGAAACACTTCTGCTGGGCTAGAGGAACACAGAACAGCATGCCAGAGCACTGTCTCTCTTGCTTTTCCTCTTTGAGGGAATTGTGATTAACAAAAGCAAGAAGAAAATCTCTCTCTCCCTGCAGGGACACTCGTTTATTTCAGAGGGCATTTCAGATAAGTCTCTTCTTTCTTTGCTTTGATCTAAAGAAGATGAAATCAGCAGTAGATCTGCCTTATAGCATCTAGGAAGTTTTTTCCTTTTCCTTCCTCTCTATTTTCACTGTTAAATAATGATGAATCAACACACTCAAGATGAAAATTCTTTCCTTTTGTTTTGCTTTCTTTCTTTCCAGTGGAAGTGACTGCTCATTGGTGCAAAGCTAACAATTACAATAATTTGTCCCAGAAGGATTTTCAGAGAAATTCTTTAGAGCCAGAGCTTTTCTTTATGACTTTAAAGTTAGAGGTTCAGGCTGTTGATTTCCTTCTTAATTGAGGTTTTCAACCCTTCAGTTTTCATCTTGCATTTGAGCCATCGTAGAATGCTTCAAAATCGTGCAAGCTAAACTTCAAACAGGAGACCTGTTTCTTCTCCCTTTGAAGTCATGACAAATCTCATGTTGATTGCAGACAGGGAAACTGGACCAAAAGTACAAAGCATTTTTATTTCATTCTGGTTTCATCAGTTACCCTGCTATTGTATCATCTATTAGAAGTGCTGCAGACTTTTGAGGGCAAATGAGATATATAGCAGTAAAACAAGTTACCTAGCAGCAATTTATTGAGCTCCTGCTTTAGCACTGTTAATTCTGATTCAGCAGCAACTTTTTCTGGTCTCTGCTGAACAGTCTAAACTATCCATCTGTAAGATCTTCCTCTGGCCCATTGCAGGACTAAAAAGAGAGCACCCAGAGGGGCTGGACAAGCTTCTGAGATCAGTGGTCCTGGAGCAGGCTGCCAGGCAGAGCTGCCCAGGAGGCTCTAGAGTTAAAAAGTGCAAACATCTATGGAACATCTCTCTTTCAGGTAATATCACAGAATTTGGCTTGAATAAGCTCAAAAGAACTTATATTTTCTTTTAAATGATATTTCCTGCAGATTGGCAACTTTGCTTTTGTGTTAGATCTAATCAAAAAAGACACCTGAAATTGATCAAATGGGAAAAATGTTTGTCCTGAACTTGGAAAACTTAGAAAAATTAGATACTCTATTCTGACAAGCCTTCCTTGATAAAAGCCACCAGAATGAATGAAATGATACCAATGGAAAATGAAAGATGTCTCAAGTTCTTTAACAAGGTCATCAGCAGAGATAAGTCTGCTTGCAATATGTCAGAGGAGGAAGACACACTTGGGAGTAGTCAATGCCTGGATGTTCTGTTAATGAAATGACTGCTGGTAAGTTTCTCAAAATACATCCCACTAAACTTGTTGCACTGAACTTGCTGAAGTTCAGTATTTGCAAGATGATTCTCGTAATTCTTTTTTCCCTTTGTTTGTGTCCTCATCTTTCTGACTTACTCCTACTCTTTTTTTTTTTCATGTGAATGTGCAAAGAGTTTGTCCTGCTGAAAGGAAACAAAATAGAGTATGTATTCAGAAATGAGTCACTGGAGTAGTGACTGCCATTAGCTGTTGGCATGGGTGTGAGTTACAGATTTCCAAAAGCTGGTTTGCCAGTTCTCCACCTGGGAGAAGGAAAGGAGCAACTGCTTATCAGGAGTTCAGGATATTTGTCAGGGGAAAAAAAAAACACAAAAAAATCATGTAAAGAAAAATGTAAAACTGTACATAATTCACCAAAGCTGCTGGGGCTGGGGTCCCTCTCACCTGACAAAACTGAGCTGTGCATGCTCAGCTTCCCAAGCAGAAAACAGAAAGAAGTAGGAGACTATTGGGTGATTCACTTAACCTATTTAAATTTGGCCTAGGATAATTGTCTTTAATTGTATTTGAGATGGAATTGGCAGCAACAAAGGTATTCCTGCTTTTGTCTGTTGGTTGTAAATTTGCAGCAAATGCTCTGCATCCAAACAAGGAAGATCAGGCATTACAGATATGGCCAGGCTGATCCCACCCTGATAGCCATGAACAGAATTGCCTGGAAATTGCTTAATAAGTTACAATCAGCAGAAGGGCCTGTGTTTAACAGGTCAAACTGCAGCATGGATCAAGACAAACTTCTAATAGGAATGTCTGCTGGAAGATAGTTGCATGGGTTGAGACATTTGAGCCAGTCTATTGCCATAGTCTATTTTACAGATGCTTCATTCTAGAGTAGTCTGTGCATACTGCTAAATAGTTAAATAAATGTGAGAAGTGTGGGGCTTTTGCCTTTTTAGCTTTGTTTGGTTTTGGTTTTTTTTTTTTTTTGTACTCTGATCAATGCTATGTCTTTTCTCTGGAGTGCACAGATTTCAATGTTAATGCCTCAAAGTGAGAATGGCCACAGCTTGCAAATCCACATGTATAGAAATCAGTGGGCAAGCATGAGGAGCTGGAAGAAGCTGCCAACTACTCTGTGCCAGCTGAAATGAAAAATTTCTGTTTTGTGTGGGAGAGCAAGGCTGCATGGTTAGCTACAATAACTTACCATCAGCATCTCTGCTTCCCTGTTAAGGTGTAGGTGAAAATTTGGAAACTGGAAGTCTCAGGACTTGGAGCTGATGGCGAATACTCAAAAACTGAGAAAAGAATGATTGGTATCTTATTTGGGAAAAGGTGGGAAAAAAGAACAGGAGATGATTATATAGTTGTCTGCTAGGTGAGGATTTTTTGGAAAAGGTTCAAAAGGTCTGGCTTCCCTGGGAACATATAAAAATCAGAAATCAGGCTGTCTCTTGCCCAGTGAATACTGAATCAGCCCCAATAAAAAAAAATACTAAAATCCTAGAAGAGAACTCTGGCATATCCAATAAAAGTAAGAGCTTTTATGGTATAAGAACACCAGCAGAATGGGAGATCAAGGCCATGTGTCATCTAGATTTACATACCCTAATAAAAATATTATACTGCTATGAGGAGAAAGGAAAATTGTGTTGCCAGTATCAGGTATGATTTATATGCAGCTGAAGTTACAGGAATGCCTGACATTAAATCTGTGACAAAACTCTTTTGTGGGATTTGTAAGTAGCTCTAGACATTGTGGAAGAACACAAAGGTATGATGAATAATGTTATAGTTGTCATGGATATTAAAAAGAAGATATAAAGACCTGAAAGGTCAGTAAACAGAGAACAGAGAATAGGAAGGCCCTAAACAATTTGTCCTTGATGAGCAGGTGACCAGTCTTGTTCCTTGTGTCCTAGGGTTCTTTCTGCATGTAGTCCAAAGGCGTTTTAAGCAAAGCAGGGAATCACCATAGAAGCAGGTGGATAAATGACCTCATAATGGAAATTCTACATTCTACCACCTGTGAACCTGATGCTGCCCTGCACTCGCATTCATCTCCTCCCTCTGTGGGGCTGCAGTTTGAAGTTGAGTCCCCAATTCTCTTGTCCCATGTCTGGACTTCACACTGCTGTGCTGCTGCAGGATGCAGGGTGTGAGGCATGCTTTTCTGTAAACATCCTCACACTCACATCACCCTGGCTCTGAATTTTCCCTCTGTTTCAAATATTCGTGGCATGGGAGTTGGGGTGTGATTCTCCAAGGAAAAAGCTTCATGTGACAAAGACTCCTGATAAATAACTTACACTTGGATTCTTGGAGAATGGGAGTCCAGGAAGAGGAAAAACTTGTAGAAACAGATACAGCAATGGATGAAGTCAGGATGAGGGACAGCAGAGACTATTGATGGTATTAATAGTGAGATGTAGACCTGTGAGTAGGGATGTGAATATAGCACATTATGGAGGGTGGACAATTATTTAAGCCAAAGGAAAAAGAGGACATAATTATAATGAAGCACAGTTAAGTCATGGGAAAAAGAGACCAACTGATCTGATACGAGAGGAGAGTTTGCATGTACCAGAGAGTTCAGTTCCTGGAGCAACCTTGGGAAGGTAACCAAGCAGTGCTAGAATGAAACTGATGTAATTATGAAAGAAATTTAACAAGTAGGATGTTACAGCTGGGAGGAGAGTGGCCGTACTGATAAAAACATGGTATGACGGATCTATTTGTCAGTGTTAGCCTAAGTATATGCAAATGGAGTACCTGAAAGGGGCCTCAGTCTTGAATCCACACTGTAACACAACATGGGAGAAGTCCTTGTCCTCGGCACCTGTTGAATACACATCAAAGCCCTTCTCTGCCACCCAGGTTTTGCTGGACCACACCTTGCTCGGCCCCTGGCTCTCCCTGGGCTGAGTCAGCTTGGTCCTACCCAGCACAGGTATTCTTAGGGTGGGAGGTGGGCTGCAACTGGCAGTGTGGATCCATGGCACTGGACTCAAGGAGCCCCTAGTCTCAGAGCCTTCTGCTTCTCAAAGGGGACAGCAACAGCCAGTTTCCTACCCACAACAGCCAGTCAGCCTGTGTGGGAGCAGACACCTTGGGCTGAGCAATAAAGGGTAATTAACACTTTGTAGTCAGACAGAGGTCCAATAGTCAATGTGTGGGTTAGAAAGCCAATGTGTGGGTTAGAAAGCTAAAGCATACAAAGCTGGAAGAGTCATCCATGTGAGCTGCAGCTAATGTATTATCTATGGTTTGCAACAACATTAGTTTTAACCAAGAGTCTGATCAATTGTCTGGATTGTAGGGATGGTTAGGTGAGGAAAAAATACATCTGGTAGTAAGGAAATACTGTAATCTGCTGTGTTTTCTCTAGATAAGAGCTGTTTTTGAGCTGTGCATGGTTCTTGCTACAATTGCGTTGTGCAAGTGGTGAGTTCCACTTCTGCTGCTGGCATCTAGTAATGAAGCAATTTGAATAAACACATTTTCCATTTCAAAGGAAAACCAAGCTTCTTCTCGTCCTTTCTACACTATACAGCATTTTTCTGTGAACTCCATAATAGATTGTTTTGTGTAATGCAAATATAAGACTATTTAGGGATGTAGTTGCATATTTCACACTAGTTTGGTCTTATTTTCATAGGATCGTGATGAAAAGATACAAAATGGAACACCTCATATTTTCAGAAAAATGTATCTTTTCTGTTTTGTTTTGTTTCTGTTTTTTTTTTTCATTTGTTGCTCAAGATCCTTTTACTTTTCTTTTGTTGAATGAATATCCAGTTTCCTTTGGAGGTCTTTTGAGGGTTCAGCTAGCAGAAATTTTTGTGGCATTATTGAAGCATGCACTTGACAGAAATAATCTATTGTGAGTAATATGTAAATATTTTTCTCCTTTTATAAGCTGTTTACGGGTTTAATGCTGGAGTATTTTATGCATACATGTATTTTATATATAAGTTTTTGACATTTATAAGCACCAAAATAAATTTCATTATTTTTAAAGCAATTGGGTGCAATAAAATAGAGAATTTCTTGTGATGCAAATCAAATATTTCCATAAAATTTAAGCCAAACCACTATGTGAAACTTGTCATAAATATATTGTAGGTTCTCCACAACATCTGAAATTATGTACAGTATTATTTCTGTTGCAGACCTGAGAACAGAATAAATGATATCTACGTTGCCATGGTATGTATCAGCATTTAGCATTGTTGCCTGTCCTCCAAACTCAGCTGTGTTTCTCAGCACCCTCCATAGGTTTGTGATCGGTGAAATTTACTTGACAAGCCCCAAGTAATATAGATATCACCACTGACATTTTGATGCATTATCACAAATTCTCACTGCCAGAATGAAATGCACTTTGTCCCAACTTTGTGGATGTACGGAGACCTCATAGATTTCTGTTGATGAAGGGAAACACAGTCTCTTCATTAGCATGGTATCTGAAGAACTGCTATCACTTGCAGAGGAGCAGCACCATTGAGCAACTGCAGTGTCCATACTTCACCTGCATGAAATTCTGTTTTCTCATCTACAGAAAATGTATCAGAACTACTCTCTCAGATCACTCACAATGCCTTTTTAATAAAGAAATGTCTCCTTGAGTTTGAGGTACACAGAACATAGCTACTACCTGGGAGAGGGGAAATCAATGAGGAGATCAGCTGGATGTTTTATGTCCTGCCTGTTGTAATTGCCATCATTGCCACCATGTGGCTTTGAATTTCCAGGATCTGGACATCTAATCATAACACAAGGCAATTTCAGACATGCTAAGCTGATCTGCAATTGGTTGCTTATTTCCCTTCAAAAAAGAAAAATGGAAATACATGTTGCGCAGCAGCAGCTTTGGCATTAATGCAATAGCATATCCCATCATCTTTGAAGAGGCAATACATATTTTTTATGACAATGGCACAATATTTATTATGCTATTATTTTCCTGTAACTCCTCACCTAACCAATTTTTTTTTTCTGTTCTGAGTTGTTGACATTGAGCTGACCTTGATGATGGCTTTATTATGTGAGTAATATTTTTCAGCATGATTTTATGCAATGTATAAGATCTCCTCTAACATTAGGAGCTGAAGATGCAACCCTATGCCACAAAGCCATGAAATGGATTTGTATTTTGACAGAAAGAGTCAGTAAATGACTAGCATTTTATAAACCTGTCTTTCTGCAATGAAAATGCTGAATATGTTCAGAAATCATTTAAATATTTCTGTGGCGTCCTGAGTACTCAAACATTTTCCACAGCAAGACTTTCCTGTGTATGGTAGCTTCTACAGTAAATCCTTTTCACCTTGTCTTTGTTACATGTAATATTCCCCTGTCTTAACTCTAGTACATGTGGGGGTGCTAAACAAGATTCATCTTTTTAAAACAATCATTCTATGCATTAAAAGGCTCTTTTGGGCTGCCAGCTACACAAAGACAAAATAACCTGTTTCATAGCTAACTCATTTCCAGTTTCTGAATGTTTTTTTATTTTTTTCTTGGAAAAATAATTGAACTTCATAACACAAAGCACTCTGGAAAGTAGTAAAGGAAATAATATAGAGATCTTTTAGGACCATATGCTTTGAGTAAGCACTTTCATAAATGAATTTCTAACCTTGTTAGTGGTGGCCTATCTTTTGGATATTCCTCCTGCCCCTGTGAATGATTCAAAAGTGAAACCAGGAGTATCTAACATATTAACAAGGTAAATTTTCACCTCTTCACTGTGTACACATCTTTCATATCACAGCTGAGGTTGGTTAGGTTAAAGTGATCCCTCTGCACTTTACAGCTGTACTGCAGCTTTTTTCTGTTTACCTCATCTAGAACCTTGGGGCTTGTCAGCAGGAGAATTTAGTGTACAAGCTATGGTGTTAACTTACAGATCCATAGCTGCTGACTCAGTGTATGGACCATAAGTGAACATCAAGTGCAGGGAAGATTTATTCTATGTCTGTGGGAGCAACTTACCTTATAGAACATCATTATCTCCTACAAGAACTTGAAAATGTGAGTGCTCAAAGTGTCCTATTGGCTATTATCCCTGACAGGAGTAGAAGTTTGAAGGACCAAATTTGCCAAGGTCAGTTTGTTCATTGTAATTAAGACCATAATTAAATTTTTGGTGAGCTGTGGAGCTCTGATAGTCTTAATGAAGACAAGTAGATATATAAAAGACTTTATCCTTTATATGTGACCATTCTTGATAAGTGTTAAATAATCCATTTCCTTGCCTGTCAAAGGCATGAGATCTCAAGTATACCAAATAGAAATATTTCAACAAACTAATTCTTAGCTGTTCTGTAATTATTACTTACTGCAATATTAATGTGCTTAAGGTTCAGCAACATCCTAGAACTTAATTGCTTCAGCATCATGTGGATCTGTTTCTCACTTGATGGTAGGGAAAGAGACATAATTCTTATTGCAAGCCAATTTATCTTGCATACATCATTAAGTAATGATCCACGTGAAGATTTGGTGGAGAGTTGCTAATATGCTGCAAGTTGCATTCTAATTCACTCTGCAGTAATAAAAAAAAGTGTTGGGTAGGCAAGCCTCATATAACATCAGGAGCAGAAAATCCTGAGTGTAAGGTTATATGTATCCTGTATGTAGACTGCAAAAGAATTTAGCACAGACTTTAGCAGAAGGTTTACAATAAAAATATAATAAAGCTGATAATGGAATTTCTAAAACTTGCTTCCCTTCCAGAAGCATACCTTTAGGAAGACAGAGAATAGAGTTTTATTTAATATTTTGGGGTTTTATTGCTTATGGTTCCATTAAGACAAAATAAGGAGCTTTTCTGTGGAGCACTTACATAGCCTAAGGAAAAGGAAGCCTGCAGATAAAAATGAAATCAGCTGGCAGTGGAGCATAGACAGAGCTGGTGTGCCCTTTGCACCTGAGACTTCATAACAGAAGCAACTATTTATACTTGTCTAAAACTTTTCTAAACCTGAATCATATGATGTTTCCATGCTCACTTTTTGACTTTAATAATGTTCTTTCAGAATGAGAAAAAGCTTTCAGAGTCAGAAACTTATGATTTATATACAATTTCCCTGTGTTTCTTCCTAGGACAAGTCTTACAAGGTCAGACACTCAAGTGATGTCTTTATTAGTTGAACAGATGTACATGCAGGTAGGAATAAATAGCTTTTTGACAGCTGATTTGGCTTCTTTTATTTATTACTGCAAAATGATACTGGAGAAGAGTTCCTAAGAAAATGAAACAGGCTATTACTGAAATGTTATTTATTTATCTTCTAATAATTTTTGTAAATAACCATTCGTAGTATTTTTGATGAATTGTTTGCCTGGCTGAGTGAGCTTCCATAAATCTATCAGGCATATGTAGCTGTGCACAAATCTCTCTTGGACTCAGACAGTTGCCCAAGCACAAGACCCTCATCATCAGAGATGAGGGTGGGTAAATAAGGCTGAAGTGAGAGCGGGCAGTGGATCTCATCTAAGTGAAGCTTTGTCATTCCATAATGAGCACTAGCAGAGCTTTATTGGAGGTGATGCACTCCTGACTTAGTCCTTCCACACCTCCTGTTTGCAGGACACGAACCTGGACCTAGTAGGTATCAACAAATCAGTGCCTGCTCTGGCTGTGCCTCCCATGGGCAGGGACAGTTAAGTTCAGGCTCTGTGGGAAAAGCGGATTTAAGTGTCAAGGTATTTTCCCCTCACAAGACCTTTTAGTCATTCTCCTGCACATGCAAATGCTTCTGTGCAGCTCTGTGCCAGAGCTTTCTTCTGGTCTTCTTGCACTGCACATCAAGGCCTACCAGTACATCTGCTCCATTCTGCTATGCCCCAGCAACTTGTCTAGTAAGTCGTTATATGACTCAGGATGACAACACCAGCTGTGGCTTGTTCTCACAAACTGTTTTGAAATTATTTATTCAATTAAACAAGTTTGGTGGGTTTTGTCTCACTTATTGTGCTGCTTACCTGTGGAGTACTTTTAAAGCTTGTTCACCACTGTTCTGCTCATTGATCTTTTTATTTTTATTTTTGTTCAACTTTGAAATTTAGGAAGAAAATTCCACACAAGTAGTTCTGACTTCCTTAGAGAGATTTTATTAAACATACAAATTTATGATGATTTATTTATGTTACTATAAACCCTAGTCACGGCTGGCTCTAAATGTAGATCTCTTCTTAATTTTTCTTATCGGTCTCTTCCTGTTCCCATTTTTCTTGCAGTAGCATTAATCCTTTGACATGGGCATCATTAGTTTGCAGGACCTGTAAGAACATTTCCTTTATGTCTGTGTACCATGCAACACTAATTCATCCATTGGTCTGATTGTCAGGGTTAATATGTTAGTATGAAAAATGTTTGATGAGAAACATCTGCGTTATTAAAGATTATGAATAAACTGAAATGAGGGCAATTTATCTGATGAAGAATAGCAGTAGACTTGGTGAAACAGCCTTCCATTAGAATGGCCTTCAAAGGGGACAGTGCTGCTCCACTGAACGGAGGACCCCCATGAAATCTTGTCCAGGGTTTTATTGGATGACTGGAGATTCTGGGTCCAATTCACACAACCTTATACAAAAATCTTCCTCAGACTAAGTTTCAGGCCCAAAAGCTTCAGATCTAGCAGCTTATCCTGCTACTTGCCTTCTATTTCAAGAGCAGGCAGGTAACTTGGGCAGCTCTGTTGATGGAAATCTGGGATCCAGGTGCTCTTGGAAAGTCCATGCTGCAACAACTCAGTGAAGCAACCGAGTTACATCTCTCATATTTCCAGTGCATGAAAAAACTCAAATACATCTACATAATCCTATGTGATCGAAAGACACACTGAGAAGAATATCTCGAATGTGAAGCGAAATGTTTAATTTAAAGATGTACATACCTGCAGAGGCCACATCTCTCTGTGTGGCAGCTGGGCAGGCTGGATTCTGTGAGAGCTGTACACAGAATGAACTGTGGAAGGTCCTGGCCTGGCATAACCAAGTACTTGATAAAATTCTTCATTTGGACATCTCTTCTTTCTCATGCACAAAGCAGCCTGTATTGTAGAACAAGAAGGGATAATTGTACCCTTTTATGGAAGATGAACCAAGTACTTAAAAAAAAATTAGGTAGGCAGACATATAAATGCATGTGGAACTGTGCCAGGTGTGACTACTGTTATATCTCTACAAAATAATCTTCAAGATCAGTCAGACCTATTAGTAAGTGAACATTTCAGTGAGGATGGCATGATTATATTTCCCACATCATCATATATCCCTCCCATGGGAGTCAACCTTATATGACCCACTATTAACACCAGGTAGATGGAGGATAATTAAAATGTAAGTGTAATTTGTGTTTGCAGGAGTATGCATTGTATCCTGTGAATAGAATACAAGATACATGCCTATGATTTCTTTATATCCTACTGAGTATGCATCAAAAGCCTAGATCCCAAAGGTGTAGCATAGGATTAAAAAATTTATTATATCACTTTATGTTTGCCCTCTCCTTACCCTGATGTATTTCTAGTTGTCTGCTATGCTACACAATAACCTGTTCTGTTCAAGGCATATCATTAATCAAGTGCAAATTAGACTGGCCTAGAGGATTTTCCCCTTCTTTCCCCCACACCATTCCCCCCAGGCTCATTATTCTGCATTTCAGCCTCTGAAACATTCTACTTGTATTTAATATGAATCATTGTTGCTGTTGGAAACTGTGGAGTGACTGCCTGTGAGCCTTAATCTTTGCTGTCTTAGAACTCTGTATTAAAAATGGTCTATTACTTTGTTGGTCAAAATTTCTAGTGGAAGAATTTGACATCAGTAGAATTACACCAGCATATAATTTCCTTTAATATCAGACTAGCATCAAAGTCCCTTACAAAATCAAAGTTAACACAGAGCAGTCTTGTTTCTATCTGTTCTGTATTATTATGCACATGGAATTACTTTGCAACTGTATCATTGAATATCCATGAAAGTCAGAAGAGGTTCACAACGTTGGTTGCAATTAGTTCTTATTTCTAATACAAGAATCACAAAGCAACACAGAAATACTTTTTGCTGGTTGACTCTATTGTTGTTGATTCCATGGAACACAGCTATAAATTTGTGTGACTGCAAGTAGGTCATGTCCCATGACAAGATTTCAAATGTCAAACTCAAAGGTCTTGAACTCAATTGGGTTCTCAACAAAGAAAAAATTTAGAAAGTAAAGAACTTGATTGAGTTATTAGTATCATTAGACCTAGATTATGAAATTTCTCAATCTTAGTGAATTTTCTGATTCCTTTTTCATTGTTAAGAGCCAAATATACTCATGGAATTAAAAGCTAGAATAATTTCTTTTTTTTTTGTTTGAATAAACGATATAGATTTTATTACAAAGTTGCTAAATTTATGTGTTTTAAAACTATTCTCATATCTTGGCTGCATTCCTTACAATACTTTAGTTAAAAAAAAAAATACTTTGAGGTTATCTGACTGTGCACCACCAGTATCCACAAGGTATTTTTTCAGCCATGCTGTAGCAGCTTTTGGAAGCAAGTAGTCTAGATAATATCATCACAAGTAATTGTCTAAGCCCTCAAGAACAACTGATGCAATGAGACAAAGGATACTGGGCATTGCAAAAATCTCGAGTGAAACTTACTGGTGCATTTTGAAATTATTTAACCACTACTGGTTAAGACCTATTGAACACCATATAGAAATTATGGAAGAACTCAATGTATAGTAAGGAAGAGCCTCTCCTTCCTTGCCTATGCCTTCTAAAGGGTTCACAGCTATCCATTTCAGCATTCCAGTTGTGGGAGTAATGTCATGTTTCCATGACCATGGTGATCATCTCATGTTTCCATAATTGTGTCATAGCTTCCCTGCTCTACCAGGGCTTTCAGCTCCCTCTGCTTGTTGCTCGTGCTGAGTATGTTGGTGTAGATGCAGGTGTCCAGTTCTTATATCCGAGTCAGATGCTGAATGCTGAAACAGATGAGAGGTGAGGAAGGCATAACCCCTCTGCACTGTTAGCTGTACTACTAGCATGGCGTATCCAGTCTCTTTGAGAAACTGGAGGCAAGGAGGCAAGGACATTGGATGATATGGAATATTTCGTGTGTGATGTGAATGAATGACATCCTTACCTATCCATGCAAAGATCTAAAACGTTCCTGAATATGCTGGGAAAACATTTTATCAGCTGTTGGACAGTTCTGTGTAAGAAAGGGACTGTTTTATTTAAGCTACCCTGTTGGTATATAATTTGAAGGAACACCAGAACACGAACAGTCTCACTGTGTATTTAGTACCCAAAGAAATTCTATAGAGAAGAGAGTACTAAAATTGCATGTGATCTCACCTCTTAAGCTAATTTTTTTATTGGCTAAAATAATGAAAATTTTAAAAGAAGGGGACAAACAGATTGCATAGTAAAAGAAGAGGGGACAAAAATACTTTTAGAAAGCATCTCAGTGATATCAGCTCCCCAGCATGAAAGAAGAAGATAATTAGTATTATTTTTTTCCCCTAAGACATGTCCCTTATAGGGCTGATACACTAAAGCCTCAAATTAGAAACCTTTTTCTTAGATATAATTTAATTTTACAATGTATTAGATTTGACTGCTGAGATTTTTACTTGAGTTTATAACCTGATAATTTAGACTTTCCCTTTTGTTTTACAAGAGGAAACATCCTCTTTTTCTTTTGTTCTGCTTGTCTCATTTTTCAAGTGAATCCAGACTAATTTAAGTCATTTAACCCTGCTCTTACTTTCAAAAAGACTGCATAGCAAGTGAAACACTGCATAGAAAGTCAAACTTTTTTGGAGCCTGCAATAAGTATGGAAAACACATACTGTTTTTCATAAGGCTGTGAGAATCAGCTCAAACGCAGCAAAATTCAGGGAGAAATTCTCTTTGGTGAGTTTAATCCAAGGAGCAGGCTTGTCTGTGCAAGATGATCCTTGGCTTCAGGTAGCTCCCAGCTCCCAGCAATCATTTGGCTCACATCTTTTAAACTGAATCAGTGGTTTAGCAGGATTCAGGTTGCTGCTGCATGCCAGCTTCAGCTTTCACAGCCCGCAGAGCAGGTGGTCCAAGAGCCAATGGAGCTGGGGAACTTTGAAGTGTCTGAGCAGAGCCATATGCTGTTGACCAGTTGGACTCAGATTCATTTCAGCAGGCTGATGAAAGGAAAGACATACTATCTGCTCTTGAGGGGCTTTCTAAACTGATAGACCTCATTGCAGCTTTTGCAGAAGGGCCTGGATTTACTGTGAGAATGATGGAAAGCCTGATAAGGAGCTTAGTTTGCACTGGAATACACCCATGGCTTCAAACTGCTTTGTTTGCTGGACATTCTGAAAAATAACTTTCTGTAATGGCATAAGTCCTCAAAAAAAACCCCCAAAAAACAGGTGCACCACCAGAAAGTTTTTCTGCCAGCCTTCTCCTCATCTCCCACCAAGCAGAGCAGTTTGACGAAGATCAAAAATATTTTGGAGGCAAGTGCTGATCAAGCCCTTCCACTCTCCTGTCTGAAGAAAGAGATTAAACCATCCAGCTGAACAGGTGTCAGTGACTAAGTTTTTACAGACAATCACTACTGTCAGAAAACAGAAGGTAATTTCCTTTAGGGAGAAATATTTTAAGAGACATAATGCAGCGTAGTCAATGCTCTGAATCATGAATACATACAGGAAAAAATAAATCCTATTTTTCAATTTGATTCCAATGGAGAAGGAACTTGCTGCTACTGAAAAGCCTGAGGATAGATAATCAAGCAAGCAGAATTGCTCCCGAGACAGCATGCTATCAAACATGCTACACATCCAAATTTAATAGTGAATAGTCTTTAGATTGCTTAACAAAACAACCTTGAAATGTGTGAAATTCAAAACTATTCTGAAAAGGCATGTTTGAGCAGTGCAGGAGAGATAAGGATCTGGTTTCTACTGCAAGAGCATACATCAAACAGGATGATTACACAGTAGGGCACCTTTCTAATAAGAAGTCAAGTAGAAAACAATCACTGAGATGTAGCATTTGCCTGAATGAAGCCCTTTAAGCATTGAATTTGCTTAGCAATATTTTGTTGACTTTATTGCAAATACATATAAGGACTAAGTTATTTTCCCTGAGCTGGAGAAATGACTCTATTATCCCATGAAGCCCTTTCCAGGAGGACTTCCCTTTGATCCTCTGAGGTATTTAGGTAAATGAAGGGGAATATCTGTATAAAATGGTCTTCTTAAGTGACTCTGGGATTGGACCTGATCAGAGAGACACTGGGTTTTTTCGTGTCAGATAATCTGAATCTGGGGTTGTACAGATCACATTTAATTAATACTTCCAGTAGAAGAGTTTACCCAGCTTCTGCATATGTAAGAGTGTGTTCTCTACCCATGGAAAACTAGAAACAGATTTTCACAAGAGGTTATGAGATTGCAGGCCAAGAACTCTTTAGAAAGGACATTTAAGAAGGGAGAGTCAGGGAGGTTTGCCCTGTTTGTAGAAGAATGGATGGATTGCGCAGAGTTGTTTTTGAGAAACTACAGCCAGTGACAACTGACATGGACAAGACTAAAGTACTCAACAATGCTTTTGGCCTCAGTTTTCAAAGGTAATTTCTATTGCCATATATCTCAAGCTTCTGGACCTCAAGGCAAGGGCTAAAAGAAGATCACTCAAATAGCCACAATGTACACAACCCATGGGACCTGAGGAAATGCATTCTAGAGTCCTGAGGGAAATGCCTGATATGGTTACATGTGGTTACCAAGATGGCTTCTAGCATATTTGAAAAGTCATAAAAATCAGGCAAAGTCCTCAGGGACTGGAAAAAGGAAAACTTCACACAACTTCTCAAAACAGTAAAAAGGATGATGCTGGCAACTACAGACCTGTCAACTTAAACCTTGTGCCCAATAAGATCACTGATCCTCTTGGAAGACATGTCAAATCTTATAGAAGACAGGCAGGTGATAAGAGACAACCAACATGACTTCCCCAAGGGCAAATTGTGTCCCACTTAACTAGTAGTCTTCTATGATGGAGTGACAAGGGAACATCAGTGAACAAGGGAAGAGCTACTGATATGATCTACCTGAAGATCTACCTGAAATTCTGTAAGATCTTTGATACTTTCCCACACAATATTCTAAGCTAGAAAAATATGGGTTTGATGGACAGAAAACAAATTGTCTGGATGAAAGTGTCCGAAAAACTATGGTCAATGGCTTCATGTCCAGCTGGAAATCAGTAAACAACAGTGTTCCTCAGGTGTCCACACTGAGACCTGTGCTATCAGCTCTCATCAATTACACAGTCAGTGGAGCTGAGGGCACATTTAATAATTTTGCAAATGACACCAAGCTGAGTGGTAAAGTTTATGTACTAAAGGGAAGGGATGCCATCCACAGCGAGCTTTGCAGACTTGAGGAGCAGGCTCATGCAAACTTCATGAAGTTTACTAAGGCCAATGTGTAAGGTGCTGCACCTGGGTTGGCACAACCCCAACACCAAATCAGATTGACAGATGAATGGATTGAGAGCAACCTGTTGAGAAAGACTTGGAAACAACAACTGATGAAAAGTTAGATGTGAGGCAGCAATGTGTGCTTGCAGCACAGAGAGCCAACTGCATCCCTGGGCTGTACCAAAAGCAGTGTGGCCAGAAGGTCAACAGAGGTAGTTGTGCCCCTCTACTCCACTCCTGGAGCTCTGGGATCCCTGGCACAAGAAGGACACAGAGCTGTTGGAGGGAGAATGTCTCAAGAATGATTAGAGGGCTGGAGCACTTCTCCTGTGAAGACAGGCTGAGAGCATTGGCATTGTTCAGCGTGAAGAAGAGCAAGTTTGGGGAACACCTGGGTGTGGACTTCCTATACATAAAGGGGCTTGTAAGAAAGGCAGTAAGAGACCCTTCATCAGGTAGTACTGAAAGGACAAGGGGTAACAGCTTTGAACTGAAAGAGGATGGATTTGGTTTTTTTGGACAAAAGGAAGGAATTGTTTATTATTAAGTGTGAGACACTCAAGCAGGTTGCACAGAGAAATCATGGATGCCCCACCCTTGAAAGTGTTCAAGGCCAGGTTGGATGGGATCTGGGCAATGTCATGTAGTGAAAGTTATTCCTGACCATAAGTCCCTCCAACCCAAACTGTTCCATTATTCTAAGACTCTAAATCCTGAGAGACAAAAAACATAGGCCACTTAAGTCTGGACAAAATGTTCAAGTTAAATAGTGATATATGCAAATGTCAGAGAAAAAAAGTGATTGTGAATTTTTTAAAATTAAAAAGTGCAGGGATTTTGTAGTAGTCCAGACTTAGTTTACACAGATCTGAGTGTTCTGACTGTTAATTTTCTGCCATTGTGTCTGCTGAGATCAATAAACAGTTCATAATAAGTAAAACAGCCTAAAATATAGGAGCACATTACAGAAAACACCTCTCTTATTCCTATGATCTAACCTTCTGGTAGAGAGTTACTGGTGACTTCAGTAAGTGACAAAAAACAACCAACATCTGTTTATTTATTATTTTAATATTCTATATAGCATACTATGGGCAAAAAAAAAAAAATCAAACCAGTGCTAAAGAAAACATTAAAATATTTTAGGGTCTTAAGGGTGTGTGATGACTGAACTGGGATCAAATATGGGAATATTTCTGTCTGGTAAACTCTCAATACATATTGCTAATTGGCTATTTAGAGTTCCAGGTCAAGAGAATTTTAACATTTATAAAAAGAATAAATAGAACAGGAGAGTTCAATTTTCCTCTATCTGTCATGGACTAGAGATAAATCTGAAAGAAATCACAGGCACAGTTATTTCAGTGGAGACTCAATACATCTTGTATCTTGGATAAAATAAATTACAAACCCCTTTCTCACCCTCTGCTGAACAAAACATTCATGACTCTTTCTAGGAGCTTAGAATGAACTGGGGACTGAGCCATAGGGTGCAGGATGTGTAAAATCTAAAATCCAACAATAATTCAGCAAAGGAAGTTAGCATCATCCCCACTCCTTCTTTTCTCAAAATTATAATGTAGAAAAGTTATATGATTAACACTTCTTAGAGGTACAAAAGAGAAAACATTTTTTTCCCTAAGTCAGAATAGGGAAAGAAATACATTTCAAAGATCTCATCCTTCAAGGGATGCAAGAATTTAGCACCTCCTACCATGATCTTTTACTTTCATTTTCCTTTCCTCCCAGAACAAAATTGTATGCCCTCAAGGTGAGGAAAATAAGTAAAGTTATCCAGGGTCAATTACTTGCAGCAGGACTCATCTGTCTGAAATCTTATGTCTATATTTGAGTAAGCTAACCTTGGTTCCCCTTCGAGAAAATGAAGGGATATTTTCAAGTATATTAGACAGGTTAGATGAATTGCATACAAAATTGTCACTTTCTTTCTACTGACTTTGAAGGGAGTCTAGCTTATATGTAGACATAGTTAAGTCAAATGAGTTCCACTCTCAATGTCTCCTTTCTTGCCAGCCCTCCAACAGAGAGCTGCCATAATCCTATAGAAGAGATTTGCAAAACCAGGGAAAGCCAGAATGAAAGTGTAAATTATGCCCTTCAGAGGTAGTCGCATATCAGGTATTTTAAAAGAAAATACCGCAACTTGAATTAATTCTATTAAATCAATATTTCATAAAGTAAAATAAATAGGCAATAAGAGCCCCCCACACAGAAATGAAAAGCATTGAAAGAATCAACAGCCCTACTGAGAAGTGTAGGTTCATTTCTAAATTTGCATTAAAATGATTAACAACTGAAACAAACTCTAAGGGCAGTGATTGGTTCATGCTGCCTTCAAAATTAGACTTCAGTTCTTTCTGGAAGATTTTGTAGACAGTGTTTTGTATCCAGTGAGACTGATCTAATGGTCCTCTCTAGCCTAAGAATCAATGAACCCATTAACAACTTGGACAGCACATTAGAGTTAAGACATTATCCTGCAATCAGACAATATTACCTTTTCTGTACTCCACATTCACGCACTGCCCTCTTATTCCCTGCCTCTAATTTCAGGTTATCTTCTTGATGAACCAGGCTACTTTTCCTGCTGTGTTAACTCACATAACAGCTCAGTACCAGTGGCAGCAATTGCATGTCATGTGCTTCAGCTTGTGTTAACCAAAAGGTGAGTGTGAGTGATAGTGAATCTCCAAGTGGTTGGAGAACCTAATATTCCTAGCTGTCTCTGTGAACACACCAAACCTCAGGGTTTTTTGTATTGGTTTGGTTTGTTTGTTTGATTTTTTTTTTTGGCTTAAAACTGAAGAAAGTTGTTAGGTTTTGTTGTTCACTGCAGTGGAACAAGAAATTATTTTTATTTAGGGAAATTGAAATGATTATGCAAAGACTGCTCACAACTGGTAATATCATCCTGACCATCCAGACCTCTGCTTGTCATGCCCATCACATTTTTTCACTACACTTTTCATGTAAAATTTCTCTTCTGCAAGGCAAAAGAGAATTCTGCCTAATTCTGCTTCAGATCCCTGCTGAGTCTTCCTTTCTTAGTAGAACTGTAGAGCAGTGAGTCTAAGGCGTTAACTGAAATTTTCTCTGTGGCCACAGAATTGTGCAGGAGGGCTACTCTGTGCCAGTTGCCCTCCCTGAGAAGTCATGTCTGTCATATATTCCTGTAATTATTCTCGTGTACTTATTCTCTCATAGCCTTTCCCCTCTTTCTCTACACAATCCTACTGATTGTAAATAAGGGTGTCTGTGGAGAATTTGCATATGTATGAAGTTTTTCCTCTGTCATACTTTAAACAAGGAGAAGGAGTATAAACGAGGAGAAGGTCTAAACTAAAAATCTTAAGGGGAAAATTAAATACTGGGCTATTGAATCTCATTAAACACAGGGGACATCCTGTTGCTATGGAGAGTTATTTGAATCATGCAAACTCAAGTACATACACATGGTCAGCTGGAGAGCTCCCCAGGCTCCATTGGCTTATCTGCTTCATCCATATGGAGATACCTGCACCTTGGAGATGTAATTTGAATTCCTTGCTTATTTTCAGTTGTCATTTTCATTGTATTCTTCACACAATAGCCTCGGCTTCAACAGAAGTCTTGGAAAGTGCCTTCATTCAGGCTAATCTTGGTGACAGACATCCCTGGTGGCAGCTGCCCAAATTAAGGATGCTGATAGATTCAAGATTTTCACTTTCAGGATAAGTACTCAGACCATTGTTTTGTAATAAATAAAGGAGCTATAAAACCAATATATTTTCTTTGAAAGAAAACCTCATCTTTTTCATGCTGTGATTCTGCTGATGTGTATTAGGTGCATGAATGTCTATTCAGTAGGGTCTTCATTTGACAGATAAATGGAAAAGCTCTTTTTGGGATTGTCATACTCTTACTTTTGCCATTTGAAGACATATTCTGTACTTATCTTAAGCACCTAGTGTGTAGAGATGGGTACTAAACCTATTTTGGCATGTCAGATATAAAGTCAATTTAGCCTGATTTTGCACCAGAAGCTAACTCAGTACGAGGATCCAGGAACTATTGTAATTTATAAATTTGTCCCCATTAGTGCCTCATTCTCATGTCCCTCTTTTTTCTGACATTGTTATGAGTCTTCCTATTTGACTTAACACATTCTGTAGTGAAGTATATATATATATATATATAGTTATAATGTCAAGTTTCATGATTTTTTACCTGTGTTTTACATGTTTTTGGACACCAGTCACAGAATCATAGAATGGTTGATGTTGGAAGGGACCTCTGGAGGCCATCTTGTCCAATCCCCCTCCTCAAGCAGAGACACCCACATCCAGTTGTTCAGGACCATTTCCAAACAGTTTTTTAATGTCCTGAAGGAAGGAGACCCGCACAGTAAATAAATGTTTCCTGATGATCAGAGACAACCTGCCATGTTTCAGTTTGTGCATGTTGCCTCTGGTTCTGCCATGGCACACCACTCTGAAAAGGCCTGCTCTGTTCCCTTTGGTATTAATTTCTTTTAAGCTTCCCTCTGAGCCTTCTTTTTGCCAGGCCAAGCAGTTTCAGCTCTCTCAGTCATTTCTTATAGAGAAGGTGTTCCAATCTCTTCATCACCCTGGGAGCCCTTTGTTGACTCTCTCCAGTGTGCAGATGTCTCATTTGTATGGAGGAGCCCACAAGAGGACCCATCAAACAGCAAGTTCTCATTCGTTTTATGCTGGAACTACCCTGAAGGAGCAAGACCTCACCCACCACAAATTGTTAGCTGGAAAGTTCCAGCTCTTTGTTTCTAGAAGTCATTGAAGTGGCATTTGTCAAGCTTTTTTCAGCTTTAGTTAACTTTATTTCAGTTCATTTCTTTGCTGAATAGTAAACCAGTGTTGGAAAATGTTTGTAAATGTAATGGCAAAAAAAGCACATCATTTAATGCAAAAAATATTAATAGATAATTACTTTAGAAATCAAGTCAGATTTTAGGGCAAACATGAGAATAGAGCCTGAATGGTTTAATCACAGCCTCAAAAGCTTCTTCTGTAGCTATCACTTTTTCAAAATTCAGCTATTGTTCTTTGGACAGAGTTATTATGTTTGTGTATATGGTATTCTATTGTCTTGCCAGATCCCAGTCTAAACAATTGAATTTGCATAAATCAAATTTTCTGTGATGTTTCACATTATTGCCCATTTCTTTCTCAAAGGCTTTTGTAAAAATAAGAAAATTACAAAATCTTGTTAAGGTGCTAATGAAGTCAGTCTAACAGCTCTATTTCAATGATGAAGTAATTATCTTTTCTGATAAGTATAGGTACAAACACATAGATTTACCAACATATTTTGTATACTTTACTTGTGAAAAGCATGAACAGGGTGGTCATAATTGGTGAATACTTATCTGCTTCCTGATCTATAAGGCAAGTGCTGCCCCCCTATTTCCATCTCCACATTTTACCTACTGATTCATTTCTTCAAGACTTACTTTAACAGACAACACTAGTCTGACAAAGAGGCAATACAAGTGAAAAAAATAATAGGTAATATTAATAATTTATTTTTATTATAGTTTATTGTAACAATTTAATCTTATCATTTTGGCACATATTATCTCATATTCTTCTTCTAGTGCCAGCTCTGTTCCTTGTATCTCCTAAAGGCAGTTACAGCTTTTCTCACTGGTGATATAAATTGTTGCAAAATAAATATAAATTAGGAGTTCTGAAAATGGGAAATCTCTCGGAGCATGGAAGGACTCAAATAATCATCATTAGTAGAATCATGTAGAGTTTGATCCTTTTTCCATGGAAGTAAATTGGGTTATATTCTAAATGATTTCTTAGGCATGTGTCAAGTATAATTTTTTATTTTCACAGCACAGTGAAGCAAAATGTATTAAATTGATTTCCTCATGTGTTAATTAATTTGTTTTTCCTAACCAAATACTTCAAAGGAAATTAACGAAATTAATATCCCCACAGAGTGACATGTTTCTCACTCATTGTTTCAAACAGCTATCTGCCTCCTTCCCTCTGGTTTTGCCTGTATCCCAAAAACATCTTCAGTCAATGTGGATAGATTGCCCTGAGTGTAATACAGTGACACAATCCCACACAGACAGCTGAGAAACACCCTTGAGACTTTCTCCAGAGGACTTCTAGATGTGAGTGGTCTAACTCTGCTGATTATGATTTGTCCCTGGAAATGTCATATTTGAAAGTTCACTGAGTTGGCAAAGACGTTCGTGTCTTTGTTAGATTTCATCTGAGGCTGGAAGTGTGGTACATTTGCTATTGTGCTGCAAGTTTAGGGAAGACAGGACCCCATCTCTTGGAAGCATAATGATGAGTCAGACAGAATTTAAAATTCCTTCTGTGACAAGGGAGAAAATAAGCAGGGAGAGGAAAAAAAACTTTTTCATGCCCAAAGGAGTATGACAAAAAAGGCTCCTAAATCAAAAAAAGGGTTTTTCTAGAAAATAGTTTTCCTTACATCTTCACAGTCAAAGGAAGAGAATTGGAAATCAATGATCCATGAAAATATATATTTTAGAAACATATTAAACCACAGGAAGACAGAATTCTGTTGAGATCTAAAATGGTGGTACAGTGGCTTATTTGCAACCGGATGAAACATATCCCTTTCACCGTCCCATTTTGCCACAGTGATGTGTAGGGGTTTTTACACCTAATTTTAAAGATAATTTGTTTTTCTTGTGGTGATTGTTTGGTTTTTTTCCCTAGTGATTACATTTTCCTTGCAAATAAAACAATATAAGGGATCATTTCCTGAACAGCTGGCGTACATCTCAGCACATATTTTATCCCAGCCATCCAAGAAGTGCAAGCAATTCAGATTCTGAAAATGAACATTGATGCCTGTCAAGCTCAACATCTCTTAAGGAAAAAATAATGTGTTGACTTTGATTTTTGATATTGAACTGATAACACTCACCAGAAGCGGTGACGCTCTCTATGAAACATGAAGTTTACCACTGAAGGGAACCCAGAAGACCTTCATCAAAGACTGAGGCAATCAGAAAGCTGTTGGTCATTCTATTAAAGCACAGCAAATTCTCATTGCATTATATATTCTTAGTATCACCCTGTGAGAATTCTCTGGAACTATATGAGCACCAGTGACTATCTTTGCTTCACTCTTTATCTTCCTTTGCAGTTTTTCATAACATGAGCCATCCAGCCATCCATTATCCCTCAGGGCATCTTTCTCCTCTACCAGAACCAAGGATAGCATAAAGGCATTCCAGCTCCTAAAGAAAACTATTCTAAGGACTCCAGCCATACAAATACTCAGGGCTAGCTCACAGAGGGCAGCTGCTGCTTGCAAGCTGTGGTTGGTAAGATCCCTGCCATGGCTGCTGATCCCAGCCGAGTGCCTGAGCTCGCAGGGAGCAGAGCCAGCTGGGCAGAAGGGCCAGCACGGAGCTGTTGGAGGCAGGCTCTGAGCGACGTTGTGCTCTGTCTCATGTGGCTTTACCACTTTGATCTCTGAGAGCTCAGATCCCTACACCACACCTTACTGCTTTTAGGCAAGCCCTTGCAAGCCAAGAAAGTGCCCTAATTAACAACCAATGAACAATCACTACTAGAAAGAAGTTGACTAATTCAAACATCAAGCCAAGATTTAACAGGAATCCTGGGCAACATGTAATATTTAATAAAAAAAGTCTGTGTCTTATTTTCTGCCATTGCCCATAATACCCTGTAAAGACCTGGTCACCTTCTACTTTTTAAGAGTAAGTAGTTATGGCAGAGGTTTATTTTTGAATTTAGCTTCAGTACTGCAAAAATTGGGATCATAAAAGTTGTTCTGTTGCTGTGTTTCATAGCTCATCTCAATTAGAAAATTGTATTAACAGCAGCTTGGGTATAGATTAATTTTTAATTCTCTTTTCTCCTTTTCAGGAAAATACATACTGCTAAATATGATATTACCTTGCTGCAGAGATATTGGTGCTTCTTCCTGTCTTCTACAAAAATGTTATCTGGTAGCACTCAACTCTTTCATTTCACATTTCATGAGCTCTTCACAGTTATTTGCATGGGCAGGTAATACATCAAAATTTTATTTTCCCAGATTGCCTTCTAAATGAGGGGCTCCTAGTTTATTACTAAACTTATTTTATCTCCTGCATGCATGATCTTCCACCTCATTCCTACAGTTTCCAGGGAATCACACATAACTACTCTATCTCCTCATATGCATTAATGTACCCCAACCTTGTGGTAGTAGTTTCTATTAGGATAGTCCTGTTTTTTTGGTCCATTTCATTAATAACTCTAAATAAATTCAAACACAAAGTTGGTATTTGTGTGTCTATGGTTACAAGAGCCTTCTAGTCTCATACTTTCTCTGCCAAGACAACTCATTCTTGCTGTCAGCATTCCCAATCAATTTAGATGTCTTAACAATTCCCGTCGTCTCATGTTGATGTATGTTCTATTAAAGCCTCTGTCCAAAATGATCACCATAATAAAACACACTCAGGTATTTGACTCCTAATCAGATATGTATTACACAGAACAGGTTCTTCAAGAGCAGCAACACCTCTTTTTAAAAAAAAGTTTCAAAGATTTTAGAAACCTGAGTGGAAACTATTTTTATTTATTTTCTGATCTATTTGTCTAGGGAAATGAGTGTACTAGCTACCAAGAAAGCAATTACCAAGACTTCTAAGGGAGAGAAAAATTAAAAGAATAAATATAAAACATCAAAATGATCCAAACATACTTCCAATACAAGATCATCTCAGTTTTAACTCCCAGTGTCCTGGAATTTCACAGCACCATTCTCCCGTGTCTTGAGAAGCTTCTCTTGCTGAGTCTCATTGACTGCATTTATTTATTTGTTTTTTGTGTTCTGTTTGGAATGCTTATAAAGAATAAGCCATGGTTATGTTTTTTGAGGTATCTATCTGAAGGTTAGTTCCCACAATACAAACCAGGCTATTTGATAATTACAAGGAACCAAGTGAAAGCCCAGGCTGTAAAATGTATAATGGTTTGTCTTTAGTGTAAAAAGGGTGTATAAAGTCTGTTAGTAGAGTAGCTGAAAAACAACAAAGCCAAACAAAGCAAAAAGTAAAAAAAACACCTTTATAATAGGGTAGTACAATATATGTTAAAAAACAACAAAAAGCCCCCCAAACCTTAAACAAGGTGAACAAAGAAAATTCCCAAATACTTTCAGAAGAGACCTGGAGGCATTGCTGAAATCTAGCTCTGCTTGTTGCAATTATTTTAAAATTAACATTTCAGAACCCTGTGACCCAATAATGTTGTTGATGAAAGAACATGTATTAACCAGCAGAATAATTCAGTGCAAGCATGCTACAAAGAATGTGTAGATGAGCTGTTTTTAAAAAGAATTGAGAGAAAATAATACTGACATTTTCATTTATCTAATTCTTACCAAGTGAGAGGTGTGGTCTGTATTAAAGTTGCCAGTTTTGACTTATCAAAATACTTACAAAATATTAATAATATTATTAAGTAGAGTTTTTTTTTACTTACATCCTATATTTCCTATAGTATTTTAAACTTACCTGCCACTGTTTTAGAGAGATTCATCTCCTTAAAAAAGAGGTTTAACTGACCTCTCTCTTTCTAACCCTGAAGAGCCCTGCAGACTGGGAAGATTTGGTATTTAAAGCTGCACTATCTGGTACATATAAATCTTGTATTATCAGGGATGAATCTTTAGGAACAAAGCAGAGATTTCACATTCAGAAAGAGAGAAGTCATTTCACTGAAAGGCTGAAGCATTTAAAAAGTAATAAATTATTTTAATAACTACCTAATGGTAGACATTACAGAGTGTTCTCTAATTATTAATCCACTATAGACATATTCACTGCTCTGAGAAAGAAAGACATTTTGGTGCATAACTTCCTCCAGTTTGATAAGGTCATAGTTCTTCATTATTTCTGATTTGAGATTTGGCATTGAAGAGGTTGTCTCATGTCTCTTCTGCCTTCTTCTGCTTGGATATTTCAGATTAGGTTTATCTTCCCCTTGCTTCACTGTGCAGTAAGTCAAATGCTGATATCATGTTAATTTTTCACGTCTGTCACCCCTTGAACCTCTGGTACATCAAGAATTCCCTTTTCCTTTCTTATTTGTAATTTCCTTTCATTCTAGGCTATTCCAAGTCTCAGTCTTTTGTCTTTACCTCACGTATTATTTCTGCAACAGATATTCAAACTTTTAAAAGATATAACATTCCTTACCAAAAATTCTTTATTCAAGATTCTTATTAAGAGTCAATAAATCTATAATGTCTCTCCTAATTCCTAATGCAAAACATAAACAGAATTTATGTCTGAGCTTTGACTCTGTTATGAAAGGCTTCAATAAATATATCTAAATTCTGTATTGCGCTCAAATGGAGAACAGCAATTGAAAAAAATCAAGTTTTTTCATATTTATTTTGCTAGTGCCCAAGCCTCCCCATCTCCTTTTTTATGACAATATTTTCTCTCTCTCTCCCAGAGGAAGCTGCAACCATCACACAAGAAGAAAACAATGAAATAAAATACCGACAATGTTTTGTGAACCATCTTAAAAGCCGTGTGTGGTGGGAGGAGTGTGTCAAATTGTTGTTTGTTATTTTCCCCTTTTTGCTGTAAAGGGTTTTTTACTGCTTGTCTTGTCTCATTTTCTTTGTGAATTGTTCAAGACCATATGTCTCCTTGTACCAGAAATCAGTATGGATTTTACTGCCTGTGCATTATCGTGCATATATATTTAATAGAATCACAGATTTAAAGATTAGTCTGAGTTTGAACGGGACCCAGAAAGAGCACTAAGTTTATTTGCAATATATCAAAAGATCTTGACTTCAGATATTCCAGAGGTGCACCATGAAGCTTTCCCTTCTGCTTAATGATGCACAAAATTTTCTTCTTTGGACTGGAAAAACTCTCAAGAAGTTGAAAGTTTTGTTGTGAAGGCTCAATCTTTGCATTTAACACAAATCTTTCAATCTCATAAAACAGAAATCTCATCCTGCACAATCTACCCACTGGTTAGCCTGGGAATTCAACTGTCTTTATGAAGAATTTAGAATGAAGAATTCTGATACTATTACAATTTTATCCTCTTTGTCTAAGAAAATGTCACAGTAAGACTTTAACTACAACTCTTCATACTTATTCTCCCTATTTAACATCTAATGCCTCCTTCATACATTATATACACATAACAGTTCATCAATACACTTTTGTTTGGCTGTTGGGGGAAACTCTTTGCGGGGGAAAAAAGAGGTAAATGCTCAGTTTTATTCAGATTTAGAGGAAGCAAATCTTTTTTATGTGGTAGGTGTTGCTGAAATTGTCTTAGCATGAGGAATCCAGGCTGCAGTGACCTAATTCACAAAGAGATAAGTCTCCAAATGTATCCAGTTCAGAATATACTTTTTTGGCCTTTTAACCTATTTTTTAGAATTTAATAAACTTTTAAATGTAATCTTATTTTTATATTGAAACTTCTGCACCATTCCCCCACAAAGTTTTCCTTTTTCTTATTAAAGTTTAGTTCTGTTACTAACTGCCACTTTCTATGCAAAATATTGTTTCTCCCGCATCAAATTATAGTTCTTCATCCTATTATTGCAATTTCATGCCAATTTTCCCACAGGATCATTCTTTACCCTGGAGTTTCTCCTCAGCTATATTTCTGTAAATATGGTCATCTGTGTAGTCATTTATTAAAGCTCCATTAAAAGATACTCTGCATACCTTAATTTTCTCCTAGGTTTTCTTGCACAAACAAGCGCTCATTCCCCCCCCCCCCCCCCACCTTCAATATAAGTAATGCTTCATAAAAAATAAATAGAATCCAAAGTTCCTTAAAATAAATAACTCATAGTAGGAAAATTTAGGAGTTGCTGACTCATTTCACAAGTGTTATATGGCCTTCAAGATGCAGAAATGTTGTCATCTGTTCTGCTGGGCTTTTGGCAAAGTTGCAAACTACTTCCATGTAGATGATGAGTAGGCTAAGAAATACATGTAGTACAGTAGGTTCAAATTTGCAAATTCAGCCTGAGGTTTAGAAGATTTCCTGCAAAGGATCTTCGTACTCAAAGAGAGGAGCAAGTTTCTTGTCAAAGCTGCATTGGGCCTGGGGTTTTCAATGAGACAAGAGCAGTTTGTTCGTTGCAGTAAAGTTGTTTATAGCTGGAATACATCAGTCTCAAAGGCTAAAAGTTTAAGGTGTTAAAGTCTGTCCTGAGGGGAGAGGAGGAGAGGAGAGGGGAGGAAAAAAGCTCCCCTACCTCCTCCACATCCTCTTCACAAGGTTTTCCCTCACTAGCCAACCCACCCCTTCTATCACTATTACCCTAATTACTCACAGCTGTGACCCATTAAGTGCAAGGCTGTTCCTCTTCTTTGGTAATTAGTACACCTGTAACTTATCAGGGGCCAGGTGGTGTGTTAAGGTAATTCAATCTCAACCAGTGTTTTCTGGGTTTCTTCTTTTAAACAATTTCGTAGCCAGTTTCCATCAATAAGGGGCAACTGTGGAAATTTTTTTTATATTTAGGAAAGATTTTCTTAATTATATCTTACCCTTTATCCAAAGAAAAGGAAACTTAAGTATTTGGTAGGGCTATTCCTTTTGCAGACTAAACACTGGAATATTTTAAAAAGTCTTGGTTCTCTTTTCTTTGAAGAAACAATCTTAAGAGGAAAGAGGATAAGCCAGAGAAGAGCTGGAAATTAATTCGGTTGAGGAAGAAAAAAATTAATAGTGAGATTTATAAGCTTGAAGACGTTATTGATATTTCTCTATTCTTTTTAAATGCCTTTCTATCGCTCCCAGAAATAGTGGGAAACAGCCAGCAAATATCAGATAGTTACCAAATCACAATATCGGTGAGGTTTTTAATTTCAGGACATGTCTGCTGAGGAACTGATCCCAGGCACTGTCACAAACACAGAGTGATCTGACTGCTTGTGCAGGTACCTGTAAAGCTGTGCCTTACCCTTAGCTAACAGGGCTCCTCAGCTCACCTGGCTCTCAGCCCTTCAATGCATCCTTCATGTATGAAACCCTCTGCTATGGAGGTGTGTAGGACTTGCATCTTTACAAGTATCTCTCTAAGCATGGAATGCCTCTGCCCATGAAAAAACTTCTGGTGCCATTAGTTCAGCATCTGTGTTGCAGGCCAGAAATTGCTCTTCTGTACATAGCTCAGCTTGCCCATGGATGGTTAGCTAGGAAACATTGACATTGGGAAGAATGGGCAGTGTTTGTACAGAGTGCTGTTATTTTGGTGAAGAGCAATAAGATATTAGTGTTTCTACAGATTGAGAATAAGGCCTCTTTTCATTACAAAATGATTCAGAATGTATTTGCCTCTGTGAATTGAATCAAGAAAATTGCTGAAATATAGAAAATCCTGCCTTTCTCCAGACATTTTTCAGCCATATCTGTCACTGGCTTAGGTTCATTAAAGGAGTGTCTAAGAGCCCCACAGGCAAAAGCAAAGACATCTGCCTTGCTCAGGGGCTGGAAAAGGAGGGAGAGGAATAACATAGACATCATGGTAGGAATACCTAATGCTAAATATCACGCATGAACTTTGGCCCTCACCATGTATATTTTACTGGTAAAAACAATAATTTTTATCTGCAGGCATTTTACCTGCATGCTCAGAGGTTGAGGATATTGGCCTGCACAGCTGCGTGAGCTCGCTCCCTGGTGTGACAGAGCCTGGCAAGGAGCATGCCAAGACTGCAAGCCACAGACCAGCCCCAAGCTGCAGCAACACTCCCTCTCCTCTACAGACCCTGCTGTGCATCTGGAGCAGCCACAGCTACAGGAGTGCTGCTTCAGACACAAGGTGGGGAACATATGTCAGTGTGCAAAAGGCTATTAGATAGTCTCAGCAGGACGTGAAACAGAGTGAGCAGTTCTAAGTCCTGCCACATATCAACAGATAGAGTTTCAGGCTAGATAACAAACAGCAAATAACAGATTTTTCTTTCTTTCTTTTTCAACATTTCTATACATGTTTTGCCAACATTCATTCATTGCCCCGACATTATCTATCAAAAGCAAACACTCACTGAAGATGAACATTTTATTTATACTGTAAGCACCCTTAAGTTTGCATGAGTACATTTCATGAGCCATTCTAGGACTCATTTTTACATAAGCTAAGAGGCCACATTATTTTATCACTAATCCCTACTCCTTCTTTTGACACACTCAAATTGAAGAATGCATCAGAAATGAAGAAACAAACATTCTTCCCTCTTGTTCTCTTCTAAAAACCTGATAGTGCCAACTTAACCCATTAGGAGATCAGGGGCTTCTAATTCTGTGAGCCACCCCCCAGTGTCTGTGGGGGTTTAACTGGTGGAGCAAATCACCAGTCAGCATCAGCAAAGGTGGCAGAATTATGCCATAAACAACTTGTACAAGTGTCTTTGGAAGAGGCATATGATTGCCAAGGCCCATACTAATGGTGCTGATTTGGAACTGATGGTAAATTATGCTTTTTCAGGGCTGAATCTATCAAGGTTAAGCTGTCTAAATGACTACTCCTACAAAGTCTTTTACTTCTTGCTATGTATTTTTCATAGTATTTTCTTTTCAGAAATTGAGGAAATAGGAATCTCTGGCGATGGTGAACAATTCCTGTGTCTTCTCCTGGGCTGTGCCACCACTGTGATGGCTCTGGCTGTAACTGAGGTGACTTCTCCAGTTTTCAGCAGAATGCTCCCTCTTTTCTGGAACGCAATGATCCTAAGACAGCACTTTATGCACATCATAAGTCTCTAGGTGGTCCTTCACAGAATCGTGCTCTGGGAAGAATTCTCTGTCTGTTAGGGCCAGTGCATTGTGCTCACTAAGTACAACCCAAATAGTTTTCACAATGTCTTAGCCACCAGAAACACCCTCAGTGGAGCAGTTTATCCTAACTTGTTATACCCACAGGGAGCCAGAGAAAGCATAAGGCCATGCCATTGCTGTGTTTTATGCTTAGAGCAGTAGATTTCATATCATGGTTAAAAATACCCAGCAGTCTGGGATCTGTGCTGAAGGCACTGAGAAATAGGCAATGGAGGCAGCATTTCAGCACACCTATTAGATCATCATAAGCCAGAACTTCCAGACAAAATCCAAACAAAAGCAACCTAGCCACTCCTTCCTGTACCCAAATTAGCTTTTGCATTGTTCTGGCACAAATGTTTACGTGGGTACTTGGTAAGTCAAAATGAGGAACTGCCCTAACTGATTTGCTCTAGGAAGCTTGCTTTTCAACCAGATTGGCACTCTGGTCCAGTTTAATACGTAGTTATAAAAATGGACATGCTGACTTAAATTATTAATCAAACAGTAGATTTAACACCCCCCCCCCCCCAAAAAAAAAAGAGTCTGGTGTCAGTAGATTAAAATTCTCCAATTAGAAATTCATATACTCCAATTTGCCATATCTAGAACCTGTATATGGAAAATACTGAAGACCATGAAAATATAAAGCATGATGTGCACTCTTCTGTAACTGCAGTCAGTGCTGTAATTGGGGACCTGCTCCTAGCAGGGAAGATGGGAACTGATGGCAGTGACAGCTCAGAATGAGCTAGTTACTGCCTGACATGCTAATTATCTCCCACAGATAGTTTGCTTTGAGAAGAAAAATTAGTCAGTAACCAGCAACCAAGGGAACTGACAGCCCTGTCCATTGGTTTTTATTGTGATTTAACCCCATCCAGCAACGGAGTCCCACCCACCCACTGCCCCATTTCCCAGTTGAGGGATGGAAAGAGAATCAGGAGGGTAAAAGTCAGAAAACTCATGGGTAAAGATATAAATAAAGATATTTTAATAAGGAATGTAAAAGCTGCTTGCACAAGCAAAGCAAAATAAGGAGCTTATTCACTGCTTCCCATGGGCAGGCAGGTGTTCAGTGATCTCCAGGAAAATTGTGCTCCATCACATGTAAGCATGACTTTGAAGACAAATGCCATGGCCCAGAACACCTGCCCCCTTCCTCCTATTCCCTCCCTCTTTATGGCTGAACAGGATGCCATATGGTGATGGGATATCCCTCTGCTCAGCTGGGGTCCAACTCCTTGTGCACCCTCCTCACTGTTGGGATGGCACGAGTGGCAGAAAAGGCCTTGGCTCTGTGTGAGCACTGCTTAGCAGTAACTAAACCATCCCTTGGTTGTCAGTGCTGTTTTTAGTCCAAACTGAATACAAAGCCCAATAACAGCTACTGTGAGGAATATTAACTCACACAGCCAAAACCAGCACACTCTGTAAGGCTCCCAAGTGACTCTGTGGAGGTAGAGCCTTGTCTAGGGAGTAATCACACGTGCTGCACCACTCTGTCTAGTGGGCCATTCAGAATGTTAATCTTGTCATGGAGCCTTTTAGTGTTCCCAAGGGACATTTTTGCCCATAACTGCTGCCAACACCCCTGGGTTGTGGCTAAAGAGAGGCATGCCCTTCAGGGATGCGTGCAGGTAGAGTCCTGTGAGCACTGGGACTGTGGGTTCAGCACTCATCTCCTTGGTACTCAGAAATCAAAATTTTGGACTCATCTATTCTGAAGTCAGCCACAGTTGGGTCCTGCTAAATCTTTGGTTAATAGTTGTTTTTTACCTTTGTTTCCTGGGATAACCTTTTAATGAAGACAGTACTGTTCAGGTGAGATTAGCAATTCGATTGAGTGGAAATATCCACCATGCTCTTCCACAGTTACTTCATTTCCCTCTCTCTTCCATGTTGATTAAAGGTCAGCTCCTTTCTTTGTTCTCTTCCCAAAGAAGTTAGTTCTCTCCTCCTGCTGCAGCTGATCTCCTTAGTAACACAAAGCAATGCTGCCCAGTGGTTTCACAGACCTTTCCAGCACAGTACTCCTTCCCCTGCTGCCTCCCCAGTGCTGCATGTGGCAGCTCACAGAAAAGACCAGGCATTTCCCTTTTATGATATACCATGGATATGTCACCACAGGACCGAGATGGCTAAACAGATGAGAAAAGTGAAGCAGTGACTGCCCAGAAAATTTTGGTATAATGCTGCTTGAAGAGCGGGAGCCAAATTAAGCATTAAACATGAAATTGCATATAAAAGCCTGCAGCCTCTTAAAAGTATAATCTTTAAAACTGCCATCTTGATGAAAGTTTCCCTTTAATGAAAATTTCTCCTTTTATAGTGCACCTCTCCTATTGTGACTTAAATTTAGTGACATTTCCTAAAGCTAATCTTAGCGAACAATTTACAGTGAGAAATTTCACTTAATCTCACTTTAAAAAGTGCTGTGCTGTGTGGAACAGTTGGGCCAAGGTCCAAAGAGCACTTAGCAGCTTCCAGAGGCATGTGAGTAAAACTCACACAACCTGAGTGATCCCAAATATTCCACTTACCTCACCAGGGTATACTAGAAACCTTCCTGAGATACCAAAGCATTGCCTGTGCAATTGAAACATTGCATTTGTACTCTACCCAGAGAAATTCTGGTTTTTGGGTTTTTTTTTTTTTGCATGAACTAAGTAAGTACACAATGGCATTCTCAGGTGTGCACCTGGTTCTGGGACTAAGTTTTAATATTTTTTAAGGATTATTCATCACTCAAAGCACAATCTCTTGTCTCATGTTACGTCTTGAGAAGAGGATGTATGCTTCTCACATCATAGTATGCTGTGAGGAGCCCAGCTCCAGGATTTGGGAGGCCTGGCCTCTTTACTGTAACCACAATCTCAACCAGTAGGAATGTTTCTCATGCCAAGATATTTAGAGAAAGAAACATCTTCTAGCTCCCACTAGAGTCTGGTTATTTTGCAAAAAAATATCCTGTGTCTGGAAGGAGAAGAGCTGAGGTATAAGGAAGAGCCCAAATAACAGAAAAGACACTCAGCTAAGAATATAAACAGCTTACCTAGGTGTTACTTAAAGTCCACATCTCAGCTGTCACCACCCATTTCACAAATCAATTAAGTCTATTTTCTCTGCAACTCAATCCCTGCCTGGGAATCCCTGCCTTTTCCTGTGTGTTGGAAAAAACTCCAGCCAACAAATCCTTATAGAATAGTTGAAACAAGGAGAAGTTTTAATAACTGGAAATGACACTTTATAATTGGAACACTTTAGAAATACTGATGACGGGTTTCAGTAGGCATAGCACCTGCAGAAGAATGATCACATCTCATGCTGGTAAAATCTCCATGGATTTTCTCAGGAGGCCAATGCAGCTGGCATCCTACTCCAATCATTTTATGCAAGATGGTTTCAGCAGGGAAATGAAAAATAGCTTCTTTAATTGAAACAATAGGGGTGGAGATGATTTTTTCCTAATTAGGCAAGCTGTTATTTAGTAAAGATTGAATATTGATACATCCTATATACTTTAAATACAGAAATATGTGATATAGTAAATTATCTAATCACTTTTCTTGGTTTTGTCTTGCACATCATTTATACATTAATATATTTTAAATTTCTAGTATAAGCAGAATAGAAGGAATTTTTGTTATAGTTCTTCAGTGTTTCATAAAGCATATGCAAGGGCTCACAATGGAATGGATGTGTTGTGCAAACCAAGACCATGGAAGGCAGCACACTGTGGCATATGACATGTTCAACACTGATACTCAAAAAGATTACAAGGTCCTACTCACTTCTTCAGTTGTGAGTTGCACAGCACAGAAACTTGATTCCTTGCAATAATAAACACAGGAAGTTATCAGAGAAAGAGCTGTGTATTGTTATTTTTTTCAACTCTGCTTTGTACACTGCTTAGGTCTTTATTGCAAAATCAGAAAAATAACTAGTTGTTGGAAGAGCAAAAATGATTTGACCTGCATTCAGGGAAAATCTTAGTGATAGGAGGTGAATGCAAAAAACATATTTTGGAAAATGTTGTATAGTAGTAGGGATTGACTTACATATAGATCCTTAAAGAAATTATGCTGCAGAAGTCAAGAAAAATAGTGTTTAAATACCCTTTGTTTGTACTTTACTTTTAAAGTATTAGTCAGTAACATGTCCTTCACTAACCATTGGAGCCATTCTTACATAATGGAAGGAAATTAATTTGTAGCATTATGAAAGGTTAAAATGAAAACCAAAGAGACTTGCATGGCACAACCCAGTTTCAATGAATTTCACAGAAAGAGGCATGCATTATGGCAGGGAAACATAAAGGAATTAGTAGGATTTAAAGGGAGCAAGAGGAGTAGAGACAAGTAAGTCTCTGCAAAGAAGTGTACACCATGCAGAGTCAGAGGACCATAGTGAATTCAAGGGCAATTAACTTCCATATGGTCTTATAGAAAATTTAGGAGACTGAAGACAAGAAGGTGAGGGTCTTCTTTCCATGAAAGATGAATGTCCTAGGGATAAATCCTTTCTTACCTGCTTTCTTTCCATGTATCATTTTCTCTGCCTCCAGTCAGTCACACAGATATTAATTGACAGGCAAAGAGGAAATGTTCTGGCTTTCCTCTCTACAGCATCCATTTCTACAACTTGGTGTGTTACATATATTCCAGGCAATACAATATAAGCATGGACAACACCTTTCCCTTTCCAAGTCAGCACTGGGACTGGTCATGGTGCTTTTGAGAACTGGACCAAGTTTCTTTAGGCAGAGTTTAAGACTTCACTGTCTGGCAGACTTTATTATAAAGCAGGACTGCCTGTTCTGTCAGTGGCAGTATCTCAAAAAACCTTTCCAGGAATGACATTATCTGCAACACAGAAAGTAAAACCTGCTGAGGCTCAAGGCACAGAGTCAGTTAATGGCATGCAATATTGAAGAAGTGATAATGAGAAACTGTAAGTTAGGGACTGATTATTTTCTAGTACTGCTAATTAGGGATCTTAGTAAACAAATGTCATCAAGCCTCCTGCTAAACACATTTCCTTAAAAAATATTTTTTAAATAAAAGAGAAAATATGAGCTTGTGTAGACAATTTTGTCAAATTATGAAGCTGCAAAAGAGGAGGCTGTACAAGTTTGTTTTCTATTTAATTATAATTATTTAATTATAACGTGTTTTTAATGAAAATAAATATTTGAATATCCTATGATTTTAGAGAATTATAGTCTTATCCACTGAAAGTTGGTGAGAAACATCATAGTGGAACAGTGCAGTGCATTGTAAAATCTAAAACCTATAAGTGGTCAAGTCTTTGCTTCAAATTTATATAAATAATTCTATCTTTCTGAGAAACAACTATCACAGTCAAAAGCCGGTGCTTTCTATATATAACATTTTTGGGTTTACATTGTCTATTTATTAATTTTAACAGTCTAAAGCAAGTGTTTTCCATAAAGTATTATTTTTATATTATGGTGTCTATTAATATTTATTAATTTTTAGTAATAATTTAATTTTTTTTGCATAGACTAATATTTTCTGTGTATATAAAATTTAATACAGTAAACCAGAGTATAAGTAAATTATGTATTCATATATAAGAAGCAGTCTCTGTCTTTTCTGAATAAAACTCAAAAGGCATATTCACCGCATAGCTGATATTAATCTTGTGATTTCCCATAAGATTTTAGTACAAGTGTGTCTTAGCTCAGTTAATAATTCACGTTCCCTTGGGTTTCTAGGATGAGTTGTTTCATAATTGAAAAAATGCAGATGAGTTTAACAACAAACAGCAAGTACAGGTGCTGTCATTTTCATAATTCTTTAGGAAAGACACTATCACATTAAACAAAGAACAAGGGCTTCAGTTTTATCCAAGTAGCTAATCTCCATAATCCATCCATTTAGTTTATCTCCATCTCTATAAATTAAAGCAGACAATAACTGGGCACAAGCCTTTGAGCACTGCAGGCTAGATGAAAAAAATGTATCAATTTAAAGACCTTACTCACTAATCTTGTTTCTCAAGTTTTTAATTTAATGTCATGCAGAAAGTAAGAGAAATTGAATACATTTTCAAGTATGAAATGTTTAGAGGTTAGTTGAGTTAGTGGCTTCCTTGTTAAAAGGTAGATGTTGTTACTCCTAAAGTGTGCAGTGAAGGACAGAGTTACCCACACTTAAATAGTCTGGAATTCCAGTTTAATACAATACTATTTATTGATGCTGTCATCAACAAGATACTTAAACAAATTTCAGAGAGGTAGTTGGATGAATTTATACACCATATTAATGGTGATAAAAGTAATAGTAATAAAGATTCTAAGTAAAAGGCACACACAGAGAAAGAATGAAAACTGCAAGCCACCAACCAGTTACTTGCTTTATGATGTAACCCAAAGGTTTTCACTGCCATTACTTTGCCTTTCCCTAGTTCCTTTTCTGAAGAGCTGTTGGGCCACAGAGCAGCACAGGCAGATATTTCATATCAGATTGTAGAGCTGCTAAGCAAATATGTAATTACCAGCATTTTTCTGATTTCATGGAGGAAGAGTGACAGGTCTTACAAAGTGATATAAATCCTATGGAGGGTAGTATTTATAGCCCCACATAATTTTAAGCCAGGATTCTGGCTTATTTCCATAGTTGAGACTCTTCTCAATTTTGCAGTCCTATTCTCTCTAAATAAAAAAGGAGAAATATGTTGAAATAGGTCTCTCAGAGAAAAAAAAAATATAGTGTAGAAAAGTCAGTAAGCAATCTAAGGCCATGCCTATACTAAAAAGTTTTAATTAGCAGCATTATTAATGACATCTATTTTCTGAGTATATCTATTTAATATTTATATTCTTTGAAAATATCTGTCTTCAAAATATTTTCTTCCACCTGTGTAGTATGCAAGTCACATAAGCTTAGAAGATACAATTTACTGTGTGGTAGAGAGTCATCCCTTGTTCCTCATTGGGCTCCATGTCTTGAAAAATGGTGCCATGTCAACATTACTTTCAGGGAACTGTGAGATTTTGTGTTCTATTTCCTACCACATAATGATCTCCACTTTTCTGTATTTTTTTAGAAAGTTCTGCTGCTTTACACCAAATCATTTTCTCAGCGTCAGTCTGTCACTTCCTAGCTGTGTTCATGTCTGAGTCAATGCTGAGGATACTCCTGGATTTTTCAGCTGTACCTGACATTGTCAAGCTATGAAACTTTAACCATTGCCTTAGAGGTTGTCTGTCATGTTACGTCCTACTGATCAATCAAGATAACAAATTTTCAGATTATTTAAGTTCTGTAACTACCTGGCAATCATTCTACAGACTAACTACTAAGATGGAAAAATAAATATTTTGTAAAAGAGACAACACACATTGCTGTCAGGGAGTAGGCGAGCAGTTTAGAATTGGTTAATCCTTGAAAACCTGGGTAAAGTCAAAAGGCAATTGGTATCGCTCCTGCAAAAATTCTGCTTCTGGACAGAAAACAATGCAAAATTTAAACATGGAAAATTCTAAAACCTGATACCCAGGGCTTTCACCTGGTGGAGCAAAAAGATAGAGACTGTCCCTACTTCATGCTGCTGATATTGCTTTTGCTCTGTGTAAGTGTTCACTGCATGGGATGGAGACAGACATTATCCCAAAGGTAGAATATAAGACTCTCCCTGTGAGGATCTTAACCTCCAACTTTGAGTCACATGTGTCTTTATTTGAAGTTAAAAGGGAAGGCCACAGCCATTATCTGTTAAGGCCAGGAAGAACCAGGATTGGAATGATCAAATGTAGTAGAAAAACAGAAGCCTTATGACTATTCTGAGAATAATTAATACTATGTCCAAAGACAGACTACTAGAGTTTGACAAGTAACTGCAAACTATGGAAAAAGAGAGTGAGTTTCTACCTTTATCCTTCTCAGTATCACATATGTATATTAGCTTCTTCATTCTAATATTTTTTTTTCTCTCTGTAGTTGCCATAGTTTTGCAGTGAAAAAAGTGAATCAACATATATTGTGGAATCATTGGAATACAATTTTCACCAAATGAAAAAAAGGGTTTAAAAAACTTGTTCTCAAAATTATTATTTTAATGAAACCACAATTGAATGGTTTGTTAGCTAATTCAAGTAAACAGAATGAAACGGGGAAAAGTAGTTTGCGCAGCTATTCCAAGTTTCATGACACATTCTTTCTAAACTATGCTTATAATAATTATGTACATATTAAAAAAAAAAAAACAAACAAACCTGATTCCAGACTTTTCATAATGACTTACATTTTTGATGGATACAAAGAAAGGCCACGTTTCAATCTCTGCTGAAGAGAGGTTTTTTAGTGCATCCTTTATTCTAATGAAACTCCTACAGAAATGAGGGAGATTTATAGACACATGATTTGTCTAGACCGCTATTTAGCTAAGGAACTGGAAAACAAAATAAATGTTCAGCATCATTTTCCCTAGAGTTCAGGTGTTGGAGTACACACTTATCCAGGGGGGTCTTGATGGAAGTCATTGGGTACATCTTGTCTTGTACTCCATCAAGTGCAGCAAAACAAACCACTACAGGAGAAAATGTGGTACATTTCTGTCACAGAGTAAGGGGAACAAGACAAACGGCAAATGTAGAATAGGGGGAGATGATCACATTTTACTAATTTCTGTAACTGCTGTGCCAGAATGAGCAATAAGCAGATGCTCTCAATTAAGGTAATACTGCTGCCTAAGATAGAGCTGCATCTAAAATACTGAAGGTAAGTACTTGAAAGCATTCCTACCTGAAACAGTTCAGAATAAACTTGAAGAGGAGTTTAGATTGTTTTATACACCAGCAATACTTTGAACTGGATCCTAAAGGTAACTTCACACACTAAGACTTTTACTGGGAAGCTACAAAGGTATACCTCAAGTATGTTGACATAGCGCAGGTTTCTGCTTTGTGCAGTCATGAATGATTCTGGTAAAACTGATAGCAAACCATATTTGTCACTGGAACTAGTGCTTTCTTCTTCAATGCTATGGAAATTTTTCAGGTTAGCAGGCTGGGAAGGTATATCTCTAATTCTCTAGCACAATGCAGTATTGTGCAAAGAAACCCAAGCTGAGCCAGCTACTTCCTCACAGAAGTCTAGGCAAAAAAAGAGCAAATATGTGTGTCTCAAACATTGACAGCCATATAGCTTGGAGCAAAGCATGTATTAGCAACAACCCACTGTGAGAAGGAACAGGATGTGGCTGAAGAAAGGAGCCATGCAGAGATAGGGCAGCACTTTTCTGAGACAAACATCCTTGTCTGGCCCCTGGAGATGACCATAGCACAGTACAGTGTGAGTGCAGAAATGAGGTCAAGAAGTGGCAACAAGTGGATCCAGATCATCAGTGATCCTAAAATTCTTCTGACTCATTTTCAGAAATGTTTGGAAGAACAAGCTGAGCATGATAACTAATTTGCATGGAAAGCAAGAAACTTATCTCCAGGATGGGGAAGCTTATAAATAAAAAAATAGTCCCACAAAGCCCAAGGGTTTTTTCCAGGACACTGAACACTCCAGCACCTGGATTGACACTGGATCTAAGACTGCTGTATTTTCCTTCCCTCCCTCCCTCGCTTTCATGCTTCCCCTCATTTAAAATCCACTGCTGTGTGCTTATACTGAAAGATAAGGCACTAATTTATACCAATTTCTGTGCCAAGTGTTTACTTTACTAATAAAACTTTCTAAGTTTTTGTGGACCTCTGACTTCTGTCATTCTTTTTTAAACATGGGGATCTAAGAATTTTGGTACTCCCTTCCCCTTAGAAGTGGGATGCCACATTTGTTTACCAGTTGCTATGTTAACATAGCTTTTCACTTATATTAATTATCCATTCTGATGAACTACAAAGAGTGGGAAAACCTTTGAAGATTACACGCTAAAAGGTGAAGATTTCAAAAGGAAAAATAAAAAGCTAGGAAAGATCGAGCAGCACAGTGAGCTGGTTTCCATCAAGATTTCTTCTGAAGCATTTGACCACTAATTTCAGTTACACACGTATCAGTTGGAGTGCAGCAGCATGTAATGATTTAGGAAATTAGGCTGTTCTCTTTTCCTTGAAAGCATGGAAATTGCCTTGTAATGTTGTATATTACAGTATATAATTCAGTACAGATTAACTTGAGCCTATCTTATTTTAAGTATTAAGTTAATTTCCAGTATTGATGAATGACAGAATACCTTTGGGAATGCAGGTTAATACCACACGCATACCAGTTTGTTATGGTCATTTTTATTATACTGGAAACCAAATGAATCCAAACGTTAAGTGTGACTTAACTGACAACAAAGAATGATGTTTTTATAAATATGTCTCCTACATGCTGTTAAGTAAAGACAAAATCAAATTTCCACCCATTGTGAGCAGGATTTCTTATATTAGTTGCAGATGTTATTAAAGAGTTAATAGGTGATAATTGCCACCTGCAGTAATTTATAGTTTTCATAATTAAGATTACATTCCCCTTATACTCAATGCAGAGAAATAGTCTGACTAACCTTTGACCATATGAGGTGTTGAGGTGACTGGGCTGGAAGGAGATACCTGTGCTGTAGATCAGGATTCAAAAAATCTGCAGGTTCAGTAGCTGAATCTTCCCTGATCTACCTATTCCTGCCTATTCTCTCTTTTTCATTGAGTAACAACCTCTTCCACTATTTGCAATATTTACATCTACAGTTTATTTGCTGTATTCTGCAAGATAATCTTCATCTTTATGTCTTCACTGCTGTAGAAAGCAAAGCTAAAGGGATGAAAAAAAGATAGGTCTTCCTTTTTGTTCATGGTTATCCACTCATGTGCATCAGCTAACACCATATCAACCTAACTCAAATCCTCAGCCCCATATATTCACCTGACTCATGTGAGCAGATACCCAGACTAAAAAAAATAGCTCTCTTTAAAGCTGCCAGTTGCCAGTGAACAGAAACACATGGGATCACATCTGCAGCACTTCTGCTAATCCCTTCTCCCCTGCAGCAAATTATACATATATTCATAGACACTCCAGAGGATTTATCAACTCATACTGTGAATTTTCCTGGAATGCAGAAGCGAGCTATAAAGTTTTTCTTAAGAGAATGATGCCTTTTTTTCCTTATTTTCCTCATTTCTGCTGCTCAGTGTGCCACACTGCCTCAGTTATAGAGACAATTTCAACAATCCATGCTTAACAATAAAGTCATTTGATGTGCTCCAAGACCTGATTTGAAATTATTTCACAAACTCTGCAGAAAACTAAGACTGTGCTATGACAGATGTGTGTATCACTGCTACCCAGTGCAATGCATTGGCACAATGCAGGAGACCTCTACCCTACAAAGTCCCAGAGGGAGAGATTTAGTGTTCCTGGCATGGGTGGCTAAATGACTCTGCAAGATTTATTTACCAACAACCTAATCAACAAAGACATTGTATTTCTCTTAAGTTATATCTGCTTTCTGGTTTGATTTTTCAAATACTCTTCTATTACCCCAGTCTTTTCACCAAACTGCTAAAATATATTGAGTGAAGTTACAATTCTCAGTAAAGACTATGAAAGAAATTAATTTGATTTTATGTAATTCAAACTCAGCCCACATAAGCCCAAACATTTACAACAATTCAAATTAGAGTCATTTCATTTTTAATTCCTTCATCTTCACTTTCTGTCACAACAAATTAAGTTAGATTTGCTGTTTTGAGGTTGTTATGGCAGTCTATGTTCTTGTTACTTAAATTAAGGACCTTTCTAATCCATGGTATGATATCTAACAACCTCAGAAATAAGTTATGACATCAATAGCATTATGCTTTTATGAAAATGATGGCAAGACACAATCAATAAAGCATTCCATAATGTTATCAGCAAAATGGAAGAAATATGAGAAATATTTTGGAACTTAAACATACATGAGATACATGAGTAATAGGAATATATATATTTATATATTAGAGGTTTTGGAGGTTACAATTATAATTAAAACTTAATAAACTATTAATGGTTGATATAGCCAACAAATTAAATATCTTTTTATAATTACTGCAAAAAGATAGATATTCCATCAGAAATATTAATTATTCAATCTATAGTGCCTGTATGGTTTGTTCTGATTTTGATTTTTGCATTCCTTAGATGAACTGGGTCAGAAAAGTATGTTATGTTCCTACTCATTATCTGGTTAATTAGCTTCCCAAATCTTCTGAAGAACATGTCTGAATTTGTGTTTTCTGTGATTTCTTCCAAAACATGAAAAAAATTTCATTTTTACATTTTCATCAGAAAAAATAAGTTCCTTGAATAATTAACTGTGCCCTTTTAAAATTTATTTCTCTCTTCTTTTATTCATATTCAGCTTTCTAGCACCCTCGGCACTGAACAAGCTGTCTGGACTTTATCTGGCAGTTTTGTGATATGTACAACACCACTACATTTCATCAGCAAGCACAATGACAGATCAGGTGTCCTCTGCTTCTGGTTATGTGTCAGTGCTCAAATGATGGGTAATTACCAGTGACAGACCCAACACTGAAATGGGAGGAATCAAGGGCTGGCAGAAGAGATGGAAGTGGAAATGAAGGGTACTCAAGGCAGTGGGCATAGAGATAAGCAGCAAAAACAATCAGTACATCAGCCACATTTTTTGGTTGTTTTGGGTTTTTTTTTGTTTGGTTGTTTTTTTTTTGTTTTTTTTTTTTGGGAGATACAGTATTATAAACTAGAAGCTGCTCATTCTGCTCATATTTTGTGGTTTGTGCTTCAGAAATTTTTGACAAGGGGAAATCATCACTTTATTCTTGCCTGTGTAACTGGCAGCAATTAGCTGCAGCTGAGTGAGAGACCACAGGCCACAGGCAGAAGCAATTGGGAAACTTGTCAGAGATCTTTCCCTTTATAGCAAAAGACAGACCAACACTTTCCAATTCTAGGAATATAATAACTCCAGGAATACAACTTACTCATAAGAACAGAGAACCTTTTTGTATTTAAAGAGTGTTAGCAGACATAAATTACATATTGTTCCCCGTAAGATAACCCTACCTGACCAACATGCAAGCAGAACTCCAAAGGCACAATTGGCTATCTGGTGTAATGGGACACTGAGTGAAAATGTGTTCTGGGACTTGCTGACTTGGAACTGAAGAAACAACTTGTTCAGAAAAGATAATCTGAAAACGGAATTCAAAGCACAGCTCTGGTTTTACTGACAGTTCCTAAATAAATATGAACATCTTCCTTACATGGGCTATTTGGTTCTGCAAATGGAGACCAAAGATACTGTTTGGAAGAAAGGTACTGGAAAGGTGGTCTTTTGTCCCTCAGATCTGTATCGTGGCTGTGTACTTGCTGGGCACAGATACTGCATCTGGCATGCAGAGTTTGCCAGTCATTTGCCCACAATACCAAGTAGAAGGCAACTGTTAATAAAATTCTATCATTCTCCTTCTTTAGTGCTCTAATTAGTAAAATCTGACTAGACTGGTACAAATAGAAACTTCTGCCTTGATCTGAAGAAATGAGGGTGCTTCCTCTGCATGCTCAGTGCATTCCCAGGAAGATCCATCTTCCCAGGAAATCCATATACACGCATGCTATGTGGATGATTGCTTAAAGTTTGTCAGGGTTTATGTTTACTATAACAGAAAGACAACTAGCCAAAAATAGCAAATATTGGTAAATCCCAAAATATAAATGGAGAGACTGAACAACATAACCTTTCAAAAACCCTCTCCTACTGGTGAGTATGAAGACCTTTTACTGGAGAGCTCCACAAATTTCAAAAATTTCCTCATCAATAAAGCTCTCCCTGCAGAGGAGTGCTGTGAATTACCAGCTGAATATCACGAGGCAAAAGAAATTTTGTAAGGCTGGTGACTTCCTTTGTGTATTCTACACTTTTTCCCATATGAATCTCTTTGTTTCTTACATCCCTGGTCTATCACTGTCCCTTCATGACCTTAGAGAAATGAGCTGCCCTTAAGCTCTGTGGGGGGAGGAATGGAAAATGATGCAAAGCTTGCGGGGTATCTACTGTGGGACACAGCCAGAAGAGCCACAGCTCATGGGCTGCCTTGAGGCTAGGGTACCCTGGGGAGGCTGGTGGGCCAACAGGGGAAGAACCCACAATGCTCCCCTAGAGGGAAAACCCTTCAAGCGGTAATCCCTCTGTTAGGGTGAGGAAAAAGCTTCTCCCAGCATGCCTTGCTGTGGCATGCAGATTCAATGTATCCCATTGGCCCTTCTCCCTTGCTCCACCCCTGTGCCCTCATCCCATTGGCCCTGGTGTTCTGCCCCGCCCCTCAAGATCCTTATATAAACCCCTGCTTTCCCTGCCTGCATGGCTCTTTGTCCCTGGGTCTCTTTGAGGAAGAAGCTCAATGAAGGCTCTCCTTCTGCGTTGCCCAGATCACAGAGGAGCTGCAATCGCTCAGCATGAGCGCAGACATGCCACTGCCCCCAAGGTGTCTCTTTCAAGATGCTTCTTCAGGAAGGTCACAGCACTCTGGACAAGCACCTGCCACGACAGTACCCCAGGCTTGTGGTGCCTCCAGCTCAACAGCTGCCCCTAAAACAGCCACCAGAGCCTTTCCATGGGGTCAGCTGAGTGCTGGCAGTGATTGCTGCTGATTGGTACACAGGCAGATGCATCTTTAAATTTAGGGAATGGGAAGAAGAAGAAAAGAAACTTTGGAAGCATTGTCTAGCAATATGAAAAATAATATGCAAGGCAAGCAACAGGCTTGCATATTAGGAGTGCTAAAAGAACTATCCTTCAACTTTATGGCCTTAGCACTTAACTCAGAATGTGGGAGATAAACATCCTTACCACAAGGGGCAGAGACAGAATTTTTAAAGAGAAGATAGTCAGCTGCTTGGGTAAAATATAAAATGCTATTCAAGTTAAAATATCTATTAATTAGGCCTATTTCAATGCCAAAATGCATCAGATAGCTCCTTCTAAAAACTCTCAAAAATAACAGGGGATTGCTTCAGGTACTTGATTACTTATAAGACAGATTTGTAGGAATATTCCTTACATTACTTCACTTATGATTGTGGTGAATAGCTTTTTCTTCCCTAATTTTATGGGCTTATATGAATATCTTCTTGCCTTTTAGTGATTTAATTCTCAGAATTTAATTTGCCTGTCAGGATTTATAGTGTGATTCTCGTACATATATTGTGACTTATCTATCACAGTTAGATTTGGGTTTAATGCTGTGAATTATCATTGTCACTTGATATATAAAGATGTAAGGCGGAACTTTGTTTTAACTTACTTTTAAAATGTTTCTTTATTGCTACAACTGCATAACTTCTTGGAGATAAGTGCTCCTTTACGTAATGAAATTTCCTTCTGCTTATTGCTCATCTGTGTTAAATGAAATTAACTTCATTCACAAACAGAGCAATGCTTTGTTGTTTCCTTTTATTAATTTGTTCATGACCCTTAGGGATGCCTCTTTCACTCTCATCTATGCAAAGGGAATTTAACTATGTTGTGTTTTCCTAAAGGCCATAATTACTTAATTAAAGCTTACAAGATAAACCCAAAAGTTACAAACTCTATTCATAAGTTGGTTTCTTATTGCGAAAAAATATGACCTTTAAAGAACACTTTTCTGGAAAACAAAAACTTCAAGCAGATTAAAGAGGAAATGGCACGTTAATTTTGTTGTATTAGGAGAATTCTGATGGGAGCTAACAAGAAAACCTCCCACATACACATATGTAAGGGTGTGAGAAGTTAAGTTTTTGGGCCACCAGCTCTGAAGAAAACAGCTGACTACATTTGGGACCAAGATTCAGGTCTAACACCTTCTAAAAAAGAGGATTTTCTTCCAGGCTTGAAGATAAAATATTCCTGTCCTGAAAACTTTCATTTTCTTCCAGCATAACATTTCAATTTGATTCTCTTTTGTTTGGCACTTCATCTTATTGGGATCACTTCTCATCTAATTTCTCTATGATTACAACATCCTCCGCGGTTTTTCTCACTTGTAGTTTTCAAAAGGTGAAAGAAATTAAAATGTAATTCATATCCACTGAAGAATTTTCACTTGAAGTCAGAAGAAACATATACCCTTCTAATGTATATATAAATCTAGAAACTAGAAAAGTGTTGAGTTCCAGACTGCACATAATGTTAAAATGTTATTTGATAGAATCCACTTTCAGAGTAGAAACACAATCTTAAAAGATATCATGACACATTAATGATTTGTTTACAGATTCCTGGTAGTTTTAATAGTCTTCATGGAGCCTCTTGAGTGGACTTTAATTTTCAATGGTACCTGTATGATTTTGACAGCATTTTAACTATTGTGATTGAGAAATAGCTTTGTCCATGGATACTGTCTAAGACGTTTCTTCTGAAAAGCTCCACACACTAATTATGCCATTAAAATACTAAGAAATAAGAGCTCACAGATGAGTTTGACTTGAAGTCCTCAGGACTATTATGGCCCTTACAAATTCTAAACAGTTATGTTAAACCTAATTTTATAATGACCATTTAGAGAAAAGTTAACAAATATGTGTGGTTTTATGTGGTTTCTTGTTCTCTGCTTTCTTTAAAAAAATCATATTGATATTTTCTGAATAGGATTACTGTCTGGAATATTAAGATTTCCCTATTTCTCTATAAATAGAATTAGAGATTTCACTTTTTCTAAGCAGAAGGATCTTGGTGTACACTTTCTGCTGTAAGAGAGCAAAAAGAAAATAATTTAATTATGTCCCTCACACTCTCTTGAGACAAATTTCCCTTAGAATCTGGCCATAAAGCAGATGAATTAAGTGGTTTCTCAATTAACAGTTGGGCATTTTTGATTTTTTTTTCTTTTCTTTGGTTTTTTTTCCTTATTTACCGTCACTTTATCCCAATATATTGCCTTTGAGACCTGATAAAAGAGAACCTCTTACTTTTCATGTACAAGCACTGATTTCAGTGGACATTCATTTTATGCTATTATTGAAGAACAGAATTTCAGTCTTTCTAGTCTTCACAAATCTTTTGTCTGATCTGTATAACAAATGTTTTCAAATGATCAGGATTTAAATGCTGCCACATTTTCAGTGTTAGTGCTTATACAAGCTGTTTTCTTTATTGGATTCATTTTCCCACACAATTCACTCTAAACTGCAATTTATTTAAATCATGGACTGACTGGACAGCTAGGGGTAGTGATTCAGGCAGTTTGAGATTTTTCTTTCTAATATTCATTTCAGTATTTGCCAAAGTCCCTTTTTCTAAATATATATTTAAAACCCTTTCATTTACTGATTTACTTTTGGCTTCCTATAAAGCTTCATACTGATCTAGCTGCCTTAATCAATAATTCATTATGCCCTGGAAAAGAATCTTTTTTTTTTTTTCCCTTTGGCTTCAGTATGTTGCAATTACAAAAACAAAATGAAATAAGTAAAAAGAAAATTTATGGACCCAGATGTATTAATTGAAATTAAACTGTATATATTTAAATTGTTCCTATTTGATGTTGAATATTTCTACAGAAGTTAAAATGGCCATACTTTTAAAATATATACTACTATCATCCCTTTTGAGCCAGACTTGGCGCACAACAGAATTGCAATTTTGTTACTGTAGTTTGAGGAGTTCATGTGCAGTTATGGATTCTTTTTGATACGAGGGATTCTTTGTGATGCCCATGTGACTGAAAATTTAATTTGGAATAAAATATAGATTTGTTCACCCATTTGATGGCCCTGCTCCAGTTAAAATATGCAGAACATTGCAATTTCTTATGAACCATCAAACTGCAGGAAAGGTGAATGATTCTCTGCCCATATGGCATTATGCTTAGGTAAGGATCTCTCAAGCCTGATTTTTAGAGCTTGGGCAGGCACACAGGAGATTATTCAGTAAGTCCAACAATGCGTCTCATCTGACAAAGGTTATGTATGTCAGGACACCTGAGGGGAGCAAGAAGAAACAGAATGAAAGGAAAACAGCTGCACAGAAAACAGAGTCCATGATTTGGAGAAGAAAAACAATGAAAAAGGAGATTAACAGACTGAGACTATATGGTTCAGAGAACAAACAATACTTAAAAGTAATGATAACATTGAGTTTTCGTGAGCAGCCTGACACAGATATGCAAACACAGATTGCCAAAGAGCAGTGTACCATGGAGACCTAGGGAGCCTTGTGGGTAGGGAGGAGGCAGAGATGAAAGCTGAAAGCCTTGCTAAAGGACATAAACCACTTGTTAATGCACTCTTCATTGTGCAATAGGGCAGAGACTGCGGCTCCACTCGGCTCACGCTGCTGCTGCTGCAGGATCCCGCTGGATCAGACCGGATTTCTTCTACAGATTTTGTAAGAGAGAATCATGCTTTAAAGTTCCTCCTTGGCAGGCACAGCATCAATCATCCAGCAGGTTGTTTGTCTTCTCTTCACTGCTGAGATATTGAGAGGGATTCATCAAGTATTAATAAGGCCTCTAGGTTGCTTGCCGTGAGCTATAAAACTGTAGCCAGTTATATCAAGCTTTGAAAAGACTATATCTTTCTGGTTCAATATATGTTAAAGGTGCTCTTTGTAATAATTAAAAAGCAGAAATACATTATATGGCCAAAACCTTACTAACAGGAGCCCAGTAGGTCTTCATGTTATTCCTCAATTACTTTGTTGAAACTTTTTAATCTCTACCCATGATAATATCTCTACACAGATGTGCCAGGCAGAACAGGCTTGCCAGTGAAATCATATCCAAGAGAACTGTGAAATACTGAGAAGCAGCTTTTAAAAAACACTGCCCAGTGGAAGAAAAGTGCTTTATCCATGGATAATAGATATGATTTATCATAGTTCATACAATGATACTCTGAAAAGATAGGCTCTTTGGGCTTATTAAGTCATTCAATAGATCATCAAAAGACATTAAAAATCCTAGTGACTTCTGATAAATAGACTTGCAAAATAAGCTCTAATTCAAAGCCTGATGTGTGAGCATAACTTGTGCATGCTTATGTGTCTGTTTGCATATCACAGCACACACAAAGACAGCATGACTGAACAAAAAGCACTAGATGCACCAGTGCTTCAAAATCTGGGGATTAAAAGAAGGGCAGAGGTAGTTCCTGTTTATATTTGAGTACAATGTGTAGGATAGAAATCTGATTCTGGGATCAGAGCCACATGGTGCTCTGGGGAAAATATATGTATTAGTATTCTCTTTTTGTAACATTGTTCAGTCTCATTTCATTTGCACGAAGTATAAATGAAGGCATATTAAACAAAGCATTCTTAGGTTTACTCTATTAATTTTCTTACTCACAGTAAACCTTCTTATCTCAGTGAAATTGTTGTTCAGACAAACTGCCCCTGAGGAGTATATAAGCCTTCAGAGGGATGCACAGAAGGTAGGTGAAGTTTTGTTTTCCTATGGCTGAGTAATACAATAGCTGCTCCTGCATACTGACAAAAAACTAGTGTAGCCAACTATACGAATTTACCAAAAATTTATCCCAGCACCAAAGAGAAGGATAGACTCAGTAGCAGTATTTATTGTGCTTTATATTTCTTAACAGTGATTAATGCTCATGTAATTTTATTAAATCTCAGACTGCTTATGTTTACTTTAAGTACTCCAGTAAAATTCATCATTAAACAGTTACCAAAAGGAGAGCTATCAAAGAACAGGGGTAAATATTTATCTCCCTAGAATCCAATCATTGTTATGAATATACCATCATAGTAAAAGCAGTATGAGAGGAACTGTGATTTAAAAAGAACACTTTAGGGATGATCAGTAAAATGAAAACAGCTTATCTATTGAAAGAATATAATAATTCAGCCCAAATTGTATATCTAAACTTTTTTTTCTCTTACTGACTTGCTATTGGGGACAAAAATAAAGTAGGGTTTTATCCTATTTGTATGGTTCGCAGCAAATAAGCTATAGTCAAGAAATCACAAAATAATGTAATAAAATATTTAACCCAGCATTAATGCAATTAATAGAGTATTTCAGAATTCCACTCTACAAGTATGACTATGGGTAAGATATTAGTTATTTGTCGTATTTTATGGCCCTTTTTGCAATTAAATGACGAGAGTATTCTAAAGGTCAAATGTGAGATGTAAGAGGCAAAAAAAAAAAAGCCAAACATTTTCTTGTTGAACATTTTGTTTGTGCTGTGCTTAAGTTGCCCTTAGGATTTCTTTCTGTCCTCAGAAAGTCAACAAGCAAACAATTTGAAAATGATTAATATTGATTTTACAGCATACACCCCAGTTCTGCTGGAATTCTTCTGTCTGCAGCAGAAAGTTATATTTGTTGTTTTGAAGAGAGGACTATTAATACAAGAGAAGGAACAATGTGCAGAAAGTACTGTATGTCCCTGAGGCTGATGCCTCTCACTGCACCTTGTGCAGGGTCTGTTTGGCTGCAGCAGTACAGATACCTGACTTGGTGTTTGGCAAATGCAGAATGCCCTAAATACACTCCCAGGGGATCTCTTGCCAGGAAAGGGGTGTTAGCTGAGGTCAGTTCCTTCCATGTCTAGGGCAGGAAGTGCAAAACTGAGTTGATGGATCTCCTCTTTCCATAACTCCCTTCTGGGAAAGCCCTAGCTCAGCCTTGCACTGGCTCAGTTGCTACTGCCAGTTCCCTACATGCAAAGCCAGAATCCACAGGGTGAGCTGACAAGCAATGAGAGGGAGAACCAGGGCTGCAAATAGCTTGCTACTCTTGTATTGGCCCAAGGGATGCCATTAAACAGGATTTATTGTATGGATACAAAATCTCTGCATGTTCCTGGGTCCTGACATGTTTTACAACAAGGCTTCACCTGCCCCAGTTCTTGCAGCTTAGAAGCATTAAAAGATATTAGAAAATCTTGACCTAGCTTCCCACAAGTTTGTTTTATTTTTCCCTCAGAAATACTGATTGCCAGTTAACAGCCTAATGTTTAGCTTGGGTTATTTGTTTTTTCCATGAAAAAGATGGTCCTTCAAAAGATAAACTATTTTTTATAGCTTAAAAAAGATTTAGCTCCAACTGTAGGAGCTCCTTCATATCCCTCAGGGAATTGGTTCTTGCTAGCATTTCCAACATCCATCAATTATATCTGTCAGGAGTGGAAGGAAAGGATTTAGAACCACTGCTCAGTCAAAGCAAACAGAATAATCCAACAGCTCAACAGAAAAGCCTTTTCTATGGAAATCTATTTTATCTGTGGGTTTTTCCAGTGAAACTGTAAATTTACACAACCTTTGCATTGGATAACAGTTCAAGACGTAATACTTGTAGATAAGCTCATAGCAATTTTACACTGACTATTCAAAAATCCTACTTTCTCTAAAGAAAGTACCAATCTTTTTTGGCTGCTTTCTGTCCATTTATAGTCTGTTTCCTTCAAGTATAGTACATAAAAGATTATAGAAATTATAAAATATTTAAGTATAGTAATTCAAATAATTAATGTTTTCACACCCACACTTTCACTGGCAAACAGCATTTGAACTCTGTTTCAAACACTGTAAGTGGAGGTCAGCATTCACAGGTTAAAAATAAATACTGCTTCTATTCTGTGACAATTTCTTGTTTCATACAGCCTATAATTTGGTAAAAGCAAAGCAAAAAAATTGTGACTTCATTCTTCCTCCCATACTCTGATTGGAAGGGTAACACAACCAGTGCATTAATTGCTAATTTGAACATACGCCATGTCATATGTTTTTTCTCCTTTCTGTCACATACATACAAACTCTTCCTTTCTGTTTAATTATCTTGCATCATTATTTAGCACCATTATTTTCTACAAGACACTACTGGTATTTTAAAGTATGTCATATTAGAATATTCTAGGTAATTAAGGAAATCTGTTATTCCATATACTTGTCTACTGCTATCAAAGAGAAGAAACAAGCTCTTATAAAATGTTAATTCATAAACACAATAAATTGGGTATCAACAAGATATTTTATTTCTACCTAAAGAACCAACAGTACTATCAGCTTGAGACCATCAAGATCTAAAATATCAGAGCACTTCAGGAATATTTCTGAGGACTGATGTATTTTAATTTGTGATAAACTAGAGGTTAAACACTCTTGAATAACATTACAAATTTAATATTTTTGTCTGTGTTGTTAAAACCAGATTATAGTATTGCCTGTTTGTGTTGGAATGTATCTGAAACTTGTAACTTGTGTCCAAGTTACCTTCAAAAACAAGTCTTGAATCTTAGGAAGACAGGATGGAATCCATTTTTGATTTTATGAGTGACAATATGGGACTTATGAGACCACAATTGTTCAAAAGAAGATGTATAAGAAGCAGTTCACTCTGATAGCACTTCATTCTTCAGCCAGGGATTTGAGTTTGGAAATGGGACCACCAAACATATTGCAAAAGGATTTACAAGAAGAATTTGTCCATCTCTGAGTAGGGATGCTGGACCAGATGACCTACCGTAGTAGGTGACCTTCCAAAACTACCCATTCTGTAATACTATGATTCTGGGATTGTTATTCTGTGATCTCTGTTTATGGAACATGTACTTCTAAATTTATAAATAGAATATGTCAACACTCTGATACATAATTTCTCCTCCACTACACATTGTTTTTTTGCTTCATTAAATTGACTGTCAGCTGCATTCTCCATGCTGAGAGCACAAGGCAAATGCCCTCAGTGTATCTAAGGTCTTCTTTAAGCAGAATTGTGTACAACTTAATATTACAAACAGCTGTTTCTTCCAATGTGTCCACCTGCTGTGGACAGTCAGGACAGGACTTGGCTGTGCCATGCACCCATAGAAACTGAGGAAAATGACATTCAGCTGTCATTCATACAAACAGCTTTCTATTCCCTTAAGTGATTCTTTCATCAGTATAACTTCTTCCTTGGGACTTTGAGTCACTTCCTCAGGTCTTCTAGGCTTTTGTGATGTGCTGAATCAAGAGACAGAAAAAGGAATGGTATTTGTCTCATTAAACCCAGTTATTTCCTTAGAAAACCTCTGTAATGTGCATCTTAGTGAAAGGCAAAACATCTGGTCTAAATCCACACCAAATTTTCCATTTTTACCTCAGGGGTTGTTGCTGACTGAAGTATAGGTACAAAAGCAAAGACACTATAGCTGACCAAAGAATAGGGCTTCTACAGATGCTGTGCAAGTCCTTCTCTTCATTTTTAAACAGAACATTTATTGAGTTCGTGTGGAAGATGGAGAAGTGACTGAATATAAGAACAGTGCAAACACCCCACAAAAATCACCTGTCACCAGCAGTGATCTTACCAGCTCTGATACCTTTCCAAGTTTTGGGGAGGGGTCTCACATTCTGTGATCTCACATTCTTTCTGGCTGGAGGCAGCTTCCTGCTCACATAGGAAGCACAATAATATGAATAAGTAGCTTCAAAGTGATTTTTCCATTGATCCAGCAAATTATGTAGCCTACCACTCTGCCTAACACAAATGTCATTCAGCTTGATAATAGCTACAGAAAATATGTCTGCCTTTCAGATGGCATTTTAAATTGAACAAAATCTTAACTGAGCAATAGCTGAGAGTATTCTAATCATGAAATCAGATGACCTTTCCTTTCTTTCTTAATAAGCATCTCTGACACTCTATCAGAGATTCTTATTTGCAATGCCTGCTACAAAAATCACCTAATGAATATTTGATAGGTCTATTGAGCACTTGTTGGCACAGGTGGTCTGAAGAACCATTGTTTAGAAATTAAAAGAAACTGAAAATTCAGACTTAGTGAACATCAGAGATGTCAGAAACACCTGACATCTTGACGTTCCCTCTAATAAAAGCTGTTAGTTTACCAAAATATCAAGACTGGGCAAACCTTTTAAACAGTAGAAAGCTATTGCCAGTATCAGTTTTTCTGTCTATTCATTAATTAAAGTAATTTAATCACCAATCTCTTCTATTGACCAATAGCAGTCCAAATGCAACCATTTGGTTTGGTACCAATTCTATTGATCAGACTTGAGGTAATGGAAGAATAATCATTGTATCACCGGGAGTTAGGAGTGCAAACAACTGCTGTCTTTAGCTACTGTTTTTCTTGTCAGTTCTCACCAATGTAACTGGCTAGATGCCCAATTCACTGTCTACATGCATATTAGAATAATCCAAAGTAATGATGACTGATATTTCCAGGTATCGTTAATACTAACTGCCAGCTGATGGCAAAATAGATCACAGTCTGTGCTGCTTGCCCGAATTTAATAAAAGTAGAAAGACATACCACAGGGATCTGAACTGACCCTGTCTGGTCTGAAATAAAATGTTGATGAATACTGTACACTGTAAGCAAATAGGCCCACTAAATATTCAACAATGCTGAAATATCATTTTGGCATAGGGAGAGAGTAGAGCAGCCAAGCTGACTGAAACAGATTGTTGAAGAGGCCTACAAACAAAAATGATTGAGTATTTCTGTGTGTTTCTCTTCATAACCAGTAGTTTTCTTGTGTTATCAGATGGATTAGTTTGAATAGGTGTTGATAAAAATCAGCTCTTTAAGTGGCAAAAGCAAGTCTCTCTTAAAAGACCCTAAGTGACAGACTAAGATGAATTCAATGTACTTACAACATGCTAAAAGAAAACTCTAAACATGAGGGGAATTACACACTGAGAAAGGTGTCATCCAGTCTGAAATTGTGAACACCAAGTTTGGGTGCCTTTTCATGTCAGGCATTTATTTTGTGCTCACGCATAAGCTATTCAGTCTATATTGCCTTCCACCCCTTTATAAACGTTTTAAATCTAGAATTATAAATCTAGAATTCATACATTTATTGTATTAATCATAAGTAAAAAAACATAGGTATTTTCTCAAGCAGATCTTCATCATCTTTATGCCTGGATACTTCAGTTTCAGCTTTTTACCTAATAAAGGCAAACACCAGCCAGTGTTCTGATGAAAGGCAGCACAAATACCAGTTTTATATTTTGTAACCAATATGCTTTTGTCAGAATGGTTCTTAAGGTCTTCTTGAGCATCATGACCCCAGAAACTGATAAAATCTCCTGAACATTTTGGCTACAGGAAAAACATTTAGGTGATAGTGGTGTTTGACACACATATTACCACAATAGGACCACATCAGTCATATCCTGAGGGCTGGAATCGAGGTGCATCAGAATATCTTTTTTTTCAGATTGAGATAGCTACTGTCTTCAAAGTGGTTTATTTTTACCTGTAGCACTGTTGTTTTGTTCATATACCAACATAAACAGTCATAGATATTTGAGACATTATGTTTCTGAAATCATATATCCAGTAGAGAACTGGGGGTCATGGAACTGGAGATACTGTGAACATAATTACTTTTATTTGCAACTAAATATTTGTCATGGAGCACAGAGTATTAACCACCTTGCTGTGAATTCATCCTTTCAGGAGTTCAACGCCATATTAGAATATCAAAGTAGGAGCCTTGATACCTAGAGACCAAGGCAAAGAGAAAATACTCCTGTTCCTCACTGCAAAGGCTCAACACTGTGCAAAATGCAGCTGTTTTGGCAATAGTGCTTATTAAGTACTTGGTATTTTATTTTTATTGGACTTTTATATGTAACTGATATTTATTTAATTAAAGTAAAATCCAACTGAAAAGAAATATCCTTTTATTCTTGATCCAGCTCAATAAAATAACATAACTGTTTTATTTATAAAGATACTCCATAAAATGCCAGCTACACAATCCAAAATTAAATGATTAATTGGAACTGAAGAGATAGAAAAGACTCCCAGCTGGAAAAAACCTTTCCAGATTCCCAGCTTGCAAGAATTTAAATTTTTCAGCTAAGTGAAATGTTCAGCATTTGTTTCCATTTCTTTCTAGTGAAAGTCCTTTGGGAAAAGCATAGCGTAGAACACTTTAAATTAGTCTCCTTGCATTTGGAAAAATATTAATTCTTGGTTTACTACTTGTGTAATAAGTTTTTTATTTTGACTGAAAATTCCATTAGTCCATCAAACAAAATACTGGTCAACTGCTTTTGTTTAACCTGAAATTATTCTTTTCCTGAGAAGAGATTAATATATGTTATTTTGTATCTGTTTGTTTTCACTCTGTTCTGGAGTTTCTTTGTTTAGTATTTTGTAGAAATATATTATAATCTGCCTTTTGCTCCTTCTAGCAATGCAATAATTCACACTATTTGTGTTTTTTTTTGGGGGGAGGGGTTTGGTGGTTTTTTGGGGGTTTTTTTGGGGTTTTTTTGTTGGTTTTTTTTTTTGTTTGTTTTTTTTGTTTTTTTTAATTTCTAGGCTATGTCTCGACCAAAAGAATGAAGTTAATAAAATGAGCTCTTGTATTTTGTTTTGTTTTTTTTTCTTTGGGAACAGCATATATTTTTAAAATTTTTATCATGCTTCTTTTTTTCTTCAAAGAAAAGTTATCCTTTTCATACTTTTGGATTCCAGATCCTATTTTTCTTCCCTAAACTTCTCTGCATTCACATGCACAGCTAGTTAAGAAATTCCTCCATATCTGATCACATTAAGCCAAAGAGGTAAGTGCAAATTTACTTAATAAATTCCTCCAGATCTGATCACATGAAGGAAAAGAGATAAGTGCAAATTTAGTATCTTTAATAATTTATTATCAATATAGGTCTGAATGGAGAGTGTCAAAAAGCCTTTTTTCTCTAACAGATCTTTTAGCCCATCCTTCCACCTTCCTTCTCCTTAGACCACAGGGTCTGTCCCTGGACAATGACTTCTCTGAAGACCTTTAAGGGTGTTATGCAGACAAAACTGGGGCTCTCTCCCACTTCACTCCAGCCTATCTTTATATACTAATCTACCTCATGTCTTTCCTTTATAATCCAACCAAGAGAGGCTCTGCCTATTTTCTGAACTTTGCCTCAAACCTCTGCTTCACTTCTACCAGTACTAAAAACACAAATCTCATAAAACCTTTTTCTGAGCGCTCAATTTAAAAGCCTTCTTGTAGAAAAAGAATGTCATTTAGTGGAATCACTAGTGGAATCATAGCCATAAAGCTATGATTTTTTTTTGCTTGTCTATCGACATTTATTTCCAAAAATGTAGTATTAACATACCTGGCCTGCCTCAGTTAGGTTTATTTTTCACATGGCACCTTCACAAAAAAAGAAAATAGATTAAATTTATATATTCAAAGGTGTATAATTTAAATATGCTTACACAGGATGGCTCCACTGAGCCACTACAGATCTCATTGGCAGTTCTATCACCATCCTTTTCAGATAGGGATCTTTTATATCTTTTAATCACAGTTTTGCCTTAAGAAATTTTTTTCATAGCAGTAGTTCTTGCCAAATCTAATAAAAATTCAGCATATAGAAATGCTGTATATATCTGTGAAATCTAATCTGCAGCAAAGTTGCTCAGACAATGAAACATTCCAATGGAATGGAAATTTATTGTTTTAAACTTATTTCTATTATTTTAAATCTAACATCTGGAAAAGTACATAATTAAATAACACAAAATAACTTATTCTTTTCCAAATTTTTAATTAAAATCTATGTAGTGCTGAACTACATTGCAGCCTCACTGATGATAATCTAAATGAGTCCACTGAAGAATGATGGTACTTTTTTGCATTACCAATATGCATGATCAATTTAACACTTGTATTGACAAATCTAAAAGTAATTGCCACGGGCTGTTTACTCCTTACCTAGCAAAGTAAATTAAGAGATAAATCATGTTGTCAGATGGTACTGTGATATTAGGGAGAAATTAACTCTATGCAGATTTGAAAAAAGATATACAATAATATTTAGGAAGAGTAAATTTAGTGTTTGAACAATATTCAGCCATGTCCATAACTAGAGATTAGGCAGTGTTCCTTTGGCAGTTCATCCTTTCCTGAAAATAGCCAGCATTCCCTGTGGCTGGGAACTCCCATGAAGGACTGAAGGGATATTTTGCCATTTAAGCCTTCTTGATGAGCCAGCCCTGAAGATGCCCAATGTTGTGTTCCAGTAATGTGGGTATCATCTGCCTATTCACTAGCCTTTGGATAGAGCCTACTAATCTTTTCTTTAAAAGCTTCTGAACACCTCAGAAGGGCAAAGCTCTTCCATCCAGGCCTCACTGAGCCAGACAGTACTTGGATATGTGTGCAAGCAGTGAGAAAAGGAGCAGGACAAATCTACTACTATGTGGTTGTTAATGCACCCTCAGCTGTGCTGCGCAGAGCTCACTGAAGACCTGTCTCTTTTCCTCACAGGAGGAGAGTTCAAAAACTTTTAAAAAAATTCAATAAATTTATAAAAAGTAAATTATTTTAAAAATTATCTTTCCTTGCCAGTTCACCCCAGAAAAGCATCCACCCAAGATGCACACTTTTGATGTCAGTATTTTTGCCAATGACTTCACTTATCCAGTATTAATTCTGGGGGAAGATGGGTAAGACTGTCATACTATCTGGAAAACAATTTTATGCATATGGTTCATTTTAATCATGAGAAATGGGAATATCCATTTACCTCTTCTGATGAAAATGAGTATTTTTTTTGTCTCATATTATTTTTAGTTCTCTCTGCCGCTCCTCCCTCCCTGAGGTGTCACTGTTAGAATCACAGGAGCACTGGCACCAGCTGGTGCTGCTACCTTTGGCTACCTCCTTCTCCCTTCTTGTGGCTGGTTTGTGTGAGTTTCTCCCAGTAACATCCCTCCAGGATCTGATTTGCCATATCTCATACATAAAATGCCGCTATAGCACCCAGTAGGGTGTTACTAGCAGCATTGTAGCTCACGGTGTTTTGCAGAGTGTATCAGATGATTAAAATTGTAAAGGGGCTGAATGTTGGCTAAAAGTTATATTTTTGCAGTCATCCCTAGTGAAGGCTGAATGAAGAAGGTAGAGTTTTCATTTGGGAAGATCTTGCAAGTAGTTTTTTTCACATTCCTGTTCATAGGAATTTTTCACATTCCTGTCATTGCTCCTAATTTAAACCTGGTTTAAAATTCTTTAAATACATCTAAAGATTAATGCCTTCATAAGCGAAAAATTAAATAAACATATTTAATAGATTTCAGACTGAGATAAATACTACTGCTTTTATTGAAGTCCCTGAGGACAGTGTAAGACAAGTATTTCACAGTCTAAAAGTCACAGTAAGACTTGACAATGATCTTGTGGTAATACAGAACACTAATCTGAGACACAAGAGACCGTGAAGTGTGCCTGCAATAAATTGTAAATGAAAAAGTAAGGCAAGGACAAGTATATCCATTAAGATTTTACAGAATTATTATGAGCATTAGGAGCTGTTAGCGTAATGAAATTGTTATTAGTTTTACCAACCAAATACAGTATCTGTGCAGGAATTACTCCAAGCAATGCCACTGGAATCTCTGAGTAACCATGGATTAATTACCAAATTCTTCCTCCCACCCAATAACCAGACTTCCTTGTCAGTGTCATTAGAGGCAGTATTAGTCTTGTAAGTTTATCATCCCTAATTGACAGAAAAGGGCAGACAGAGTAAGATGGTGCTGTGGTATCAGGTATTCCATCACAATCCACAGGGGCATGTGGTACATCCTTGCTTGTAGTTCAAAAGGAGAATAGAACATTTGAGTTTCTAGCCTAGCCACTGTTCACTCTGACTTTTCTTTTTGCCACTGTTTGGGATGCTGGGGTTCTGCCACTGGCACAGACAGCCACGGGTATGTTGGCCTCAGTCAGTCACCTCAGCAGTTAAAGGACATCATTTTGACACCACCTTGCTGAGTGCCTTAGGAATAGAACAGAGCTGTCCCTGCCCTGGCTGACAACTTTGCTTACTGTTCTTGCTCTCCCACCAGCCCCAAGGCAAGCTGTCTGTGCTGAGGTGGCCCTGGCTGGGTCACCAGCCCCTGGAGATGTCCTGTCCATCCCCACCGACAGCAGCGCTAGTCCTAGCCTTAGTCTGACATCTGCTGAGGTGTTCATGGACCTTTAGAACATTGCTTTCTAAAATGTTGATTATAAAGAAAATTCAGCTATTTAAGGGTTGGATTAAAGGCATTTTCATACAGATTAGATTTAACTCAATTTGTTATTTTTACTCAAGGAGATTTCAGTATTTAAATCAAGCCTTCATAGCAAAAAAAATTTTGGAACATCTAACAGAAATCTCATCTCCTGATTAAAGGAAATGCAGAAAAGTTAATCAGACAAACTGTTTATAATTCCTATGGAATAATTTGACTTAGATTACTCCTTTATTAATTAGGGGGGTTATATTACCTAATGACCTAGATATCAGGTTTAATTACCTTTGTCATCCATACCTGTCATAGTTACAATGTATTAGTGCATAATGTATCTAACATGCATGCTTGAAGGAACAGTGCATAATCTGTTTCAATTATTCTCCATGTTTGTGTTTGCATATCACTCCATACAGGATCTGGAAGGGGTGGAGTAAATTTCCCACAGAACAGCCTAGTATGTGCTGTATTTTGGATTTGTGAACAAAACAGTGTTGATAACATGAGGATGACTTTTTTTTGGTGAGGCAGTCCTGTGGGACAGAAAGCTTTAAAAAAGAAGAATGAAATTTGTCTTAGGTAATGAACTCCTTGGAAATGTTTTGGTTTAGAAGTCTGTGTTTAAAAAGGGGAATGAGGACCCTTATCCCAGACTCTCAACACCTAAATTTCAAAATTGATATTCAAATCTATATATCAATATCTAACTCCTAGTAAGAGTTCCCCAGCAGCATCACATAATAAGCAGTCAATAAGTGTTACAAACATTTCTTAAGCGCAAATATCTGTGCCTGTTTAAAGACTAAAATAAATAATTTAAAGACTAAAGTCAAATAATGCAGAGTATTCCTGAATGGTGCCCCATTCCTCATAATGTTTCCACACGGAAATTTTCTGTAAGGTCAGACCTGTTTACAACTGTGGTGGTCACAATGGTCCCATTCAGTATTTACATATCATGCCACCCTACTAATTACACCCTGGCTGAAATATGCTTATTCCTTACAATAATAAGGATAGAAATCACTTAATTATAAGGTATGTTCTTCAAGAATACCTTAGGGCTAAAGACTTTTTTTTCCCCACAGAAGTTGAAATTATTGGGCTGTTAAAATTCCGTTGTTAAAATCACTTCAGTCCAATTTAATTATGGACAAGAAATGACTGAAACAGATGGTCATTCTCTTAGAGGACTAATTTTCATTTAAAAGTGAGTCAGCATCTAAGTAAAATAAAATAAAACTGTATATATTGAACATTTGTTTTGGGGAAAGGACAAACAGTGTTTTACACATAATGAAAAATACAAACTTGTTGATCCAGTGTTATGAGTACAAGACATTGTACCTAAAGAATCAGAAAGAATAGTACCAGATGCGCTTCTGATATCAACAACATACAAAATAAAAACTGTACCCAGAAGCATTTTTGTTCATTTTCTAGTATTTCACATTTGATACTCAATAAATCTACTTCTAGAGTTAAAATAAGTTTTGCATCACTATTTTTTGCATTCTTTTTATTCTGATGAGTGAGAGCTGGTACCTAAAAACTAAGATCTACTACATAATTGAATATTTTTGTAGGTGTTAAGGTCTATGAATATGCAAATAATATTTTGCTGGTTTTTTATTCAAATTACATACAGCCAGTTCTAGTTGCAGGCAAGTTTGTTATGTTTAGTTTAATTAGCCATCAGACTTAGAATGGATTATTAAGAGTTATAAACGGTTAATGCTCAGGTTCATTGCATTGAATTTAGAAATGCATTATGTTTCTAGACCTGGAGGCCTGGCCACAGAGACTCAGCTTCATCACTGATTTCCCAGAAACATTTTGATTGATCTTTTGATGTGAAACCAGAGGGTACTGCCTGTAGACCACTTGAAGGATATAAATGGCTAAGGTGCAGAAGAATTCCTCTCAATGTATACGATGGGAGAGCTCTCTTGACACATCCTTTTTCACCACGACATCAGGTTCCTATCTATGAGGGATTAAGTGGCAACTGAAAGGTCTGTAACCTCATCTGACAACCCCCTCCACTGACAAGTGGATGCAGGAGATCCTCCCCCAGCAATGGCATACCACAGTGGTCTCATTTCTGTTCACTGACATAGGATGTACTTCTACAGTCTACAACAATGTCCTATAGAGAGAGCTTGCCTGCCTTGCTAAGTGGCAGAAAACCATAATTTGGGCTGCTGCAAAGTTCAGGTTGTGTTTTAAATAACAGCATGAGCAGAGAGACAGAAGTGCTGCAGTAAAGCATTAGCTCGCCTGTGAGAAACTTGGGTATTTCTCAATTGATCCTGGGTTATAGGGCAATTTTAATATTTCACAAGTCTCCTTAGATCCTCTGGAAAGTGCATGCAATTATCTTTTAAGTACCTGAAAGAATAATACATAATCATAATACATGATTAATAGTTGGTAATTAATTTCTTCTTCTATAAGATATATTTTCAACATCCCTTAATCCTAATTAATTGTGAGTTGGAATACAGATGCTTAATAGATGCCAAGTACTGGATCTGTTCCACTTTTTTTCACAGTGTAGAATATGCTACACATGGCAAAAAAGAGAGTTTATTTAAATCCCTGGGCCAAGAAACTACGAGCAAATGGGAAAACGCAAGGCTTTAGAAGGCAGCTTGAATTACTCTGGACACCATGGAAAAGCAAGTACTGTAAAAAGACTGTTGTTATGAGAAAACACAAGTTAGGACATAGTGGTATTCACTGGTGACAAGATTTGATGTGATTTCCTAATTCTAGCTGAATAATTATCGTGCTCTTTGAAGGGAGAAAACTGGGGCTGTTTGTCACTATGGTAAAATTACCCTGGAAAATGGAGAGATGGATAGCTGAAGCACTGTCAAAGAAGCTATGTTAATAGGAATGGGACATACCTCTTTTACCATTATTGGTAAATTAGAAGTGGCAAGGGAGCAAGCTATCAGGGGACAGAGGTGCTTAGCATTCATCTGGAGCAGAGATTGCAGCTACATGGATCATACAAGGCTATGCTTTTTCTCCTAGAAAGCAACCAGGAGAGTATCACTCTGTGACTGTCAGTGGGAAACTTCCCACCTTTTAATATCTCTTCTCCTTCCTTGCCGGGATATCAGTCCTTATTCATCCCAAGAAATAGAAAGGTAGAAGTAAAAGATTATATTCACTGGCATCTGTTTGTTAAGGCACTTAAGATCTTTTCCATAGCATATTGCAGCTGAATAGAAATTTAATGCATTTCAGTGGTGTCTGAAACTTGGATTCTCAGAGTGATATTTACATAAGGAGATTTTCTTGTCAGGCTAATGATTTATTTTTAGGTAAACTTAGATCTCAGTAGTTGTTTCTATAGGGTGGATGTTGGGAGCGGTCCCAGCCTCTGAAAGCACAGGCCAAATGCCAATGCTATAACAGGGCAAGATCAAATTAGCCCCAATACCTTGCTTATATTGAGGAAAAAACTGGGCTGTGAACAACTCCCATCAGCTCAAGGCGTCAGAACTGGTGTAGTTTGGGTAACACAAGGCATTGAAAAGTTCACAGTTTCTAATGCCTCTCCTGCACACCAGGAATGGAATATGATGCTTGCCAGGTGTAGACACGGTGACCATGCTATGGAAAGCACCCCACTGTGACAGCCTCTTCTGAGGAGCACATAGCTAGCTAGCAACTGCAGCACTGCAGGCAAGGGACCATCATGATCCCCTCTCTTTCCCACCAGACAAATGGGATTTATGCTACATATGCTCTGCAGATTGAAAAAATTATCTTACATTTCTGGGAGTTTCACAGGACATTGGATGGGGTTGGCAAAATGAAATCAACTAGAATGAAGAAGGAGCTAAAGTTTTTAATTGTTCTCTGTCTCTCACATTTTCTTCCTTTAAGACAAAGTCATCATTGGCTGTTGTGTGAAATGAGTGCAATCCAGACAAAATGCTTTAGCTCAGGTATAGCCTGGAAAAAATCATTTGAGTGAACACCTGGTTCAGTAAGCGCTGGGTTCAAAGCCAAGGACAGTCATGGCTGGCAACAGTTTCAGTGTCTGTCATATTTTCTAAGACCCAGAAACACAAAGTCCTGGACTCGAAAGAACATAATAAAGGATACTTCTAGGTGTTGTGGTTGATGTGCAATGTTTGAAGATGAGAAATCAGAGTTTCCTAAAAACTCTGAAGCTCGAACGTGAAGTAAAAGAACGTTGCTAATATTTTTGGAAAAGGATGAGAAAGGCAATAGTTAAGAACTGAAAAATAAACTGGGATAGGCAACTTGGTGAATGATAAGATATTTTATTGCCACTTGCAGTGTTTCTGGGAAGTGAGAAAAGCCATTAAATTCCATGACAAGACTTTGTGGGGCATATGAGTAATTTTATTTTCCTGTAAGAGGATTCAATATTCAAAGCTAGAAACTTGAAGCCTTAATTGTCATCCTAAAAGTAATTAGGCAACAAGCAATAGAACTCTATCTCATCCAAGCTTTCCTCTTCATCTGTTTTCCAGTCCTCTTTTCCTTCCCAATGCTCTTCCGAGAAAATTTTAGCTCAGAAATGCCATCCAGGCTGTCCTGTCTTCTTCAGATTTCATTGCTCAACAATCAGTGTTGCTGCACTGCAGCAGAGGTCAGCGCTGAAAGGAGGAGGATTATTTGAAATGTCCTGTTAGCCATGACAGTTTATTAATCATTGTGTGTGATTAATCGCATGGGCTTTGCATTTACACAATTCTTGAAGCTATGATTCACAACAATTCGAAATATACTTCCACAGAGCTCTCTCTAAGTCCTTTGTTACCTTTCCTATTTTTGTGCAGTTAATTGTTCTTACCCAAGTTTATGGCCTGAGATTTGCCCATAATAAAATTTTCCTTTTCTTATATAATTTCCCTGTGCATCAGGATTTCATTAACTCTATTCCCATTTTGCAATTATACTATCAGTTTATTAGTGTCTTCAAATATAATCAAAACATTTTCTATTTGATCATCTGGCTCATTGAAAATAATATCTGATAATAACACTCCCTTAGGACTGATCCTTGTAGAACACTACTCCTTCCTTTTAAGGGTGTACTTGAACCACTGATAATGAATTCACAAGTTGAATTTTCCCATTATTTTAGAATTTTTTTTCCTCATCTAAATATTCTTTAGTTTGGCTACTGGACGTCTATACAGCATAGTGTTAAAGTCTTGTATAAGCTAAGGTATCTGACATGTATTTCTTCCTCTCTCTGCTACCTAGAGTATTAGAAAACTGATTTGATTTGATATGGTGTGTTTTCATAAAATTCATTCTGATTATTACTAACCTATATGTTTTATTTTAGTTCCTTAAAAATAATCTGTTTGTCATATTGGTTTCGGTAGGAACTATTAGGAGCTGTAGGTTTCTGTATAACTATTTCTGGTGCCTGGTACCTGGCAGCAGGCATGTGAGCATGTCTAGCATCAATGGCAGTGGAGCCCAAGTTTCCTAAGCTTAGGTGTGCACAATTAAAGCTGTTAACATAAAGAGCAATAAATAAAGCAAACGGTACTGGTTAGCAGTGTGCATTTAATCACATTCTGGAGATAGAATCTCAGAAACATTAAGGTTGGAAAAGACCTCCAAGATCATTGAGTCCAACCTTTGATCCAACACTGCATCAACCAAACCATAGCACTAAGTGCCATGCCCAATTTTTTCTTGACCACTTTCAGTGATGGTGAATCCACATCCTCTCTAGGCAGTTCATTCAAATGCCAAACCAGTTTTTCAGTGAAAAAATTCTTTCTGATGTCCAAACTGAACCTCCTCTGGTGCAGCCTGAAGCCATATCCCTGGTTGTGTAGGACAGAAAACTGACACTCATCTTTCATGTGTTTGTACAGAGCACAAAGATTTCCACTGAGTCACTTTTATTCCAGGCTAAAGAATTCCAGTTCCCTCTCATGACTTGCACTCCAGAGCCTTCACCGGCTCCAGTGCTCTTCTCTGGACTCACTCCAGCACTCAGTGTTTTTCTTGGAGTGAGGGACCCAGAAATGATCACAGGGTTTGGTGCGCAGCCTCACCAGTGCTGAGTACAGGGGGACAATCACTGCCCTGGTCCTGTTGGCTGCACCATTGCTGATACAGGCCAGGGTGCCATTGGCCTTCTTGGCCACCTGGGCACACACTGGCTCATGTTCAGCTGCTGTCAACTATCATTCCTAGGTCTTTTTCCACCAGGCAGCTTTCCAGCCATGTTTCCCCTAGCCTGTAGTGTCGCATGGAGTTGTTGTGACCTCAGTTCAGAACCTCTTACTTCACCTTAATAAACCTCAAACCATTATCCTCAGCCCATTGATCCAGCCTGCCCAATCCTTCTACACAGCCTTCCTAACCTCCAGCAGACCAGCACTCCTGCCCAGCTTAATGTAATCTTCAATCTGATTGGGGATGCACTCGATCCCCTTGTCTTTGACTGCATCAACAAAGGTTTTATTGTGGGCAGAAATACAGCAACATGAAAAAGAGCAAATCACTCACACCACTTCATTCTGTTTTGTTCAAATGAAGAGGAAACTTCAGTCTTTGTGAATGAACCTGTGTTGGTTCTCTGCTCTCATCTGTGCTCTGCATTTGTTCTAGGCAGCCTGTCCCTCCAGTGACTGATGGTTATTGCCACAAATTCAAGCTCTTTAAAAATTAAATGGCAAAACCTTCTAAGGCTGATATGTCACTAAAAATTATTTCTGTTACAAACCATTCTCTTAGCTCTTACAGTGTATGTGGATTGAATAGCCTTAAGATTAAGCCCTGCTGTTCATTTTCCTAACTTTCTACATATAGTAAAGTGAGTTACAATATTTTTCAAACTAAGTGTTAGCATGCTTATTCAGAAATACAAAACTTTTACAATTTTGTTACAAAAAATCTTGTTTGTGACTTCTCTGTAAGATGCAGGCTGTAGTAAAACTAAAAGAAAACATTGATCCAGAAGTAGGGACAGAAAATTGATAATTGCAGAAAAGAGATTGCAGAAAAGAGATGCATTCTTGTTTCAGCAGTCTGGAATAGGAGCTTAAAAGGATTGAATTAATTCTTTCTTAATACTGAGTTTATCTCTGATGCCAAGGGTAGTCATTGTCATGTACACAGAAAATATCAGTCTTAAAAATGGGAATTCCTGTCTTCTGACTGCTTAGTGAGCAAGACTACTATTCTTTAAAAAGAGGTATTACTTTTATTATTTTTATACTAGTTTTTCTGTGTAGTTTATTATTTGAAGCAGTAATATTTCTCAAAACAAAGATTTCATCCTGTGTTCATGGATTTGTTGAGTTTGGGTATTTTTCTATTTCCCCCTGTAGATCCAGAATGTTTTTATGCATAGAAGTATAGGTTAGAGAAATACTCTCCAACTCAAATTAAAATTATTATCTATCTTATTATCTATCTCTGCATCAGCTGTATGAGGACAATAAGATCATTTTCAATCTTTAATAAAATTTGAAAAGTGCACTCTACTGTGTCAAGTTATGCCATGGGAGCTGACAGTCTACATCTCAACTCAGCTTTTATATCTTATGAGATCCACGAGCAACTGTGTCGAGACTTACTGCATGTATTAATTAATTAATATAATTTTCAAGTACTTTCAGATGAATAAAAAATATTTCTGTACTGATTATAGGTTTTAAAGTATTGATTGTTTTGAATGTTGCAAAATAGCAAGCTATGATTTTGGTACTGGGAAATGAAAGTTTGTTAGTTTAATAAAAATATATTTTTAAAGCATAAGGAACATTGCAAAAATAATTTCCAAGGAATTTCATATTGTACGCAATAGAATTAGATATACAGCTTGTCCAGTAATTCAGTGTACAGATTCAACCTATTTTTCATGCCAAATGTGAAAACAATGTAGCCTTTATTTACATGGTGATATGGGAATGAATACTTATAGCTATCAATATTTAGTTACTGGGTTTGCTTTATTGTATATGACTCAAAATAGAAAATGACGTGGTGTTGTACTGGCTTGATAAGGCTTGTCACAGTATTAGAATACATTAGTTGGTCTTTAGTAATTTCAAAAAGATGTTAGGAAGTTGCCTGGGAGACAGGAGATAAGATGTACACATCTAAGGAAAACTGCCTTCTCAGCAGTCATCATTATGGCTATATCTTGACCAGCCAAAATATTGTTTAGATCTACTTCTTTTGCTGCTCCTGCAGCTTTTATGCTATAAGATGACATGACAAGCTTGTTTTCCTTAAGGCCTTCAAGAATAAATTATCTATAGAAGTAGAGAATATTCCAGTGGAAAAAGAAGAGAAAACCATTTCTGTTTAATTTGTCTTTCTCAGCCAGGGCAGTTCTGCAACATATAAGGACCAATTTGTCATTAACATTAGAGCCTTTTCATAGCAAACTGATTACTCCAATTGCAGCTGTTGCCACCGGCCCATTAGTGGTTCAAAGGCTGCAAAGGAATTTCAGGCTGCTTGTTCACCCCCTGATGTGAAGGACTGACACAAAACAACAAAAAAACAACTGTAGTGGTGAGATAAGGAATCATTTGCCTAAGCTGATAGTAAAGTAAAGATTAATTCATACCTTAACATAGTACAAAAATCACTAGGAAGAAGCAACAGACAGGAGGGGAGCCCAGAAGATAGCCTTCTGCCATGTCACTGGCATTTGGCCAGACAGAGCCAAACTCGTTCTTTGCAAATGCACCTTTCCTACTCAGCTGGCCCTGCCTCTAAATGCTGCTCGGCACAGCATAGAACCCAGTCGAGCTCTGAGTGTTCAGTATCCCAGTGAAGGCTTCAAGATACATTCAGTACCAGGCTTGGAAGATAAGCAATAATTACCAGTGTTGGGACAGGGAGACAGTCTTTCTAACTGCTAATGTACTGAACTATTGACATATTTACAAATTTGTTTTGGCAGTTGTTTTGGATTCCTGACATTCCTTTCCATTTTCCATTGTACCTCTGTTTTAGTCAAGGTAGTTTTTCTTGTTGTAGGCAGATAAACCAATATACCTGTGTCCACTGTGGGGAGAAAGAATTTTTTTCTCCGGCACAGTTGTACAAAAACAATCTTCCTATTTAAAAAGGAGCCTTGTCCCTTGCACAGTACATGCACTCAGTGCAGCTGCATGGACACAAAACAAATCTTGTTCTGCTGCATTCCTGAGCAGGTGAGTTCATCGTAATGTCCTTCAATACTCTCAAATACAGTGTCACAACTGTACTTGACTGAAGAAAACTGTGTCCAAAGTATAGTAAAGCAAACCAAAGGAACGTGCAGGAGGGTGAAGATGTTGAGATTAAAATTGTCTCTGCAACCTCAGAGTAGGAGCTTTCAGAGATGCCCATATAGCTGCCCTCCAGGCAGATTCTTGCCTAGGTCAGAGCAGCATGTTGTGGAGCAATGACATGACACAGACATTTAATGGCAGTGAACTCTGCCATTTCCTTAATTTGACTGCCTTGGATTGTTTAAGAACACCCCTGTTGCAGATCTTTAGGTTAAAAGAGCTGGGTAGAAAAAGGGTCCATTGTATGATAGCATACTGATTCCCCACTTCTCAAGTTTGAGATGGTTTAGAGTGAGCCGGATGTGATTGAAAATCTTACTCAGATGTGTTTTCATAAACAAATAAAGACTTCTGCCTGTTACTGTGTCTGTTTGGTTCAGTTGTATGCACTAATCCATTAAGAGAGTCCCTAAGAGTAGTACAGCACAGCCTTAGGGCTTCCTGCTGCTTTTCAGATTAGCTGCCACTGGCTTCAGCACTCTATCTGCATGTAAATATCTCATTCTGGACCAAGGAAACAATAACATCATGCTTTTCCCTGCTTTCTCACCTTTCCTCTCTAGGTAGCAATGCCAGCAGTGTTCCTAGGACAAAACCCAGGCTCAGCTGGCTCTCCATCTGAGGGTCTGTCACCCCGAGCGTGCTCCCTCTCCCAGTGCCGCTGTCTGGCTCCACTGGTGGTCCCACAGGCACCAGGGCAGACACTGGGATGCTCACAGGGTCAGGATGCCTTGTCAGTTTAGAGAAAAGTTATGCTAAGTCTTTGGAATCTGTGCAAACTTTTCTTTAGTATGATAAATTATCTTTCATTTTTGGAGACAAGCTCACTCCATGGATCTTCACAATTATAGTGGAAATCTACTCAGGGGAGAAGCAATGCATGTCTGTATTTATTCTCTAAGCAGACACTTCCATCTCCTTACTAAATTCAAAAGAATAGTCTTTGGATATTTCCAATAGAATAGAAAACCTCATTGTGTTTCTTTCATGTTGCTTAACAGTCTTCAACACTGACTGATTTTCATAAAAACATAATGTTATACCTCTCATATTTATTGCTAAAAGGGTATTTGCACCATTTCAGTGACTTATTGTAAAGGCCTAGAGTTTGTGCTCTTTATCTTCATAATACTAATATTTTTTTGTGTTTGTGCAGGAAATATAACATTCCCTCCCATATTTTGTCTTCAGATCTACACAGGAATGTGCATTCCTGCAAGTAAAGGAACATTAAGTGGTTAAATATTCAGTTACTGTAAGACATTTCAAGGTCTGAAAGATGAAATTGGAAGATAATTTCAGGTTACAAGAACAAAAACATGTGATTCCCTGTAATGTAGTATTAAATAAAAAAAAATCTATTTATTTTCAGAATATCATTAAGATGGTTAGTCTTAGATTTCCTTCTTTAGAAAATGTTCTGGACTATGCTATTTAGAATAAAATAGGTACTGCAAAAGTGAGTGTTGCACCTGTCATTCAGAAAATAGAAGAAATGTGAATGCATTGGATTTTGGGGCAAGGAAACAATGACTAAATCATTTACATTAACTGAAACAGAAGTTCAGTTTTGTTTGCTGTCATAATCACAGAGGTTTAAATGGGTTTATGATAATTTTGACCTGAAAAGATTCTGCTTCATTATTCTAACTACAGAGAGTTACAGATCATCTGAGTTTTCTCTTAATACCTTACTCTTGAGGTTAAAATCTGAAGGAGGTTTACCTCGTCAGCCTATTTCTCCTTTACTTTTTCTGCTTTTGCTTTTTTTAAAGTCTCTTTTATAGAAGTAAAAGGAAGGGAAAAAGTTGTGGCGGTGATAGCCAGAGACAAGTGAGGTTGCAGAGAGTGCCACAGCTTTTTGAGGCATCCTGGGATTCACATGGCTCTATGGGTTGAAGACTATAACTAGAAGAAAGCACAAATCTGAAGACAGTCTAAGATTTTTTCTTTCCGTTTCTCACAATCTTGTGGGAGGGAACAATTGGTCAACTGGAATAATTATTTTACTATCACTTACTCAATTAACATATAAATAACATTTCTTCATCAAAATGTAACCTATGAAAGTTAAGATCACTTATCTGAAAGTTAAGATCACTTATTTGGGTGAGATTCTTTGTAGCTTAAACCAGTAATGCATATATCTAGTAAAAAACACAGGTTTTACATAGGATGTCACTTCATGCTACTAATTCAACACACAGAATGGGAAATAGATAAACAAAGAAGCAAAACAACTGAAAAAGAGGTAACAACAATAGAGGTTATAATTTAATGTTAATGTTTTGATTGATTTCTGTCCATATATTTGGGTTTTATATAACCAGCCTTCAGACTGCCTCTGCCTTGGGCTGTTGTTTCTGTTTGAACTTTGTGTTTCCTATTAGCCTTATCCCTTGGTGGATTCCTTTCTCTCTTTCAGAGGGAAAAGCTAAAGAAATGCTCCACTGGTTCCTCCTGATTTTTTCCCTGCAAATGCAGGCTATACCCACAATGAGCCAGGCAGGATTAGTCTTGGTAAAGCATGAGCTGCTCCTGGGGCCATCAAGGCAGAGGCTCTGGCCCTGCTTGTCACAGACACCTGCATACACACTCAGGGTACGTGAGTTCTTTACATACCTGAGACTCACAAACAACATTCAACATTCAAACCACTGGATTTTTAAGGTTTATAGTTGGCACTGAAACTACGCCTTCTACTTCTTCATTCAGTTGTTTTGATAAACCTGAAGTGTCAGAAATACTTTGTGGCATTAAGCTTAATGAAAACTCCGTTTAAAAAAGAGGAATGGAAGAAAACTTTACAGACATTTGTACTGAAAATAGATAATGTTACTATCGCACAATAAAGCAGCCTAATTGTTTGTGTGGGGACCTTCATTTAGAGGACTAATTTGCAAGTCACATGGGACTGTTTGATCTCTTCATGTGGAGAATGGTACAGCTCTGTTAATTTGAAGCAGAGACAATCACATAATGAATTTACCCATCAGGAAAACAGAGGTCATTGAGCAAGTGTGCCCAGAGCTGTTAGTGCCAGGGAATGACCTCTCATATCTGGTTTTACACTGTAATAACTGATGGCACAGCTCTCTGAAATTACATCTTTGTTCAGCAAACTTAAAGAGAAAGCACTCTAAATTGTTTTAAGCACAGCTTCTCTTTTGTTCCCTCAAAAAGCAGCTGCACCTGACACAATATAGGCTTGTAAGTGTCTGGAGAGGAATGTTACCTCTACTGAAAAATTACTTCTTCAGGAAGTACATTGAGGAAAGATGGTTACAATTTTTTCCTCTTCATTTCTTAAGGAATAATGTCACATTTTTCTCCCATGTGCTGTTTCCTGTGAAGTAAATCGTTGCAAATAATTCTGGTTCCATCTTATTTCTTAAAACAAAAACACCCAAACAAACAAACAAAAAACCCAAAGCCCCAAACCAAACAAAAAACAACCAACCAACCAAAAAAACCCACCAAGCCCCATTTGTTAGGTGAAGTGATTATCTTGACAGGAGCACTGAGTAAGAATAGAGCTGCTTCTCACCACTGCAGCTCTCATTAATCTCTTAAAATCTTGACACAACGGAAGGACACTGCTTTTCCTGATCAGTGTCATCCACCCTCTATTTCCAGAACCATTTACAAAATTCAGACCTATATGCAGCTAGGCTCTAGCTGTGACAACTGACCACCTTGAATTTCCACCTTGGTTTCTCTTTTCACTTCATCTATTTTAAATCTGATGGTCTAGTGACTGGGTGCTACAATTTTAATGTCATATAGGTTAGTTTTTAGAAAAGAGTAATTTTGCAAGTTCAGAGTAGTGGCAGTCCCTTCACAGAGGTGGGACAGAATGTACCTCCTCAGAGAAATAATGTTTTTACACAAATGCTATGAATTATTATGCAATATAATAAACAGGTAAAAAACCAATGCAACAGAGAGGATACACAGAGAAATCAGTTTAAATAGTGCAGGGGATATTTCCAGACACTGAAAGGAGTTCTTCTCCTTCTCCACCAATGGGTCCTTCCCATGATAGATTGGCCTCCATGGGCTTCTGAAACATGAGTCTACCCCATAGGCTTCATGAACTTCTCCAACACAGATCACTTCTTCAGGGGGTGCTGTTCTTCAGAAACAGCCAGCTCCACAGTGGGTTCCTCACAGGGTCACAAGTCCTACCAGGAAACTTGCTCCAGCTTGGGCTCCTCTCCCCATGAGTCCACAGACCACTGCCAGGAGTCTTCTCCAGCACAGGTTTCCCATCAGCTCAGGCCCTCTTTCAGAAATCCACCTGCTCTGGTGTGGGTCTCCTTCATGACCTGCAGATGGATCTCTGCATTCCTGTGCTCCACTATGGGCTGTGCCAGAGGCTGAAGGGGAATCTCACCTCTGGTGCCTGGAGCACCTCCTGCCCTTCTTTCTCCCCTGACCATGGTGTTTGCAGAGCTGTTCCTCTCACACAGTCTCACTCCTCTCTTCTCTGAGAGCTCTTCTCTGAGAGATCACTCCTCTCTTCTCAGAGAGGTCTTATTGATAAGATTGACATCTTATCAATAACTTTTTTTCCTTCCTTATCACAGAGGCATTGCTATCATGCCTGATGGGATAGGCCTTGGCCAGAAGCAGGTCCATCAGGGAGCCAGCTGGCATTGGCTCTGCTGAATGTGGGGGAAGCTTCTGGCAGCTTCTCACAGAAGCCATCCTGTAGCCCCCTCAGTACCAAAAGCAGGCCATACTAACCCAATACAAGCTGTCTGCCCATTGATTTGCCAAATAAAGAGAAATAGATTTAAGGAAGGATTTCCTTTGGATCTTGTTTTGACAAACAGACATTGGAGCCTTTCAACCTTCTTACTATGAGCGTGTCTGCTTTCTCCCTCTGGTTGGCCAGCACAGGCCTGGCCCATATTGCAGAGGCAGCCTGGGTCTGCTCTGTGGGGTGAAATATGGGTCCAAGCATCAGAAAAGTGCCTGACATTTTAAGTCTGTACTTTTAACCCCAAGTAGTAACTGTAGATCACCATTCCCTATGCTCTCATATGCACATTCCTGCCCAAGAAGAAATCTATGAAATAGGAAGATCTATGTCTGTATATACAGGGCTGACTTTTTTTTTATCTGGGTCTTAGAATGAAATGTTTGGTAAAAGATGACAGGAACACAGGGAAGGGCCTGTACTCCCCTCAGCATTAAGGTTTTCTTCTTTGACAGAGCACTACACAGATAGTGACAACAGAAATAGCAAAAGAGCAAAAATATATCCTTTTAATTTCTTTTTAGTAATAAATACAGTACAGGCCCATCAATGGTTTTAGCCTTCTCATTGTGATCTCAGCTTTGGGATGTCTTGAAAATGCTCCTTTCACGTGTATTACAGACTGTATCAGAGGTCTGGTAAGACAGGGCTTTAGTGAGATATAACATTCACATAAAAATGACAGATTTCTGTCACAAGATGCTATCAGTATCTTAGGAGATAGTGAAATGAGAACTCTTCAGAAAGCAGACTGCACAGAGCAGTCCTGCTGAAAGATGACAGTGTCACAGGACGACCTCACACATCTGATTCCCTGCCAGCAAAGGCAGATGGGGCTGTGTGGTGTGCTGTAGGCACTAGGCTGCTTCCCTTGAGTGATCAAATACAAGGGCTGAAACAATCACTGAGGCAGAGAATTGTACAACACTGCTGCTCCTATCCACACACCTTCTACTGAACATCTTGGGAAAAAGTGATCGAGGGGAAACAGAAATATAGAAATTAAGGTAGTGATGACGACTTCTTTTGCAAAGTGTTTTCAGAGCAGCAGATTAAAGGGAAATGTGAGCCATATTATTATTAGCAATACAATTTGGCAAACAAATGTATTACAACATTTTGAACAATTAAATTTAGTACTTGCACCTTTTAAATAGAAAAATCCCTTCCCAAGAAAGATGTACAGAGCTGTCCCTTTCTTGCAGGAGATGTAAAACAGGGAAATGCTTCAGAAGTTTGCTTAAAGAGTGATTAACTCTGTTGTTTTTCACATTTTCTCCCCACATTTTAAAATTGTCTTTGAAAGTAAGTGACATCATGGCTGTACCAGCTGGAGAATGGCACAAACAAACTGTGCTGGAACAAGAGTGACAGACTGCAGGGCAGCTCTAATTAATAAATTACTTGCCTTGCCAGGCACAAAGCAGTTGGGTATTGACCTGATGAAGAAATTGAGCTTTTGCATGAGTAATATAGTACTAAATAAAACAATGCATGCATATTTTGAGGAAGTACCTAGCAGGGGGCTGTATGGAAAAGAGAGGAGTGTTGGGGTTTTGTTTTGCTGTTTACTGCTTCTTCCTTTTGTGCTTTGCTGTGCACTTTTCAGTCTGAAACTGGAAGGATGGCCAACAGGGAACTATTCTTTTGCAACAGCAAAGGGCTCCACCACATCCCTCATTCCTCTGGTTGCCTTCACTCTCTGCAGAGACCAGTACAGAGCACTGACTAAGGAAAAAATTCTTGCAGAAGGTTACAATCATTTCCTGGAGTAATATATGTTCTTCAGAGTATGATTTGTCATTATATATATTTATTTTTGATGACTGTATGCAGTTCTCTGTTAAAGTGAACCATCGACTGTCGACATATATTTAATTCCATTCTCTGTGTGCTCATTCCTTTCTATACCTGTGGAAATCTGTAGGAAGTTGTTATGTGAGGTGATATTTATCAAGTGTGTTTTCTGTCTCTTCCACCCACACTCCTTTATTTGTTGTTGAAATCTCTCTGGGCATCACAAAGGTGAAAAAACTCTCATAGCCCTATGGCCCTTTTAAGCTCCATATGGGTCTTTAAGCTCCATTAAGATGATGCACACATCAAAACTTTAACTTTGGCTTGCTGTGCTTGCAAAGTCTTCTGGTAAGGCTTTGGCTTGGGCTTCTCCCAAAGTTGCACCCCCGCAGCTCTCAAATAGTCCAGTGGCTTGGCAATACTCCTTTCTGTGTCTCTCAGTCCAGGCTGGTTTGGAGGTTGCTTGTTCTGGGAGACACAAGAGTGGATATAAATTGGTGTAAACACTAGAGAGACTTTTAATACAAAATGTGTTGTGCAAACAGGGAACATCATGGTCGTCATCATCATCATCCTCTGTAAATTGATATTGGTCTCTCCTTATTCATAACTAACTTATTCGTGACTAAATATTCTTTGGAGTTGGATCACTCATTTTCCTGATCCTCTTGTTCTGAACTTTCTCAGTATTTATCTATGGCTTAGAAGTGTTTTACCCTTTGTCCCTACTATAGCCAGCTTGCTTTGTCAGACGCAGCAATTCATTAATCAGTTCTATTGAACCTGAAAAGGACTGCTTTTCTTTCAAATAGACCTTATTTTTTTGGGAGAGAGAAGTACTTGCTTCCTTAGTGTCTCATTTCATTCCTGAACCAGATGACCTGGTAAAGCTGGTTTCTGTCAGGACACAAACCTGTCTCAGGACCAGAACAAAAGTCATTTAGAGTGAACAGTGTGTTCTGGAGCTTCTTCATACATCACACTTTTTTTTTTCCCCCCAGGCCCAGTAGTGATTTATTTCAAATCAAAGTTTTGAGTTACATATGAAACTTACAATCACAAATTAATAAAAGATCCTTTAAAAAGCATTTAATAACAAACAAAAAACCCCAAACAAACCTGAAGAAACCATCTTTGTTTTAAACAAACTTAACATAGGCCTACACAACACCTTTCCCTAACACTATGTTAAGGTCAAAAGTTAAATAGTCAATTCTACTGCCTCTTCTCACACAAGCAGAATTGTGTGGGCAGCACAATTCAGGTCAGGATCAGCAGTACAGCTGGCACTTGTCTCATTATCTGCTGACATTTTCAGCCTATGCACACACATATGAGCTATTTGGTCACCCCTTAGTATTTCTAGAGAGTAATTTACTTATCTGTTGTACATATATATATCATCTTCTGTAAGTGCCTCCATTCCTACCTTGAATGCAGTGACCCTAAATGAATGTCTCAGAAACCTCACCTCACATGTCTATAGCTCTGCTTTGTAATTTTAAGGTCATACAGATAAAATTATCTGGGATTATATATCTTGGCGATTACACTGGAATCATTATCAGGGCACATTTGCTTCCACAATTTTAGCAATGGAATTACATTTCTATCATAAAAATGGGCTCTGTTAAATGAGATAGTTGCTTCCACCTTCAAGGTGTTACCAATTTCCATATCCTACTTTCTATGTGCACAAATAAAAAAGGATTTTATCATTTCTCCCCTAAAACTCATCCCAGATTTCAACAGCTCTTCTGTGTGTTTTTTCCAGTTCATGCACCAGCACCTCTGAAAGTTCTTAGACAGAAAATGGGATTACAAATGGAATCCTAAAAAACAATGGCAAGATAATAATTACACAGGTGTAATAAAATCTGTTTTAATTTAGAGAGTATGCATGAAATGACAAGAACATTAGTCAGAATAGAGCATATCAATTCAGAAGAACAAGATAAAACCTAGAGAAGGAGAAAATATAATTTCCAAGACTTAGTTTTGCTTACAAGCCTACTTTTAAACACAAATATTTATAATTTATTTCCACATATATATAATATCAAATATACTTTTTTTCCCTGGAAGAAATATAGAAATAGAAAATCTTTTTTCTCAGATTTCTTATGAAAGAACTCTACTGACTTGATTTCTGTCAAGGACATACCTATTATTGAACCTCCCAGGCATATGTTGAACACTCTATTAGTACCAGGAAATGGCATAAATCTTACAATTAGGATAGAGTCAATGCCAAAGATATTAACTTAAAACCTAATTTTAGCACAAAAAAAGGCATTTGGAAAAGCTTTTATCCACTAAGAAAAAAGTGCCAGACTTTGAGAAAAAAAAAAGAAACAATGTAACATTTGCAAATTTCTCATAATACATTTGTAATTGTCATTCCAAAGAACCACATCGCTGTCATGGAGCCTGTTCTCATGCCCTGTTTCCCAAGGGTTCTGGTTTCAGAATTGTTATTCAAAGAACACTGCTGAGGAGAATCACTGTTAGCAAACTGACATAGCAATTTCTATTACTGTAAGGATTTTAGGAGCACAGTTGCCTGTCTCAAACACTCTTAAGGCCACAGAAGGGCTTTGCCATGCGATGAGCACAGCATGGAGCAACAGGGTGGTACTAAACCAAGGCTCGGTGGAGGCAAGATCTGGTTAGCTCATCCTGGTTAATGCATCTGGACAAAAATTCCCACTGTGGCAAACTACTTATTTGTGGTCAAAGATCACCTCAAGTTATGGGACAGATGGCATCTGGGACCACCAATGGCCACCAAAGCCCCCCTGAATATGTCTCTGTGGATACATGGAACTTGGACTGTAAGAGAAGTCACCACTATGGGAGCTTGAGATAAGAACTGGTGGTACTATTGTGCAGGTGTTGTCTCAGAGCTTGGGAGAGGCTAACAAAGCTTGGGGAGAAGAATCTATCACTGATAATTGACACAAAGAATGCAAAGTTTATGGACCACAAGGAAAGCCAACTCTGAAACTGTGCTGAAATCAACTCCGATGGGTAAAAGGTAATTCTGGCAGGAGGAGATCATGATGATGGACTCACAGCCTCTGAACCCAAGAAACGCACAGACTCAAAAGACGAGAAAGACTGAACATGCAGACTAATGAGCAACAGACGTGAGGCAATCATTTAACCAATAGTATAAGAGAACTCTGTATCCAATGAGCCTTAACTCCTATGTTTGCTAAGGTGTATAAATAGTGAAAAGTTTTGAACAACAACGCAACCCCCCACGACTGAGAAGCTCAGTGTAAAAAAGGAGCAAGGCGATGCCTCTGGATCTATGTGTGGTGATCATCTTCTTCTTTCTCCCTCTCTCTGTCTTTCCTCTCTTGTCTATTTCTTGTAAATTTATTTATCCTGTCCCTTTCTATGTCTCTACCTCACATTCATTGTGAAATAAAATCTGTATTATTGACTTTGGCATATGATCTTGCTTGAACGTTATTCTGACACAGGCATCTTTCATTAATCAGATATTAACAATTACACAAATTATTTGGTGTGTATTTCCATCACAAACCTTGTGGTAGATTTGTAATGTGAGTAGATCTTATCCCCTGACAGGCTAAATCTGCTTGGGGAGCCTTGCATTCAGCAGAAAGTATTGTGCTATTATAGGAACCAATTTCCAGAGCATAATAAGTTGCTTCTGGAGACCTGACATCCAAACTAACTGCATTTCAGGAGCTCTTCTTTTTGGATTAACTCCAATAAGGACCAGTTTAGTCCCAGTGTCTGAATACTGACTGAAGACTGCTTTGGGGTCCTGTTTTGTTTTAGTTTCACCTGAGAATCAGAGCCCAAGTGCTATGAATAGTTTCTGGACAAGAACCAAGGTGCAATAGCCAGGGAAGTTATAAGATTGAATTCCAAACCTCCACTCCAGCCTGAATGGAAACATTAATGCAGGTGTACCCAGTAAGCACTATGCTCTAGAGCTAATATCAGGGCTCCCCAAACACCCTCTACAATAAATTGAGTAAGCTGGAAGTGCTCGAGAATTAATTCTGGCTGTACCAGCAGTGGTGCCTCCTCTATAGGAGCAGTGACTGCAGGGAGAGCACAGAACTGCCATTAAGACATACAGAAGTAACAGCAGAGTTAAAAATAAATCAGCATTTGGCTGTTTTGCTGGATCAATTTTGATTACATTATCATAGTTGCTAATAAAGGATTTTTCAAGCCATTTGCTGCATGAAAGAGTGCTGCACATCCCAGTTATTCTTGTGCTCACACTGCATCCCAGAGATTTCCAGGCTGGGCAGGTATCCAGGTTGTGCTGGTTCCCAGCACAGTGAAACCCACCTTTGGCCAGTCTGTAAGGGTTCAGATATTATTCTCAAATATGGAGCAGGTGAAGGAGATGAAGATGTCTTACTTTCTATTCCTTATGCACTCAGAAGATCCCCCATGGCTGATTCAGGGCGTAGAACTATTGTAACTCTACTGATCAGAAAAAACAGCTGTTCATTGAAACACAAATCTGTCAGGAACAATATCCTGTTTTACAATGTTTCATTGAAAAAAATGAAAATAATTGCATTAAGCTTAGTCAATCTTATTTAGATGATCATATACATAATAATGTGTATTAAAAGATTTACATACAGTTTTTTGTTCTACATAATTATTTTTATCCTATTGAGAGAAGGAAATTTCAGTTTTCTGAACTGGGATCCTATGGAATTTCCTGTTGGTCCAGGAAAAATTTAGAATTTCAACTTTTGTTTAAATTTAGAAAGGAAGCACTGTTCCAAACAGATTTCCCATGAGAACAAAATTCCCTTCTCAGTCTGTCTCTAGGCTGTAATTATTCACTCTTCACTTCCTTACCAATAATGCTCTATTATGGCTGGCTCTGGTGAGATCTTACAGAGTGTGCAGAATCCTTCCTCTGTGCTTTATCTGTACTTCACCTCTATTTCTTTATCTGTACCCCGTGTGAATGTAGGTTCATTCTGCAGCCTTTGAAGGTAACTGTAAGAGATCAGGAGGAGCAAAGCTAAGGTCTAAGGCTTAGAGCTCTTCAGATGATAGCTCGTGAACTGATTGATTCATCCTCAAACTACCCTTTGTCTTCAAGGACACTCCACATAGAGGCAACTTTCCTCCTGTGTGCAATCAGCGGCAGGACCATGGCCATGGGCTCTCTAACAGTGCTTTGAGCAGGGAAGTGTCTCCCTGCATTTGTCTGAAAAGTGACAGTAAAACCCAAGGAGGTTGTGGAAAGGAAATAATAAATATTCAATTTTAACTAGAATTCACATTTTGCATACTTTCTTCTCCAAATTTGGTACACATTTTTAAATGTTTTATATGCAGCTAAGTTCAAGACTTTAGAAGATGTCTTTGAGAAATGTCTACTAATGGTGTCCTGTATCTCAGTAAAATTTACTCACAGAAACATACATCATAAAGCTCTTTTGTTCCTTAATAAGCAATGTACATCTAGAGTGAATTTTAATGCACTGCTTTTACACCACAAATTTATTTTATTCTAATATTTTGCAATATTGATCAAATTGGTTTGAGAATGCTGAGAACTACTTTGTTATGGCATGCTTATTTATACCTCCTTCTTACATAAATTCAGTTTAATTTAAAATCATCAATAAAAATAAGTGATCTACATCTAATCCTTTTTTTTTTGGAGAAATGGTTGGGTGTGTCATCTATTTCTATCAGGATCATATGCACCTACCAATGCTGCTTTTTTTGCTCTCTTTATGGATTATTATTAGGCAAGCAAATTAGTAGGGATTGAATTATTAGAACAGGAAAAAAAAAAACAAAACAACAAAAACAAAAGGGTTTTCATGCCTGGACGGAAGCCACAAAATTTTTCATATCATGAGTATGAGAAGGAACAGCATTTGGGGCATTCAATCAGGTATGCAGATGCTAAGATGCATCATATCCTTTCATTTGGTTTACCCTGCAAAACAACTGTTTCTTAATCTCCCCATAGTAAAATCTTCATCTAACAGTCCTTCAGCAAATTAGAAAGCATGGTCTTTGAAGGTGATCTTTCCTCTAACAATGGAGCCTAAGAAGTCTGCCAGAAGGGACACATAAATGTTCCTGTAATTATCTCATGTAAAAAAAAATGTTGTTGTCATCTATAAATGTGTTTTTTATATGAACAGATGAAAATGCCTACTAGATTTTCAGCATATTTGAAGACTACATTGTTGGTGGTATTTCTCTCATTACAGAGAGGTATAAAACATGCTATCTGCATCAGCAGTCTAATGTTCCAAAATCTAAGCTTAAAAAATATTTAAAATTACAAAAATAATGGAAATATCTCCAACTAGTTTTATAAATCCCAGAATCCAAACAATGTTAGCTGATCTGCTGGAGATTGGAAAACTCCTGCAGAAACATGAAGATAGAGATGTTCACTCTGTTACTCAGCAGAGCTGGAAATGAGAAAGTGATTAAGAGTGATGAAGGATGTGAATGTTTACATTCAACTCTGCATCTTTTAACCACTATGACATTGCATGCTCTTGAGACCTTCCTCTTTAGGGTAAGTCTCACTCAGTGTAGCAGGTACAGCAGTAAAAAGTGCTGAAACATGTTTTTTCTTATGAAGACAGGTGTTCTAGATGCTTTTTGTTACTAAAATTTACTGGCTGTCTTTTAGCCTAAGAAACCTCTGCTTACTGAGAATCTAGATTTTCAGGCTCTGAATTGCCCCCTGGATGAAATTGTTTGTTTCCATCAGGTTTGCTGGCCAGGGAGATAGGTTTGCAAATCTGAAGTAGTCTTTAATTGAGCTCATAAAAAGCTTCACTTTCTAATTTCTTTTCCCTGGTTTCATTTAGCAGAGGATGTCTTCTGGGACACATTCTTAGTTTCTACTTCAGCCTTATGACATAAACAGTGGACTTCAAATAGGATCTGCACTGCTAGTAGTACCTCATGCAGCTGTTTCCTCTTAATATCTATGCACTTCATTGTCCTTAGGCTGTATTATCTAAGAGGAAGTATGACTAGAGATGAGAAAATAATATTTTATAGATGATCCAGGAAATTCTGCTCTTTATTTCCAAATTAATTAGCTTTGACCATCCTACTCTACTTTCATGATTTGTATATGAATATTCCAAAACTCAAGAAAGCAGATTGAAAATAAATAGCAAAATATGGAAGAAATTTACTATCATATTTTAACTAAGGCTAGTCACTCTAGAAATCCAAGTCTACAAGGTGTATTTCATTATGAACTTAAAGGTGTTACATGATCAATAGAGCCAAAAAGCGTACTTCAAACCAAATAGTTTTTGGGGCAAAGTTTGTCTCCCTTGTCTGTGACCACTGAAAATGCAGATATGCAAGTCAGATCAAAGGGCTCTCTTCAGTTGCACTGGTCAGTATGGAGGGGTAACAGCTCTAGAGGGCAACTCCTCCCCACTGCTGTAGACATCTGTATGAGAAGAAGATGAGCTTTCTAGACAGAGGCTGCAGTGACTAGTTCACATTCAGAGGTTTTAGAAACCTAAGTGAAGGTGTGGCCAGTGGAAAACTTCCAGCAGTGCACACCTACGAGTCCTGAAAGCAGGAATCTGCTGCTGCTGAAAGCCAGCAAGCAACAGCTCCAGAAGGGCATCTGATCTCATCCACAGATAATGGAAAGCACAATACAAGAGGCAGAGGAGATTATGATAAAATTATAAAGTAATTAATCCTGAACAATGAGAATAACATTACAAATTGTTTATATAATACCCTTAATTCTCATGAACCTCAGGGAGGCTGAAGGTGCTCATTCTATAAAGAATGTACATTCCTATCTTAAACACAGGTAAGGTGTAGCTAATGAAGATAAGACTGCAAAACTGCTCATTATCACTCAAAATCTCATTTCTCACTGCTTGTTTCAGATCACAACCTTACTAGGAACTATCAGCTGTTGGATTGTAAGTAGAATGGACTGGGGCAATGTGAAGACAAAATGCTTTATAAGATGTTTTATTTACTATTTACATGAGCAAAAATTTAACATTTACTTGATTAGGTGCTCTTTTCTAGGAATGTTTGGTCTTTAAACAACGTAGTACATGGCAACACACCTATAAGCCATTCATAGTGATATCCTTGGCCATGCATTAATTGTTTCAGAATGAATCTTCAACAGAATTTCATCTACTTTTCTACTTAAATTTTCATTATTTTTGGCATAAATACCCTTTCCTATATGGAATTTTCTAATAGAATATTCATTCTGTTAAAATAAATTCTGTGAAAATGATATCAAAACTTAGTTTTGTGAAGAATAGAATAGAATGGAATAGAGTGAAAGAAAAATTCTTATGAGAAGGGACTGAGGGAGCTGGAGCTGGCTAGCCTGAAGAAAAGAAGGTTCAGGAGAGACAATATTGCTGTCTACAGATATCTGAAAGAAGGTTGAAATGAGGTGTGAGAGGTCTTTTTTCCAAGGTAATAAGTGACAGGGTGAGAAGAAATGTCTTTAAATTGTGCCAGGAGAGCTTTAGATTTGATTTAGAAAACATTTCCTCACTGGAACAGTGGTCAGGCATTAGAAAAGTCTTCCCAGGGAAGTCATGGAGTCATTACCCTTGGAAGAGTACAAAAAACATGTGGATGTGGCATTTGGGGACACAGTTTAGTGGAGAACATGGTGGTACTGGGTTAAGGGTCAAAAACAACGATCTTGGAGGTCTTTTCCAACCTTAACAATTCTATGATTCTATTAATTTTTCTGATTTTATTTATAAATACCACGTTGTCGTCCTCTTCCCCTACCAAAAAAAAAAAAAATTAATATTTTTCATGTGCAGAACAGAAACTTTTGCAGATGCACAGATCTAATCACAAAGTAGTAAATGGTCTTTGAGTTGGCCTTAATGTGAAACCAGTGGGGTGGGATGGGACATATGCAGGTCTGGACTCCTCACATCAGAAGTGGCTGTCCTAAGGTCCTGTGTTTTCAGGAATGCTGAGTAGGTTACAGCCTGCTCTTTTATGCTCTTCCAGTCACCCTTTTCTCACTTTCAGTCATGCTGGGGATTCTTCAAACAAAACACAGATTTGTTATCTCTACTTCTGGTAAGTGCTCACCTTTTGTGTATATCATATGCCCTCCCTAAGCAGTACTTATTGGGATTCTTTCCCACACTGCAAAGGATTATTCTAGACTGGATTTGGAACCTAGAAATAGCACACATGCACAGCTGACAACGTATTGCTGTTGTGTTGCCTTTCATATGAGCAGACAATGGGCAGAAAGCTGAAAAAACTCCTCACAACTTTGCTTTCTGTTACTTTACTGAATAAAAATAACCAATCATTTGTCATAAATAAAGTCAAGGGATTGTTTTTCTTACATTATTTCATGCAATAGAGTTGTTTTTCTTTTATCGGAAGGTATGAAACAAGATGTAACCATTCAGGGTCTAACCCCCCTCCCTAGCCTTTGCATCTGGCACCATCAGGTGTGACAGTGATCAGTAACAGATGTATGATGTGACAGGCTAATAATAAAGTCCACAAAATGGATGTCTAATTTGCTCAGAGGGAAAATACTTTCCCAGTTCCTACTCTCTGGTATTTGTCAATGCCTGGAGCATAAAGATAACTTTAAAAGAAGATCTTTCTTTAGGTTTTTGGTTTGGTTTTCAATATACTTGAGCTTTCAGCTTCTTTTCCCTATCAAAGATACACACAGTGTCTCAATCATTCTCTTTGCTTGTGTGAGTTTTTCATTAGTTTGAAAGACCAAAATACTTCTATATAAATAAGTGTATGGCAATACTTTAGCTACAAGAATCTTATTCTAAAGGCAGGATGTATGCAACTGGCACAACCTTTCATGTCTGTAAGCTGGGAGACATAAAACATGGCCATTTCATGCAGGGATATACTAAGTATAATACCTACAAGGTATTTCAGACTAGTTGTTCATAGGACACTTCTCTCTGAATATATCGATCCTGCCTTTTTTATTCCTATTGTCCTCTCTTTCTGGATAGTATGCACCCAAGGAGAGGCCTGGAGAAATCCCTGGGGCTGTATGGAGGGTCAGGCTTGCAACTACCCCTGTTGTTTGGGCAGAAGTTCTGAAAGAAGTGGTAATCCTTTCCTATATACAGACCATGGCCAGTGTCACCCTCGTTGGGCAATTATATTTTTATCTAATTTAACCAGATGTTAAGTCTTTCCAATTAAATCAGAATTATGTGACCTCACCAAGGTCAAGCCTCAGAAAAAGCTCAGTGTTAATTCTTGCCCACTTTCAGCCTGCTGACCCTCCAGGGCTCCCATCTCTGACAGCCTTACTGAGATGGAGAATCTCCTCACTGCCCAGACCAATTTGGATGCACAACAAATACCACAATGAACAATCCAGTTAAATCTGTCCATAGGGTGTTACGAATGGATGTGGGAGTTTAGATAAGTCCTTGCCTTTTGCCCAGGCCTCAGGCAGCAGGCAGTAGCTTTACTGTGGTAGCCAGCACCCCAAAATCCACACTCACTCACAGTGCTTTAATTCTTATCCAGTCTATTACAGAATGAATTATTTGTTCAATAAGACTTTGTTCAATAAGATTTGTTCAATAAGATATAAGACTTATCCTAAACGGGAATTAGGACAAAAAGAGACTAATAGATATATACAGCAAGAGGTTAAAGGTACCTGTTAAAGGTACCTATTAAAGTTACAGCTAGTGAAGAATAATATAACTTAGGATGCAATATATCTTGCCATCCAGTTGCTGGTGGGGCACACGTGGAGATCCTTTCCCTCAATCCCCAAGGAAGTAACCACAGAACCTGGGTCCAGGCTCCAGGGAGAGGACTCCCACACTCTCAGGGTGTGCATGTAGAAGGATTCTGCCTTCTTGTTCTTTATAGTTTGCAAAACGGTGTCTTTTAGTCAAGAATATTTCCTTTATCTCTTCCCACATCTTCTCTCCAGACTAAGATGCTGATTCTTAGCTGAGATCTGAGCCCTTTTGGCACCAGAGATGACCCCTTGCAGGGCCTTTCATCCTGGGTTATCTCTTTATGCAGCAGCTATCTGTGGTAGAGGAGGGGGGAGGGAGATGTCCTGCCACATAGGGAGGACAGGCAGAAAACAAAAGGGTCTATTAGTTTTAATATTTTCAGTAAAATGAGAACAGTCATGAGTGATATAGTGTATACAGTGGTAATACATATTGCAGTATTTACTGATGCACTGTGAAATTTCAAAAGAACACTTTTTCCATTAAAAACTTAAGATCTCCATTGCAAGCAATGAAAATTGCATGCTAATTTTACAAACATTTCCTGTCATCACTGCAAAACAATTTTTACATAGCTTTCATTGAGGCAACAGAGCAGAAATATCATTTTAAATTTCATAGCCATTCATCTCCATTATTTTGTTAATATGCTCTGCCATTGCCAATTTCCAATCAACCGAAAAATATACTAAATAGTTCTAAGAGGATCAGCACCTTCCAAAATAATTGTTTGTTCAGGTATGAAGTGTCTCTTTCTTACAGAGTCTTTACATTAATGTCTGGCTTTAATTAGGCTGGTTAAAAGTCGGAAAGAAGAAAGGCGTTCTCAGCATAATAAACTGCTAATTACCCACTGCAAGGAAAAGGTTGTGGATAAAGAGGACTTTGCTATTAAGGCACATAGCAGAACAACTTCCATTTCCCTCACATTTCCTGCATTTGTTACAAACAATTGCAAAACTCTTTTCAAGGCTTATTGGTCTCTCTTTCCCTACACTACTCTGAGATAAAGAAGCAGCTTTAATGCAAACAGTGTCATTTCCATTTTTATAGCAGGTGTAGAGGTATTTAAAGGAACATTGCCAAGACACCTAAGATAGACTCTTAGAATTTCTATTTTTCTGGTTTTCTTTTTCATTCAGAAACCAAGTAACAGACACTTCAAATCCTCCTGTAGGAATAATATTTGCAAGCATTACTTGGGAATTTGCTTTAATTTCAAAGTACTGAGATTTGTGTCTAGAGAATGTCAAAGTAATCATAATTACAATAGTGAGTGACATTGTAATTATGATTTTAAAACAAAGGTAACAGCTACCTAATGAATCTTTGGTTACTATTTTTTTTCTTTTTAAGTCAAAATAGTTCCTACTCACACTGCAGTACAGAGCTGTGCTCCATGACTGTCACCCCTGCCCTTGCTGCACATGCACATAACCCATGTTTTTGGTGTGCCAGCAAGGCACTGACACGGCTTTCATCTCCCTGTGGGATAATTCAGGCTGGAAGGGGCCTCAGGAGGTGTCTGGTGTAGTTGGGTCCTTAGCATTCTGCTTTACTACATTTAACTGGAACAGTGGTTTACAGGTTGGTATCTCAGTTCACCACCTGATTCATATCTGAAAGTGTCAGAGAGACAGAGATGGAAAATCCTTCTGTTCTTGCTATTGCCATGATTTAAATACAACTTCTCTAGAAGCTAATTTCACCTTTTGCCTTTATTAAATGCACTCTTTTATTTGAGATATAGTTATTCTTCCAGCTGTTGCATTTGTTTTGCTGCTATAGTAAAAAAAGTAGAGAAAAAAAATCAGAGTAAAAGAATTTCAGCCAGTTGTGCTCTCACTGAGCCACAATGTTAAGGAAAATCAGGATATAAACTCCATTAGCAGATTGAAGGCTTTAGAGGTTTATCTGCAACATGCAGTGTTAAAAATATACTCTAAGAAAAAACGTTTTGCTGTGGAAAGCATAACTAGCAAGATCTGTGATGAAACATGTCTGAAATGAATGGGCACTGATATGCTATTTCTTTCCAGGTATCTCTATCTACCACAGTACTATTTTCCCTAAAGCAGTGAAGCATATCAGGAAGACAGCCTTGCCACCCACTTATTTTCACTTCTCTTGTTCTTAATGTTTAAAACCATACCTCATGGGAATGACAGAGGCTTTAGAAATATGATAAACAGGTATACAGGTGCATAATTAAAAAGCATTTAGAGTTTTGTGCAGAATTCACTGGGCAGATAGGCAAATGCTTGATAGCTAGTTAGAGGTCTCTACAGGATATCAACATCAAAGAAGGCAGAAAACTATCTGTTATGTCTAAATTCCAACATCTACCTATTCACTTTTACTCACTTTACATACTTCAAACCAAAACAAACAGCACATCTATAAAGTCTCACTGAAGTGGGTTGTTACTCAAATCATTCACCAAAACTTAATCTAGTGGTAAAACAAACTTTGAATATTGTGTACTTGCAGTATTTCTCAGTAATCCATGTGTCTTTACAACTGAGATGGCCAGATGAACTCCTCCTTTGCAGCAGGAGTTCAGCCCTCTGTCCTCAGCTGCCTGTGCAATGGTAAACAAGACTTCCTCATTACATCCCTGTCATAGCTGCTTCACAGAGCTTGTTTGCTAAGAACCAGAACCACTTTCAGCCATGAGAGGAAAGCTGGCTGAAAGAACGAGCTGATAGTGCCCATCAGAGGCCACAAAGGTTCATCAGGCATCTCTCTACTTCCAGCAAAGTGGAAGATGCTGTCAACTTGCCTTAGCTGATACTAGGACAATGTACTTAAGTTAAACCTTCTGCTTGAAAGCAACTAGAAATAAATTATTTCACATACATAGACACACACATTTATATGTATATGCATATGTATGTATATATGCACGTATGCATATTCACAGGTGAAGATTGTACAAGTTTGTTATGTACATTTGTGAAAGACATCTTTCTTTCTCTCTCTAGATAAATACACAAGTTTATTTCTTCATATCTATGTTTAATTTAGTGTAATTTTCTTTAAAGAATGAATCTTGTGAAGAGTTATGCTTTAATTCAAAGTTTACTTATATAAAATTCAACATTAAGGTTCAAATTCAGGTCATGATTTTCTTTCAGGGAATTGAAAACTTGGGGATTTCTTACAGGGTCATTCACATTAGACCCAAGACCTTTCCTAGGACCCCTGCCAGGTTCAATCCATCTGAAGCTGTGGTAATAACATTGAGACAGCATGTCCTGAAAGCTGTTTGAAGGGCAGTTTCTTCCAGCCAAACTTCAAGCAGGAAACATGGACCTTTCCTTGGAAAAGGCTAACATTTTGAGGTGTTTTAAATATCTTTAGAATATATATGGTGTTTTTGAAGAACTAAAATAGCTCTTCCCTCACTCTGAGATTCACTCCTTAGGGTCGTGAATTTTAAGCATTTTGTATTCTGAGCCCAAGCAGTGCTTCTCTCTGGGGTTTTAAAGCATGGTCTTGGTGTGAAAATCTTCTGCTGACCACCACTGTAGTACGAATGCTGTAATTCTGCTGCAGAAGTGAGACACTCCCAAGGATTCAGTTTGAAAAAGCAAACAGCTACTGCGGGGGCCAAGACAGACACCTTAACTTTTCAGAGGTGCACCATGGGGAAAACGTCGCATTTTGATGATAGTTTAGAACAAGACCATGAAAGACCCTTATTATTTTCTTAGCAATGGAAGGTTCTGGATCATACAGAGTTGTCACACAGCCTCTACAGTCACCAGACTTGCTGAATGTCACTTGTCCATGCACTGCCCAGGTCTGCATCCAGTACAATTCCACTCACCATCTGAGCTCCAAAGGTGATCTGCTCCTGTGCGCCTTGATTGGTTTATGACAATTGCACAGTCACGCCACGCAGTCTGCTCTCCACACAGCCTTCTTCTTCCTTGTGACTCTATCCACCTCTTTCTATACATTTCGTACTTCATTAAAATGCGAGACATTATGATTTGCTAGAAGTTGTCAAGTATAGGTCACACCATGTACCAAAAAATCATGAGCAAGAAGAATGGGAACAGACATCAGGAGCAAGATAAATAAAAATAGACAAAGAGGTGCATGTCAGAAAAATTACCAAGTATGCCAAACATCCCTGTCTTCAAGAAGTACAATATCAGATTCACAAAGGTTATGTTTGCAGTCCAGATCCCACTGAGATTAACAATGAATTCCAATTCACCGAAGCAAAAGTTGATTTAATTTTTGAAGACGGCTATTTTGTTTATGCTTCAGCAGAAGTTCATGCAATCTTTGTTCTAGATAGTTGTACTCAAGTATATTTTTACAGAGTGAAAAATTATTTTTTGAAAGTGCACACAATGTTTGAGAAGTCAGCAGCTCAAATACCGCTAATCTGAAAAATTACTGTAAAATTTATATCTTGCTGTAAAAGTAGTATCATAGTATCCCTTCCTCTTTCCTCTACTTTATGTCTGATATCAGTACTGTTCATGATTAAAATAAAAAGTACTTTAGAAATGAGGGAGTTTACTACAGCCAGTGAAAATATGTCTTCCTGAAGTATTGATCAGCAAAAATAAAATGCACTTTGCAACTCAGGGAGTTGAAAGTTCTATTTATTTTTTCACGCTAGTGTTTTCTTTAACCTGGGGACAAATAAATTACTTATTTCTTCTTCTCCAGAAGGTTTTACTTGTAAGAGTAGTAAAAAAAATCCACCAATAAAGATATAGAACTTGTCTCTGATAAAAAACACAGATGCATTTCTTTTGGACTATTATTTGCTTTCTCTTCCTTTGCATATCTCTTCCTTTCTGTAGAAATGAGCATAATTTTTCAAAGGAAAAAATGTTCATCAATGGATGAAATTGGTTTAGTTCCCTTTTCTATATTAGACTTCATTTTTTGTAAATGGAAGAAAATCAATTCACATCACATCAAGGACACAGTGTTTGGTGCATATCATTCCTCCAGCAATGTTTTCACATAAAAATGGAGACTCAGATGATCCTGAATGAGAGTGGAACAATAGAAACCAGAAATTCTATTTAATGTACTGCTCAATGATAATTACAGACAAGTATACTCTGCTCCCTTCTTCCAGATTCAACAGACAACTGCTGTCATAAAAGTTATTGACTGTGTAAAGACCGTAATGTGGCCAGGTATAGATTACTTCAGTTCAGAAATGCTGTAACTTGAACTGTTTCAGATGCCATTAACATTCCCATTCCTATTATAGAAAGCAAGAAAATTTATAAAAATCAACCTCAAGCTTATGTAGCTACAGGCAATGTAGTTATATAATTTGAAGTGCAACGTAGAGTACATTCCGGTGTTTTGAAATGCTCAGAGGTCTGAATCAATGCCATAAATCAGAGGAATAAATTCTGGTACAGAAAATAGATTTCTGCTTAAGTTCAAGTAAAACTCAGACATTTAAAATGTATGCCTCCATTCTCAAAATGACAAGCAAAACATATTTGGAATTTAGTTGTCAGTACAGTTCTGATGTGTGGGCTGCAAACCCTACCCTCTTTATAACACAATGATATCCTGATGACAATGGACACATTTGCTTTTTTAACATGATGTATATTATTTTTCCGTAACCAGAGAGACCAAAGTCATCTGATGAATTAGTATTATTAATAGTTGACTTTATAGAACAAGTGTTTCATGGTGTACCACAGTGCTTTCCATGCATTATGGATGGTTTTGCTGTTAATCAAAAGATTCTCTGTTTGCCAGAGAAGTCAGAATTGACATATGATAGAAAATCATGGGAGCCCTTTTATTAGGCACAGCTTAGTATGTCAGAAATTGTTTTTGTTCCCAGAGACTAGTGAATTGTCGAAAGCAATCATGAATGTTCCAGAGAACCAATCATCCAGGGAAAATTATGTACAGCACTTACTGGCTGCAAAAGAGGTGTATATTTTTGCTGCCCTGAAGATGATTGAGACCATGGAAAAATCAGTTTCACAAGAGCCATGATGGGCTGTACTTTAAACAACATCAACACCACAAAAATCTGCTCTTGTATCTTTCACATATTTTAAACTACCAGTTTCCCTTTTACATTTTTTCCAGTTCCATTTCTAATGCACTCAAAATAATATATGAAGACGGGTCAGGCCAAGAAAAGTCTATCCATTCCTGTGTCCTTCATCATGCCTGGAAGGGCTAGAAACATATTAGCAGTATAAAAAAATATCAGTAATTATCTAACAATATGACATGCTAAGAAATACTTCTTCATAGTGCTCTTGGAGTCTCTGCAATGTGTGGCTCAGAGATCTCCTGGGAAGGGACAGAGTCTTTGCCTTTGCAGTTTTTGTCCCCTTTCTTTGTCCAGCTGTCTCTTGACATCATGTAAACTTTTAACTCCACCTTATCCACTTGTAAAATTCATTGTGCAAGATGTGAAAAATAGTCCCTTTTTTTTTGTTGATATTTACTGCTTTCACTAGATCCCCCTTGCACTGAAAAAGACAGGGAAAATCCATTCCCAGTTGACAATGACCAGCCAGCATATTACCTGTACTATGTTCCTCCCAGTTTCCCATCTAGTGATCTCTTACATCTAGTAATTTTTTATAAAACCATTTCCCTCCTTTGGCCCTTCAATGGATCTTTCCCACTTCTGCTGTACTGGATGGAGACCTAAGATCTCTATTAAGTGTTCAAGATGCAAACACCCTATAAATTGTGTTTATACTGAGCCATGAGACTGCTGCTGTTTACTGCTTCTCCTTTCATCATACTTCCCAAATCTTGGTGCACCTTCTGAAAGCTGCTCCCTGGTTGTTGTGAGACTCTCCCGCAGCCCCAGACCTCTGGCCTGGGGGACAGCTGCTGCCTTAGAGGAGTCAGAGGCTATGGCCATGTTGGTACTTGGGCAAGGATCTAGGAAGTTGCATCATGAAAAACTCAGCATTTAGAGTTTTAAATTTGAATATTTAAATTTTAGATTTAAATATTTTGCATTGGCAATATGTTTCATGTTCTATACCTAGTTATACTAGTTGAAATGCTGTTGAGCACAGTGTGATGCTTATTATTTTAATCATATTAAACCCCATTAGAGAAATAAATTGTGTGCAGTTATCGTGAGCTTTTTATCTCTTAGGTTAAGTTTTCCCATCCCCTTTAGGAGGGTGAAAGGTTTTAGTGAAGCAGCCTGTGCAGAGAGCACTGGCAGCATGCTGCTGCTCCCTTTCAGAGGAGAAGCTATGAGGAAATCTGGTTGTTTGAGATTTTTCTATTTCAGTTGAGGAAACACATTTATAGAGTTTATAATCTGCTTGCAGGACTCCTAGACATGCACAAAGTACTGTCTTGCAATGTGAGGATCTAATAAAATTCTCTTTAGAAAGCATTTAAATTTCTGAAGGACAGACATGCAGAGCCAGTTGAAAGCTGAAATTAAGAAATAAGGTGCACAAATTGAACATACTGGAGCCATGTTGTTTCATGGCATTATAGTTTATTATGCATTTCAATATCATCATTGCTATTTAACAGTTTATCAGATTATCATTGGTGTGTTCTTCATCATTGCCATTTAACAGATTTTCACTGGTGTGTTCTCTATTAAAATTTTTTTTTAAAGGAATGGCAGATTTTGGTCCATTTTGATTTTGCCATTGGGCTTTGACTTGATCAAGAGTATGAAAGATTGGGTTTGGCAGAAGGGGACTGAATGTTGTTTTATTACCTTGATATAATTTGAGATGTGGAGAGCATACCAGAAAGAACTGACTTAAGGGATTCAATGAGGAATCCATAAAAGTAATAATTATTTTCTTTGACTCTTAGGGAAAGTGTTAAACAAATACAAAAGAAAAAAAAAAGGGCAGAGAGAGGAATGAGGTTTGCTGTTATAGTTTCAATGATACTTGAATTTTTTGAATGCCAGATGTTAGGCTTGTTGCTTGGCTCAGATGCTTTGCCTCTGATAAAGATATCGAAACAGAAGCATGACAGTGTTTTAAAAAGGTATGCAAATCCATCCATGACCAAGTAGAACTTGTTGCTGTTTCCAAGACAGCCTTTTTCAGGGTTTCATATTCCTATTTTTCCTTCTTCACATGCCTTCGACTTTAATTTTTATGAATCTAACCATGGGCAGAAAGGTTCTGAAAGTTCACCCTTGGAAGTGGGACTTTTAGCAGTAAGACTCAGAACTAGCTATGGAAAATGGGGCTGACACTGTGAATCACTTGGCAACATTCACTCTCTGCTTCAGAATCACTCACCTGTTAGATGAAACCAGGGAATAACAAGCAAGAGTTTGGCCCAGTGTGTGTGATATTAAGTACTAATTTGAGGAAAAAAAATAGCAAAAGGATTTTCGTTGCAAATCAAAAGATGCATTGGATCAGTGTTCTGGTTTCAGTTTCTATAGTAGCTTTAGGGAAAAATTCAGGTGGGATAAAACCTGATAGCTTTCTTGACAGCCACAACTATCTATCTTGACAGTGAATAAAATTACTCTTCATTTAAATCTGAATTTTGGTTGAAATGTATATGATTATGAGCAACCTGGCATAGTAGGAAAACATAACAGTAAATGATCAGGAGGAGTGTGATGCACTTTCAACAGGAAACTAAAATTACTATTTTACTTTGCTGTCACCTTAAAATGTCTCTCTTTCCTGTGACAATCCTTTTTCTCCTTCAAAAAGGCATAATAATTATCCATCCAAGGTAGCAGAAGATTTTCCAACAGTTTTAAAAACTAGAGCACCTTGATTTCTCCATGACTGTCATTATGAAAATGGGGCACTTATGAAACTGGGGCACCTGGTGACCTTACCAAAGAGTTATACTGCAAATAATAATGTTAAAAGCAGATAGACAATCTAAATGAATCACATTTTTTTATAAAGCCAAAACTATTCCTGTGAAGTAGGAATGTAATTTGGAGAGTTAGTGTGTATGCATTCGCATTCAGCCTGTCTGTACAGACACAACTTGGGTGCTTCCATAAGCACGTGTTGGCAGACAGCCAACAGGCATTTGCAAAAGGCAACGTGGCCACTTCTGAATGAGAAGATCTGAATTTGTGCCACCTGGGACAGCATGGCAGCCTCTTCACCACAATCCATGGTGATCCACAATCTCATGGCATGCCTCAGCAGCAGGGCTGGATCAAGGAGCTCTTCCCCTGACCCCTCTCACCCCTCACTGTTCAGTCCTTCTCTGCACAGCCCCATGAACAAGTCACATCTTAGTGGGAGTTCCTGAGGATCATCCCAGTGATGCCTGGGCAGATCGACCAGGTCACCATTGAAGTTTCTCCTCCCAGCTGCACCAGGAGCTGCACAAGAGGAGCTGTGGGGCAGCCCCATTGGACAGGCTCCTGCTGCAGCACCAGGCTGAAGGACTCCAGCTTGAGGAACACACTGGCTGCATGATAGAACTTGTCCTGAGCAAGGGCATCCTGCTCAACCCAGGGCATGGACAAGGCAGTGGGGCTAAAATCCACCTAAGCTATGCCAGGACAGCTGTGGAAACAGGGGCCTAGAGATGCAGGGGGGAGTAAAATATAGCTACTTCTGATGAACTGATGCAAATAGCCTGTACTAGCCTTTTTTCCAGTGTGTCAAAGAGACAGACATAATCTGCATTAGAAATCTGAATTGTTATGGTAGTCTTCAATAAATATACAGCTTGAATGCTGTCTGCAGTGCTGTGCTGTTCATAGCCAGACAGGGGATATCACTATTTATTCCACTGTCTGAATGGAGAGGGCCACTCTGGGGATAAAAAGCTTTTTCACCTTAGAAATATAATGGAAAAGAGTGTGGAAAATTATTCGGTAGCAGAGCAAAGCACCCAAAGCACACCTGGCAGCTTTGGGGAAGGGAAGATTAATATATTATCTATATATTTATTGATACCTTTGTATCAAGGTATCAATATACCTGTTGTAGGTATAAAGAGCTTGCTATGTTTACAACATTATAGACAGATTGTCTGTGGTGTGTTATAAAGCTACATTGTAAACAGCACTGACACCAGTCACCTTCCCAGAAAATAATGTACTTAGTTATTAAAGCATCTTGGGGCTCCCAGGTTGTGCCAGAGGACTGAAGAGACTGGCTAGGGTTGGATTTGAGGACTGTTGTGGCCTCATTCCAGGTTTCCCCCAGTAGGAGTAGGTCTTTGTACTGACTCCAGGGCAGGACAAATCTGTGGAGATGCATGTGGGAGAGGAGGAGCAGAGCAAGCCTGCCTCTCTAGATGTGTAAGGCAGCTGTAGAGCTCAACACTCATATTCTTAATATGAAACTTTTCTAATTAGGACATGCCTGCATAGTAGTGTGAAAGCTGAGCATGGTTGATGGTGGTCTTGAGTAAAACTCAAGCTCCTCTCTACTATGCATGATAGAGTTTTCACACAGGCACTTGAAGTGTCAGTTTGGTTTCCACAATCCCAAATGCTCCTATAATTTTTTAATTGTACTGTATTACTTAATAGTCTATTTATGAATACAATGCATTTTCTGTAAGAACTTCACTGTGACCCCCAAATTATTCCTGAGATAGTTATTCCTATCTTATGAGGCATTTCAAACAAAATTTAGTCTTTACTGTCTACCATATTTGAAGAATTTTGTATTTCAGCATTTATATCTTCTACAAGGCAAAAACAGACCTTAAATGGGAGGGGGAAAAAAAAAGCAATTACTGCTTCCTTCTGTATGTCACAGTTTGTGGATCTTACCAGGGAACTGCAGTGCCCTTGATGTACGAGCTCCACTCCTGCCTTTGCTCTGTTAGAACATTTGGTACCAACAATGGATCTTGAATCTAATGTTGAGAAAAAATGTCTTTTCAAAGCAAGTTCAGAAACATGACAGTCCTTACAGCCTGCTTATGGAGGGTTTTTTTTTGTTTGTTTAATTTAAGGACAAAGTACAGAACATACCATAGTGGCTTAAACCTGTATGTTTTCAATATCACAGTAGCATTACATTTTTACATAAACCACAGTGGCTGTGGTGGGACATTGCAACAGAGAACCAATCATGCACCCTGTGAAAACAAAGCTCTGTTTCACAACTACTTATTGACTTTTATTCAGTAGTGCTAAGAACTAGTTTGTTGCAAGAGTAGTTGTTCTCTCCTATTTAAAAAAAAATCTGGAGTGCTGTAATTTATTAACTTTGATTTTGAAACTGACTGTAATTTTTAAGGTCCATTTTCTGTCACTGTTTATAGTGTTTGCTGGCAGAGCTTAGCACTTGGAGATAAGAGCGGTGAATACTAATTCAGGAGCTACTTACAGCTGTTTGCACCTTGACTTTGACAGGGTCCAGTGTCCAGGGCAGAAACAGCCTTTTTTTCCCTCTTTTTGCAATTGGCTACCACATTTGCAAGATCCATATTAAATCAGATCTCCAAAGGAGAATCAATTTTGCATGTTTTGACATGAGAAAATTTATCTCATTGCCTTTTGTCTGACCCTGCTTTTATTTTAGTTCTTATTTAAATTCACACAGAGTCTTTATCACAAAGGTTATCCTAACTTCCATCTTTCGTATTTGTCACTGGAACAACTTGTTCGTGTCTGTTGTATGAACATAGCACTCAGATCTCCTTGAAGATCTCCTTCTAGGACATAGTCCTTAACAAGAAAAAATAATGATTTCAGTAATGTTCCCTAAAAAAAAAAATAATTACACCCCACAGAAAAGGTGAAAAAAAAAAAAAGAAAACCAGAACAAATCCTTATCATTCAACAGAGATGAAGTCATACCCAGGAATAGCTTAAAAAATAGACTGAACAAGCCTTGCTGAATCTGCAGTGGTTTATGAAGAATAAAACTCATGGAATCCTGGTCTATTTTCCAAATATGATGCCTAGTGCAGTGTAGAAAATAGCTCCATAAAGGCTGTAGGCTGTCCCATATTAAAGGCAGCTAACAGAAACAAATCCTCAAAGGGCAGATCTCCTCCTGAGGTTGTGGATGAGAAGGAACTTAGCTTCACTTAATGACATTCAGTGAAATAATTCAGAAACAATATACGAATTTTTATTACACCTTAGAATCAATGTAAAAGAAGAAATATTAGTATTACACATTACTGAAACTGTTCAAAGAGGATAGAAGGTATCTTTGAAGATATTGAAAAATACTGAAGTATTTTTTTTCTATTGAATCAGTATGTATAATAGTTAAGTGATAAATGAAAGGTAGAAGCCGAGATGGCCATTTCCACGCTCCAGCCTTTCCTGTTAATGTTCTTCAGACAATTCACTTCATTCTGGTGCCCAGTCACCTTGAAGCCTGGAAAAGACATGTCCAAAGGAAATACAGGAATCTGCCCTCCAGAGGTAATGATTTTTCTCCATCGACTGTAGAGGGAGCCTAGAAACTAACTTTGATGTGGTGACAGGCACAGAAAGGCACAGTTGATGAAAAATCCTTCTGGCTGTGTTTACAGCCATGCACTACTGACAACAGTCAGAGCTGGATGCATGCTCAAATGGAAAAGAGCTCCTAGAACTTCATGCATTTTTTCTTCCTTTCTGTGTCTTTAGTAGTGTTACTCAGCAAACATCCATCTTCACATTTATTTTTACTGCCATTGCATGACCATTATGTTCCAGGCAAGACCTAAACAATTCTGCTTAGCTAGGATTTTCTTAACAAGAAAAAAATGAAAAGCTACATGAAGCTCTTAGAGGCCTGGTCTTAAGAGCAAGTGAAGTCTGTAATATCAACACAAGATTTCTTCTCCCTTTTCACTTTTGAAAACAAACAAAAAAGGAAAATAAGGACAATAAATACTTTTTGGTTTTAATGTGTACCTACCTTTCCTCTATTATTGTGTATTTTGAATTATGACTTTTTGTTCAAAAATATTCCTGTGTCCTATCTGCAAAATATCATGCAGATACAAAAGTGTAATAGCAGAATTTAGTCTTGCAGACATGTTCATCAGAACACACAGAAAATAAGAAGATTTATCCTTCATGCTGTGCACTTGATAGCTGCTTTTAAAAAAAGGCATTCATCTGTATCAGAGCATTTTAGCAGACTACACATTTTGATGTATTTTATCACTTAAAATTGATTCTTAACCTTCTGATGTTTCACTGTTTGGATCTAACATGGTGCAAGAAGGGAACCAGGCAACAGTGTTTAACAGATCATATCAAGGCTCTTGTTATGAGCCACTCTTTCAGAAGGTGAAAGATGGTCACCCAAGGTGCCTATGCAGAATGAAACTTTTGCTGATGACAGATGGGGTAGAACTGATTCATTCCCATTGTTTCAAAATTTCTTCCACTTCCAGAATGGGAAAAAAAAGCTTCTGGAAATTCCCTGTAAATTTTACAATTATTTGTGAGCTGGTAAACAACACGTCATTTTGAGATGTGAAAACAAAAGGTTTCAGTTTCAGCCAGGTCCAGGGAGAAAGATTAACTCTGGCTTTTTCCAGGGTGTGTCTCTTTGTTGCTCAACTCTGACTTCTCTCCTAAATGAGACTCATACTGCAGGCTCCTGTAGGTCTCAGAGCAGCTACTTCATCAGCTGCAGTACAGCCTGACATCTTGTGCAACCAGGACACTGGTCTAGTCTGCAACAACCCTTAAAAATAAAGCATTAGTGATTAAGAGTCTTTTCAGCTTCAAGTGCAGAAAACAAAATACATACACGCATCCAAGCTGGCAGAGTTTCTCCCTTCTCTGTCTCCCCACGTCTAGGATCCATTCACTCCCTGCACCATCACCCTCTTAGTAAAGCATCCAGACACCTCTGTCTTTGGTTTGAAACTGGTCACAGCATTTGCCTGCACTTTGTTCCCCTTGGCTGGCAGTCACTAAGGAGTCAATGCCAGCTGTGGACTGTCAGTGTTATCTCCAAGAGACCATGTCCTGTTTCCAGGCAGGCATATCTAGACAGGCATGAATGCACTCGGGTTAGCACAGAACTTTCACTCTCCTGGCCCAGAGAAGGCAGGAATCACATCTAATGCCAGCACACCTTGACACAGGGCAAGCACACTGCCTGCACGGCTCCATTCTTTACACCTAGCACATGTTTAACAATAGTGTTATTTTAATTTAAAAAAAAAAGAAAAATGTTTTCAAAAGGTGATTCTTTAATATGTAATCTTTTACCAGACTGATTTTTCACCAAGGCCCATCAGATATTTATAATAATAAAAAAAATCTTAAAAAACCATAAAACTGAAATCAATGCCAATGTATAAAACTGAAACCAAAGCCCCACTAAAGAACAAAATAAGCCACAGTGTCTGAAAATTTCTGAATAGGCTTTCCTTGTTACCTCATGCTGGCAGATGGGAAGGGCCACATTCTGCTCCTGAAACCTTTTCAGAGAACTGTGGGATCTTTCATGGTCTATGCCTGTTCCACATCTGGATGCATAACGGGTGAGGGGGAAGTAGGGAAAGACCTTGCGCTTCCACAGCACTGGAAAGGGATTCTGGATCACGGATCCTCTAAAAACTGCTGGGCCCTTGCCCACTGACCATACCAACAAATTCAGGGATATTGAACTAGAAATATAACTGTATTTTTTTTTTTTATTATATGAGGGAGGAAAATCCAATGTCATTTTGACTCCGAACATCTAGACTTGGTTTTTTCCGGGAAATTACCTGCAAAAAATTTGATTGAAGAAACATTAATATGAGCAGACATCCAGTTGTATGCATCCACTACCCCCCAAGGACACTGTCAAGGGTTCAGAGGACCATGCCCCTAAAATCCCATCGAGAACCTGCCTTGGCCTTGTCTTTCTTCATCCTAATCTCAACCTTAGAAAAAGTCACTTTTTCATCCAACCTTCATAAATCTAGGTAAGAGGAATCCACTTGGTTTCAGTGATAGTTGAAACAACTTTTTGAAGGATACTTGCCCTAGGATCTTGCTTCTAATGCTATTTTTTATCCCAAGAGTTTGCACATTCTGATTCCCAGTGCATTCAGGCAGGATAATATAGTACAGACCAAGGTAAAGGAAGTCAGACAACATTTATTATACAGAGGCACATACTGGAAAGAGAAAAACAGTGGTTCAGAGATAAGCAAATCTGTGCAGCACCTAGAAATCAGTCATGCCATGATTAAATCATAGCTCTAATATTATGTATATTTATTTTCAAAGAAATTCAAATAGGTACCTTGGTCCTTTTGCATGCACAGTTGGAGACTTTGAAAGAATTTTGTTTCTCAGCCCTCATCACTCTTAATTGCTGCTTTTTCAGGCAGTACACAAAGTCACCAGTCACCTTTCAAAGGTTTGACAGGTGTGTCTTATCACATCAGTTAAATCAATGCAAGAAAACTCTTGGTTAGGAAACCTGCAATCAAGTCCAGTAGCAGGACAGCAGTTAATTCTTTCCTGCCTCTCTGGCCTCGTGTTCACTCTAACAATAAGCCCAATAATAAACCAGTTAAGCATAAAATATTTATAAAGGCAAAAATTAGAACAGAGGAAGAAGTGAAAACCAACCATCAGAAAATTGTGCTGGCATTTTATTCTTCACAGCTGATTTTCATCTAGAAGATTGCTCAGTCACCCTCACAGCACAGGCACTGCAGCATTGCGTAATGCAAAGCTGGCTGTAGGGTGACTTTTAGTGTTCCCTGTCTGTGCTCTGCTCCACTCTGTCTGTGCATCACAGGAAACAGGACTGTATTTGCTTTATTAGGAATGCTGTTCAGCTGTTTAGAGGAGAGGTAACAATTCCACCCTTTCCCCTGTGTAAGTAAGGAATAGCCTTGGCTCTCTGCTGCAGTTTACACCGTGGCTCAGCTTAGGCAGCCGTTTTAGAGTCAGGGAGAGAATGCAGAGGGTGTTTTGCCAGCAGACTTGAGCATCTCCTGCCCAAGTGGATGCTACATTAGGAAGCCCTGCAGCTGGAGAAGAATAACCAGGGCAGTGTGGTCCTGACAATGCTATGCAGGTCACAAGAAAGAGAACACAAGCTTGTGCCCACTTGCAGCAGCTTTTTGACATATATGTCTGCAGCCTAGGACATCCACTGCCAAGTACAATTGTTCATGAAAATCACCATGTATGTGCAACATAACAACTGGTTAGGGGTGGATAAGCCATTTGTATCTCAGGGTAGAGAGCTTAACTAACTTACAGGAAAGTTATCTACACTGTGGATGTAAAGTTATGGCAACATTCCTTCCCTCTGCACTGGCATCTTTTAAACCATCTATTAAGATGCTCTGAATTTTGGCCAGAACTTGTTTTGAAGTCAGCCTGAGGACCAGGGAATGGGAAAAGAGGCTTGCATCCAGAAACCAGGAGCTTGAAAAAAGAATTTGTTATTTTTAAGCATCATGATCATTATAGCTTTTCCCTTTGAGACATCTGTGAGAGAGATAATTTATACAGGATAACTTTCTAGTTGTTTTTGGAAATGGAGGCATCATATGTCAGAGCTGATTTTCTGATAAGTTGCTGCTTTGGCTGACTTTTTTAAAGTTTCTGCTTCCCATTTGTTGGGTGTTTTTGTGGAATGAACTGAAATTTAGTTACACTACATTCAGTAACTTAGCCCTATATTGGTATTTATTGAAGATCAGTCTTGATCACAAATATTTCTTTTCTTAGATATAAAATCAAGACGAGAACTGTGCAAAACTATCCCTGCTTTCAGGGATACAATCTGACTTTCAATATGAAAAATACTACATGACCATTCTCCACTCCCTCAGATGATTCGGCAATTTGTACTTAAGGCTGTGAACAGCTGCAGTTATTGCTTCCCTTTCCCTACTGATGCTACTACTGATGCAGGAGGTTTTACTTGACAGAGAATTAAATATTTGCAATTAAGTTCCTCAGAAGTACTAATGACACCAGTGGTCCTTGAGTGTGTGCTTAAGTACCTAGCTGATTGTTTAAAAATTGGTAAAATAGGTACACATTTTCTCCATTTCTTAGTTTTATGAAGCAATCTGGTCTATTCCTCATTCTGTCAAACAAAATGTGGTGTAATACCAGAGATGGAATCTGCCTGCAAGCAAAAATAGCAATGAAAGCTACAGTGCTCCCCCAGAGCATCAAGGGAAAGGTTCAGTCCAAAGCATCTGGGCTTAGTATTGCAAAAATTAAAAGAACAATAAGACAAGATCTTCTTAAATGTAAGTTTACATTGTGCTTTAGAATGCTGTATCAGTACCTGTGATATTATGTAATGCTACAGCATCTTTCCTAACTTAATTCAGCACAAATCCTCATATGATAGTTCACATTTTAATCAAAAGATTAGAACAACATTTTAGCTCCCATTTTCCAACATGAGCTGGGAAAAAATGAGTAGGCACAACATTCTGGCTAATCCCAGAGAGCTTTTTTTTCAATTTGTTAATGTTTTCAGATGCATGTTTCTCATCTCTGTAAGGGTGAAATAAGCAGAGTTTGAGCATAAGAGATAAAAGATCTAGGGACTAAACATAGTATGTGGTACTAATGGCTGGCAGCTAGCCGTGCCAGCTCAAATCTGTTATGATTTGAAGGATATGACAAGGAGGCCTTTTCAGTCTTTTTACAGTACTGATGCTTGTTTCTTAAATTTTGGGGCAATTTCTTTCTGTGCTGAGAAAGTAGGTTCCATTTTCAATATCAAGTATTAAAGACCTACCTTTTCATTACTCTCTATCCATAAAAAAAAATAATCTTCAAATTTTTCAGGGCACAATGACTGTAATTCCCTGATCTAGCGGATGAATTAGACTTTCCTGAAACCTGGGAAATTCTGCTTTAGACAGATGAGATGCTGAGTTTTCTTTCTCTACTGAGAATCTTTTGAGAGTACTAATCCCCAGCTGCAACAGTAAATACACTGAGCTTTAAAGATGACTAAACTAGATACAAATCCACAGGGGATTTCCTATTACCTTCATAAATGTAAGTAACTCCTGCTGATTAAATGCCCTGTAAACATTCTTAGACAGTTACTCATGCAGGTTGATTGTACAGTAGGACTAAAGAAAAACACCAACTTAGCTGAATAAGATATTCTGGAAACATTTTTAAAGTAGTAAGAGGCTAGAAGAAAAGGCTAGAAGTAAAGGCTAGAAGAACTGCCACAATTTTAGCACTGAGAGGAAAAGAACAGTTGGGTTCTCTTGGAGGGGCTGTGCATCTGTCCTGTTCATGTTTACACCATCTAACAGTACTGTAGCTTAAGTTATCTCTATTTTATCCACAATCCAACCAGATATTTGTACCTAGATAATGGGGTAAAATAGTACTATCATTCAATTTCCGCAGAAGTGAAATTAATGGGAGAAATGTAGTAAATTATTCCAATTAAAGTACCTAGAAACAGATTTATTTGAATCTGTATGTGTAAAAAATAAACACGTATTTTTATGTGAAATTACTGTCACATTTTATTTTACCATCAAATTTTCTTATAAAATTTAAAATAGAATTAGTTATCACTTAAATGCTTATACTTCTAATGGAAATACTTCTGTTTCTCTTAATTTCTAAGTGTCTATTATGGGGCATCCAGGTGGGCTTTTTAGTTATGCAAAGATAACCAAATGTGACAACGTTGTTGAAAATGAAGTCTATAGTAATTATTTTACATACAACCGATACTGTTTATGCTCGTATTGGTTTTGGAATTTGCTTTTTATGGTGTTTGTTTGTTTGTTTGTTTGGTTTTGGTTTTGTGGTGTTTTTTTTTATTTTGGAGTTTTGATTTGGAATTTTGTAGTTTTGTTTGATTTGGAGTTATTTGGTTGGTTGGTTTCAATGTTTTGATTTTTTTTTCTGGTTGGTTGGTTGGTTGGTTTTCGTTTTTCTTACAGTTCAAGAATTTAATGAACAAAGAAACACCACCTCTGAGGAATATCAGTGATGACATTGCAATACTAATACTAAAACAAATTTAGGAGTGTAACATTTAACTTTTCCTAGAAAAGAAATATTTGGGAGATGGGTGAATCAAACAGTAATGAGTCATCTTCCACATGAGTGGAGCACAAAGTTCCACTTGACAATATTCCCAAGTTTCCTTTCCTGACATGTTCCCAATGAAACACAAAGCATACACTAGGGACAGATGGATAAATATTCCCTCAGATCAGAACCATTCTGCATCTTCTGCTGAGTCCACAGAATCCAAAAGTCAGTGCCACTAAGCAGAAAGAGATAGTTCTCCCCTGCCTCCTCCTAGCAGGAGTCTTTGATATTGATCTCAAACACAAATATCTTATCTTCATCATATTCTATATGATTTTGGAATCCTCTTCAAGTTCCTAGCCTGGGACAATAAGCAGTGGGATGGTGCAGCTCAAATTGCATTTTGTTGGTCTTTCTTCTTCAGCTTCTATGTTCTCCTTGTCCTTAAGGTACCCTCAGGGTGCCATCCTTTGAGACATTAGCTAAATATTTGTATAGATGTTCTTTTATGATTCATGAAAGTGTACTGGCCCATTAGCATCAGCAAGAATAAAATCCACTTTTCCTTCCATTTAAATAAATCCCTTGCATCTGTGTGACTCCATCAGTCTGACAGTCTTAATGTTGATGTACCTTCCTTTGAGTACGTACCAAACCAAAGCCAAGGTACAAAATGTCCAGTAAACAGGGAACTCTGTAATTCTTTTAACTGAAGAAAAGAAAATGAAACAGAGTGAGATTACACAAGGTGTTGACATATTTAGGTTTCTGTAAGGCACCTAAAATGTTACTGGACTAAATAATTTAGAAAAATGAATTACATAAAAATATATGCTTTTCATTCAAAGGATTGGTGTGTCTTTACCTATAATCATAAGGAGTAAATCACTTTAAAGGGACATTTAAAAAATTAGATCCTTCTAGTCTTTGGAATACAACTTTAAAATAATTTTCTTATATTATTATAAAACTTTCTGATATTCAAAGACTAAGAAAATTGGAACATAAAGAGAGCATGGTAAGGGGGTATTCTAATTTGCTCAGCAAAGTGGAAATTTCAGCACCAACTGAACTGTGCTACCAAAGCCAAGAAGAAGAATGAGACTGTAGGACAAGTAGAATAACAGCTGCCAGCCTGGGAAAAAACTGCTCTGAAAAAAAGCAACCCAGAGGTAAATATTTAGATTAACATAATTTCTCATGGAATTTTATGAGTAAGAGATTAACATGATAAAGTGAATGTATACATCAACTGATGAACTGTGTAGGGACCCTGTGAGCACAACTCAGCTGCCTGAACAGGTGTCTAATGCTGTATGAAGGGCTGTATGTTCAGTACCCAATCACAAGACCAGGGTGCAAAAATATGGCAAAGGACCTACCAGAGATGAATACCCATCTGAACTGGCAAATAGAAGTTAAGCTAGGGACCTCTAAATTTTCACTAGACATATACAATTAGGCAAACAAACCCTACCTCTACTACTGAATTTTAGTATCAGTGTACCTACTACCAGGACATGGTACTGAGCTCTACTTTCAACATCTTTTCATGATGGCTACAGGAAACCGAGCAAATATTTTGAAACTTAAAGAAAAATACAACTGACCATAGACTAGAGTTTCCATGGGGGAAAAGTAAGCCTGAGGATACACAGGTTTCCAATGTAAAAGATAAAATTCTGCTAACTGCCACTGAAAGGCAGATGCATTCCTAGCAAAAATTGAAATGGGATTTTTCACAAAGGTGTCAAATGTTATAGTCTTGGGAGGGGACAAAGAGTTTTTGTCAATTTTCACTTATTAGGGAAGTCGCAATTACATTTGAAGAGTTCCCTAAAACAGCAGCTCTAGTTCAAACAAAATGTAAGTTTTGGTCCTCATGATGGATGTGGATTGGGTTTTTAATCTGAGTACATGAACTGGCTTCACTATACATTACAAGAAAAGCAAATTACAGACCTGAATTCAAGTTGATAGTGACCTTGAGAAGGGGAAGAAGTGGGTCAAGCAGAACATCATGATGTCCAACAAAGGGAAAAGCAAAGCCCTTCAAATAGAGAGGAATAGCCTCATGTACCAGGCTGGGGACCCAGCAGCAGAAAAGAGGCTTTGCAGAAAATGTGCTGCAGATTCTGGTGGACAGCAAGTCAGGCTGTGCCAGTAATGTCCCATAAGGACAAACAAGGCCAACAGCAGGAGGGTTGCCAACAGGTCTCGTCACTGGAGAGATACATCCAGTTCTGGGCAGCTCCATGCAGCACTAGTGGGGAGATGTGGACACACTGGAGTGAGTAGAATGAAGATCCACAACAGTATTAAAGGAATTAGGACAAGTATAGAGACCCAGAGACATGCCACACAGAGGAAATGCACTGCTTGGTTTCAAGTGCTTGACTGAACCTAAAGTTGATTTAAATTAACTCTAAAATTAGACTTTGAAAGCATAGAAATGAGATCAGAGACTAACCAAATGCTTAAGCATGTTCCTATAATTCCTTTAGAGAAATACCTTTTTTTTGAAAAAAAGAGCATGTACGAATGAAGGGGTGAGGGAAGTCACAAGTTTTTATCAATTGGTCTTCTAGTAGCAATTTTTGACTTTTCTTTCATAACAGAATTTTCAGAAGATGAAAGGAAAGAACCGGTCCTTGGTAAACTCCAACAAATGTGAAGCATTTTAGAGAGTATAAGCTATTTTTGGATGGTCCTTTTTATAGACTGATTGAATTATTCTTAGCACAGAGCTGGATTTTCTGGTTTACGTAAACAATGATTCATTGTTTTGTGATTTGCAGTTCTGTATGGCTGAATTAAACATTGTTTAATGGCCAGTCATTGTGAAACTACTTTATACTATACACAGGTGAATTGAAGGTGAACTTAACCAACACAGACAAGAAATGTTGATGACATACTTGATCAACTGACTTCTTGAGCAATTTACAGAAAATAACTACATGAATAAATACAACAGGCTTGCAGGAAGAAAAATAGGCAAGAAACCAGCCTGCCCACATCAGGTATCTAAATTGCACCTAGCATTTTCCAGCCTAGTGTTGCCATCTTTCCCAGTCCTTTCTTATCTGCATGTAAAAAGGTGACATGGGGGATCCAGAGGACTGGACTGGACTGACTTAGGTGCCTCTACTGAGGAGCTGAGACCTTCCGAGATACTTATTCCCCTCTTGTGCCAAAGGAACTGATGCATTTCAGGGGGTTCCTTCCATCTCAGCTCAAAATTTCTGCCCCTGCTATGTGCCTAAGCTACATAATGTTGTATTGATGCTTTATGACCATGGAGTGGATCACATAGTCAAAGTCTTGTTCTGTCCTACAAAATAGCTTTTAAACTTGCATTTTTTTGAAAGTTTGTCTGCAATTACTCATCCAGTAAAGCAATGACTCTTGCCTTCCAAAAGTCTTGTTATCCAGTGTGAAAGCAAAGTATTCAATGACTCCATGCTTCCCAAGATGTCTCTGCTGTAACCTCCAGTAGGTTCTCAGCTCATTTACACAGACACCAGTATTGCCATCCTTGCACACTGAGAACTGGATTCAAACTGCAAAACCTTTTTGCATTATCACTGATAGGATCAGTCTCATACTACTCACTTAAGACAAATGGTAATTAACTGTTTGGAGGTCAAACCCCCAAACACTGGTAATTCCAGTTACAAGTCATTCACTATGCAGCAGAGATAAGCTCATTGTGCCTGGACACAGCTGTTTAATTTAAAATTAATTATTTGCTCAGTCAGGGGAAAGATAATTTCATTGGTACTTTTTGAGAAAGGGAGGGAGAACATAAAATCACTGAGATGTTTCACATGTCAGGAGGAGGAGAGAACTGTATTATGAATGAAGCAAAGTAATCAACCCAGCTGTCCTTTCCCCATCAGCTTCAGCTGTCATATAAATTAGGGATGCCCAACTGCTTGGATAAAATAAAAATATGCCAAAAATTTCATTATATTTCAGATTGCCTAATTCAGAAGTTTAAGGACAAAAAGTATTTTATTTAGATCGATTTTTTTCAGGCTGTATGATTCTGATGTGAATTTTCTTCAGGCTGTATGATTCTGTGGGAGGTGTATTTTTAGACCTTCATGCTGTGGGGAGTCCTCACCTGGATAAGAATGCATCTACTTATCAGATTGTTCTGTGGTTTGCCCTTTGTATTGTGAAGGCTGTGGGAAGAGAAGAAGCTAAAGGAGGTAAATCTGAAAACAGGAAGAATTTTGAAGACACATTCATGTATTTGATGGTTTTTTTTTCACTCCCTTGAAAATTGTGCCCATCCCTGCAATAATGGGAGATATACTGTGAAATAGGGTTTGCTGCTGTCCTTGGTCTCTCTGCTTTTGGCAGAAAGTCTTGGTTTCTTTGACATGGGATTGTCAACTTTCTGCAGTTTAAGGGAAGGATTCCCTATAAAAAGATTTCCAATTTGAAAAATGCCAAGGAAGTAGAAGATGTCAAAAGTGTTAAATTGAGTGCACAGGGTTCATTATTTCAGTAATATACTATATGGAATATAAACTGAAGCTGTGAATAAATTTTATGCACACACATGGTCTTCACATACTTTATCCTCTCATAAAATGACCTTTTTTATATAAGGTAACACTGGTTGTCACTATAGTTGTACATTTCCAGAATTTTTGTTTAGGAGAAGGCTGAAAACCCTTTATTTTAAAATATATTTTACTTTTATACTCAGCAATTAAGCTGACATGATTTCACAACAACAACTATGAGAAAAGACTGGGTGTATAATTACACTGTTGTCTCCTATTTTATAGTTCTCTAAAAAAAAAAAAACCTGGCAGGCATAGAGACTTAATGTTAACCTTGGCCAACAACTGAACACCAACCAGCAATTCACTCACTCTCCCATAGAAGGATTGGGGACACAATTAGAAAAGCAAAAGCAAAAAACCCTTAAATCCTGAGATAAAGACAGCTGAAGTGAAGCAAACAGGGAAAAACGTCCAAATGATGCAAAGACCATCATTCACTGCCTCCTAGTACTAAATCAATGCTCAGTCAGGTTCTGAGCAGCAGCTACCTTGGAAAATCTAGTCCCCCTCCCCAGTTTTTACTTAGTTTAACCCAGTGGTTTAACGGATAAAAGAGAGTGCTTACAATAGATCCTATTCTGAAATCCAGTATCAAAGGTCCCAATTAACTTTCCATTTTTTTGCAACAATTATATCTGTGAATTTTCCCAAACTGAACGGGCACTTCATTAGCTTGTGACAATGAGAATAATTTTATTTTATTGAGTTCACTAGAAGACTTTTAATCCAGAGCATACATACTAGAACAGCCATCAGTGGTGTGGGAAACCCACATGCTCATTGCATGTTATGTTCTAAGGGCTGCCCATTAAATTCCACTGCTAATACAAATTTTAATTTCCACTAGCCTATGTTTCTGAAACAGTTGAACATTTCCTCTGGAAGAGTTGATCAGGCTCCTTTTGTGATCAGTGGACATGGCAAGCATCCCCAGAGCTGCTACATACCCCAGATATATCCAGTAGAATTAACAGGGAGTCCATAGGTTAGTTTGGACTACATGCAATAGGCTAGATCTCTTTGTGTGTCACATTCACATTAACATTAGACTGCAACAAAGCAAATCACATTGAAGACCCTGAATTTCCCAGGCCCACCATAGTACATCAGTGAAATTAAAAAAATTGCTTCCCTGACCAGAGTCTTGGCTAGCAGGCATCTCAGGTGAGGCAGTACACAAAATCTTAGCTGTTTCTGAGGGAGAACTGGACTTCAGATACCTGAAACAAAACCACAGAAATTTTGGTGTCAAATATAAAATAAAGTAATAATATTGAAGATTCTCTTGTTCTTTTTGTTCTTTTTTTTTCTTCTGCAGGTGATAGAAACTTTTTTTTTTGCATTTCTTGCTACAAGAATTATTCTAATAAAGGTATCTTTCAAATCTGTTTTGTTTCTTGTCAGCTCTTTTTGGAACTAACAACAATGTCTTCAATTCTGGCATGACTCACAACTAAATTTTAAAACATATTTTGATTTATAGACAATCAAGGAAATAGTTCCATATACTGCAAGTTTCACAGAACTTTGTTTTTCTTAAGACAGCAGATTTTCTTGAAAAAAACCAAGTTCTAATTCACTGAGTATCCAAAGGATGCTGTTGGCACAAATTATGACAAAAAACCAAATCCATTATGGTCCTGCTCTACAAATCAGGCTCTTTTTCTCCATGCTATACAGAAAAGAATCTGAAGAGTCATCTAAATGTTGACACAAAATTTCTTTGGATGTTTTAGACATGAAAGTAGCAATTTGTATATATACTATACTGAATGTTTGCGGTCTATAGCTAACCTTACGAGGGCTGTTTAAGATCTGTAAGCTGAAAGGCCAGTCAAGGTATATATATTAGTAAGAAGTTTCTACAGTTTATTGTGTCAATTATGCTGAAATTGTTGTGAAACTCAAGGGAGTAAGTTAAACTCAGGTAAAAACCTGCAGCCTGCCCTGTCATTCTTTGCCTTTCTTCTCCTCCAAGGCCATCCAAGAGAGCACAGGGATAGCAGTAGCTGCCAGAGCCCACTGTTTGTTGATTGTGCAGGCAGAATCCACAAAAAAAAATCCTCAGCTTTCCACTGCACCAAGGAAATGTGTGTGTGGTGACTTTTCTGAGCTGCCCGTTTTGTCATTCAACAGTGAACTGTCTAAGGGTAAGGCCACAGAAAGCATGGGCTGCCAGGCTTCATGGGCAGAACTCCCACTTAGAGCAGCAGCAGAGCAGGACTCTGAGGACAAGGTTTTGAAGCTCACATCCTAGGAAAGTGGATGTGCACCACTGACTCCTCTCCTGAATTTCTCTGTAGTCTTGGTAGTATGCAACATCATCTATATGAAAATGTACCCCTTAGATACCGTCCTTGAGACTTTGCATGCAGAATCACTAGAATCTGGACTGATTTGATGTAGTACACAATGTCAACAGCTTACCCATCACACGGCAAACATCCAGGGTTAGGTTAGCTTTCCCTTGCTAGACAGTGAGAAAAAGAGGCTTCTTCAAAACCTTCCCTCAGCCATTATAATTTATGGCCTGAATCTCCATACAGCTGCTCTCTGTAGCTGAGAAGGGAGAGTAGTTTAGATGCCTAAAATAGGGATCCAGGTATGCTTTCTACCTACAAAAATATCAAGCAGAAACACCTACATGGCTTCCATCCCTGTTCAGTGAAAATCCAGTCAGTTCTTTGCAGCCATTTACCATCTGATCCTGGCTCTTAACATTCAAGGAATTTTCTCTAAGTGCTTAGCATTAAAGCAAAATTGCAAAGAAAACTCATATATCATGCTTGAGTCACATGGAACACAAGGCATATTTTCCTGATGCTCTGCAGCTTATGTGCAATTGAAAAACAGCCTGCTCTTTTTTATTGGTAATATAATATAGAGCAGAGAAAATGAAGACATATTATAAAAGATAGGAAATAAAGCATCTGTCTCAAAGCTTATCTACTTCTTTAATATATCATTTAAATACACTATTCCCTAGTCTTTGCTTAGATAATTTCATGTGAGCAGCTTCAAAACTTTCTTTAATTCAAGTTGTCTTCATTAGCTTGCTGTATGGCTCTTGTGCATTTTCTACTGAAATCCATTTCACACATAAAACAAAAGGGAGTTTGCCCTGTATAATTCTTTTGACTTCTTATTAAAAAAAAAAAAATTCCTTTTTTGTCATTCAAACGAAGGAAATATTCCCTGTCTGTAAAACCAGGCACATTCTGTCTTTAGGAATTTGCAGAAGGCTACACCTGAACAGTTTCAGTGAGAACTATCAGGATGTGTTGAAACAGGGGATTAACCTTTTTGAAAATGGGATGCTGTTGCTAGGGCTCCCAGCACAATAGAACCTTTCTCCTTGTGTTCCCTTGCTGTTACCAGAGTTTAAATCTCAAAGAAATACCATTCATTCTGCGGTATGTTGTTGTGGGATTCGAAGTACCCCAGAATGATTTCAAACCAGCATACATGACATTACTGTAGAGGTAACAGTGGTCATTGTACTAAAGAATGTTAATGTTTTCAGTATGATGAACACTTTTGAATACAGTTACCTTAGTCATTAAAAAAAAATAGAAAAGCATGTGTGATTTTAAGTGACAGTGTAATAAAATTATAATGTCCTTATTTTTCAGTCTTATATTGTACTGTAGTTCTCTCCTCTTTGTATTCATAATCCTCGTTCCATTTCTTATGCCTAGTGATGAGCCTCGTTATCTGTATATATGTGTTTAAGCACAGTTATCTCTCCACATTCTTAAATCACCCTGTTTGCTGGAACAAAATGAGCTCTCTACAGAACAGCAGATATTTGTGTAAATGGCTGGCATCTGTCAGCCCAGGTGTGAAATCCTCTGTGGAGTGTGGCCTTCTTTGTAAGAAGGTGAAGCCTCTAAGTGCCAAGTTAAGGGGGTGCCAAATGAGTTACAGAATGTTTCCAGTGATATCATTAAGGAGTGATCAGCTAAACGTTTGAACATGACTATCATAAAATGTTTCACCAATCAATATTTGCAAGTTCAGGTGCCAAGCTGCAATTAGAGGCTAAAGGCCAGGAATCAAGTGTCACCTGGTCTCTGTGATGAGCCCTGTGCCAGCCATGGCTATCAGCTTCCAGTCTGTGCCTTTTCAAAAAGGTGGGAAACCTGGGGATAGAAAAGGAAAAGGTTACTGAGTGACCAAAATCTCACAAAGTGTTTGGCTGGTGTAGTGTAGGTCTGAATTGCCAATAATGCTCGGCAGCTTTATGGTCTCTCACAGGAGAAATTTGAGTGAATGTACAGTCAAAGGTAAACAAATGCCTCTGGGATATTTTGTTTGTGTATTTCTGGAATGCTTTCTATTTGTATTCTACAAGTAATAAGAACTGGAGTTGAAATGTGGACTAATATCACAAAATCAACATCCCTGGGTCCTGCGGTATAAATATGAACACACACCCGGACATTGCTACTGTTGGCCAAAACCTATTTTTCCTTTCAGCTCAGGATTCTAAAAACAGGGGAAATTCCAAAACTATGCAAGTATTTATTTCCTAGAAGGAGCCCTGGATGATTCTAGTAGCAAAAGACCTAGAGGGGAGTGTGAAGCAGTTGGTAGGATGAAAGGAGCAATTTTCTCTGAGTGGTAAAAAGCTTCTTCCTCTTTTTAGCTGTTTCTGTCACTTAACCCATTCTCCTTGGTACACTGCCCCTGCCACTTGCCCTGCCTGGAAGGTTAGTGGTCATAAGATAATGAGCACTAATGAGTTTCTGCAGTGAAAGTTATGACTTGGCTGAGGTTAAATATTACAAGCAGCCACTTGAATAATGAATGACAAAGAACATGAAGGCAACCTGTTGTTAGCACTTTGGCCTTTGAATGTCTGAAGTTGCTTGCTGTTAGCTCTGACATTTAGCACAGGTACAGTGAAGCCAGCAGAAATCTGCAGTAAAAGTGAAGTTGTTTCAATATGCAAGCCATTACATACTTTGAAAATGTCTGTTCTACACTGGTTTAGAATTTTTTTTTCTGATAATGTTATTTAGCTAAATTGTCTGTTTTGACTATTTAAGCTGATAGACTTGTGGGCGGAGCACTTCAAAATGAACTTGTCAGGGTTATTTTTGTTCTGTTCCCCTTCAGGAACAGCTGTGATATTTTTGGATGCAGTATGGAAAATAACATAACTAACCAAAGTGAGTTGTCATGAGCAGAACCTAGTGATTTTAAAGTTTGATACAAAAACACTGTTTAGGTTGATTCAAAGTTATTTTCAATTTTAGTCAGATTCTCAAAATAGTTTTGAACGAATAAAATTATATATAAGAAACTTTGAAAGAAACCATCCTGATATGTTCTAAAAGAAGTATCTAAAAAAAAATTTCAATGCTATTTCAATAAACCTGGAGACAGAATGGAAAAAGAAATAAAAAATATTTGTCAAAGAAGGAATTGAAAAGTCATCTAAAATGTTAGAATTCTTCTATGAGAAGTGGGAGGTTTTCATTTCAGTTCATGCTTTCTTTTCTATTAAATGTTTAATGAGAAATTTTAAAGCTGCAGTAGAATAGAATGAAAAAACTTTAACACAGGATCTCATGTAGTCCAGCAATGAGGGTGTTCAATGATGGATGTCTCATAAAACTAGCTTTTTGGTTTTTAAAATGTGTTCTTAGTTAAATATTTTGCCACACTGTTTTGATTTGATAACTTTATCGACAAAATTGTTTGAAGTCAATTTGGGAAAAAATATTTAGAAATTCTTTTCAAATACCATTCAAAAGCCCATTGTGGTTATAGCCATAGCTTGTAAATGTCAAATATTCCTAACAGGGAGGGAATTATTTTTACTCCCACCAAGAATGAAGCAGAGCTAACTGTTAGAAGAAACATGTTTTTTTTTTCGTTTTTTTTTTTTTTAAATCCATTTGTTTGCCATCTAAATATATTGCTGTTTACCAGAACCAATTAAAATTTGATTTCTTTGATTTTCTCCAATTTCTTGAGCATGGAAAAAAAAAAGCCAGGGCATCTATTTTACAGTGTTATACATAAATTAAATGTTTTGTGTTCACAGGCACAGCACTAGACAGGATTCACTCCTTTATTACACCACTTTTCAAAGTAGACTTGGGGATGTGGGTGTATGTGGGTGTATGTGGTTGGTTGGTTTTATTAACACTGGACTTTGTTATATTGTCTTGGAGTTTTATCCTCATAACCATTCTAAATTATTAATTAAATAGAATTAATCTTTATCATCAGAATCATATGAATTTTAAATAATTTTAATTAGACAGTTTTAGGCAAAAAAAATATTTCCAATTAACTTTGCTCTAATTGCATGATGTGTTTTTGGGGAGGAGATTGCCATTTCTTCAGGTGAAAATATTGGTTCTGTTAGCTTGGAGGGTTGGTAGGGGGCTTTTAATTTACTTTTGTGTCTATTCATGTTTGTGTCTATTCATGTTTGTCATCTGACTGATGTCCATCCCTTCCTGCTGTGTTTTCTGTCTGCCTTCCCAGTGTTTGTCTGTGGTATTTTGGACCATTTTAATTCTCTATATCTCATTTGCATGCCAATACTGAAGAAGGTGTTTCTGTATGGCTTGGTCTCTCTCTTCTATTTCACTAAAAACAGCACAATTTCTTATTATCGATAAATTAAATATTTCATACCCATTGACTGAATATAAGGTGGTATTTATGTATTATCTCCGCTTCTGAGTTATCAATAATTAATTAGCTTCACATCTTACTTTTGCTGTCTCTTTGTTTTGCACACCAGAGAGTGTTAGCTTGAAATGTTTCCATAATATAGCTATTTAAGTTTCCCTAATTATTATCTAATACATCTGCTACCATCATTATATAATATTAATGACAGCCATATTTCTTTCTGGACAGAGGATTATTGTTATTACTGTAACACTTTCTAGCATGATCTTGGCTTGTAATGGAAAGAAGTAATAACAGTGCAGGAAAGGGCCAAAATGCTTGGTTCTTTGATGTATGCCAAGGAAAATAAATTCATTATTACCTTTCTTTATCACGTAATCTTGGAGGTGCTGATTGGGTCATAGAAGAAATTGTTCCTCTGCCATGCATAAACAGCTGAAAGAAACTGAAATAGAGTAACCTCCAATACATGCTTATCCCAAGAACCAGAACCCAGAGGTTTAGCTTTTCTGCTTATTTTCAGTGTGCTTTCCATGTGAGAGATACAAATGAAATAAAACGTCCACCCGCCTTACACAGCCTGTTCCACTGAAACACAGACTTAGTCATTTGTTTGAAATCTTGATTTGTTGTATGCCTGCCCAAACTGCTTCTGATGGGGAGATAACACTGCTCTTACAATTGGTTTAGCTTAACAATGAAAGTCGTATTACTAACTGACTTTGTATCAATTTAATCTTTCTACAGCTAACTGATGTTTCTGAGTAAAAAAATCAAAGAAATCAGGTATCATCCATGACTCCTTGGACAAGACCAGTAGACACTTAACAGTTTCCTTGTTCTCTTTACCCACACTGGTAGGTTGAATGACATGAATTTCCATCATCTTCCTTGCTTCTTATGGGTAGAGAACTCATTCATTTTGTGAATATCTTTCAGATGTGTAATTGAGCTGACTTCTGGCAGTTCACACCTTCTTCAATCTCAGGTGATAAACATCTAGTAATTAAATCTGTCATTGAGGGCATAAATTTCAGTATTTAGACATATCTACAGTCATAATATAGAGATCCTTGATCCATGTATATATTTAACCCGCAGGGTTTTCAAGTGATTCATCAAATTGTCTCAGAAGAAATATTTTAACATCCTTTTCTACATAGTCTCCAACTCCTAATTTGTTACTGAACCCTCATTCATCTGAGCCCTCTTCAGCCACGTTGTAATACTACAGTGATTCAGAAGTGTCACTCCACTTTTCCTCTCTTCCATTTCTCATTTTTAAGCCATCCACATAACAGCCCAGTATCCTGACACCTGCATGGTGTCAATCCTTCAAGATAAACTCTTTTTACCTGATTGCATACCTGTTACTGGAAGTCAGATTTTTTTCATCATAACCAACTCATGTTGTTTGTTTTTAATTTTTGTTGCTATACACTTAGATTCCTCTTTTGGGAATAGATGAATTCCAGAGATGTAACTTAAACCTTCTCTTCTTTGCACATTTTGGTCTAGTGTAGAAAGTCTTGACCCACTCCAGTGTAAGTTCTTGTCCTGATGCCAAGAACACTTAGTAGAGTCCTCCCTGATATTTTCAAGAATCCTAACCCAATCCTGCTTTTCAGTTCTTGTTTTCTTTACATCAGCTTATGTGATAGGATTTTAATTTTACTTTGCATAATTAGGGCCTTTTCCTGGTACAAGTTCTGTTTTTTCTCCACACCAGCTACCAAGGACTCCTTGGCTCTGTATACACTTTCTTTGGTGCACTAAATGTTCACATTCTCATTTTCCAATTTATCTTTTGCTTCCACCTCTTCTTTTATTTTTATTTCCATGAAGCAACTTCTCCAGCTCTGAGTTCTCTTTCCCTGTGTTTCCAGATTCTCTTTTTTGTTCTGGAGTTTGCCTTGTAATTCTTCTATGCAGCACATTTGCTGAACATAAATATGCCCAAAGTTTAAGACATCTACAGCTCAAGCATATTGCCAAATAATACATCTTTCCTCTCTTGGTCATCCTCAGATCCTGAAGCCTGTCACCAGACAGACTTTGGTTAAACCACTTATTTCTCTTCATTTTATCGAATTCCAGATGATAACTCTACAGCCAAAACCAATATATGTACTTCTGTACTGCTGGCAGGAAAAGGCGAGGAAATTATATTACCAAAGGTTTTAATAAAGTCATTCAGCAGACTTGGTCTTTACTGAGAAAGTGTTTTTCATGACAAAGGCCTTGTCAAGCTCACAAACTGGAGTTTTGAAACACTTTGAATGATTGTAGCAATAATGCAGAAGTCTTTAGCTTTAATTTCTAATACGTGTAGGGTAATTTATATTTCTTTAGGGGAGAGGGATTAAAAAGAACTCTGATATATATTTTTTCCCTGCTTTTTTTTTTTTTTTTTTTTTTTTTATGCTGCAGAAATGCTAGTATCAGGTTAGGATCTGTGCAGCTATAAACCTTTGCCACTGGCAGGAATCTAGCAGTCACAAACAATTAGTTCTTTCTGTGAATGGTTCAAGGTTAATTTTAGCCTCCTAAACTGTCTCCTGCCACATCTGATAAGTTTTCTGCTTTAGCTCCAGCTGTCTGGTCCCTGATGGGATTTGGCTACAAGGAGGATGGCATTATCAGCCCATTAACTATCACTAGCAGGAGAACTGTGATGCTGATGAATATTGATCACCTGTTCCACCGGGTTATCAGATGATGCTGAGTGAACCTGACGCTTGGTTGTTTCTGTGGGCAGCTTTTATTTTTTCCTGACTGAGGGCACTTCTCTCCCCTCTTCTGCCACTGGAGGAGAGCAGCACAGCAGGGCACCTCTGCTTTTGTCACCGACAGGTTATGTCTGACTGCAGGAAGGGATTGGAGTCAGGGCTTTACCCCCCACTCTGTCTCCCTTATCACACAGTTTAGCAAAACATTTTTGTTAGTGAAGCAGGGAAAGGCCCAGGTGGTTAGAAAGGAGTCTGAACCGGCTTGCAATCACTGGAGGGATCTGCGTGGAGCTCTCTAAACAGGATGGTTTCTACCACTGTGGTGACTCAGGGCGGGTAGATGCATTTCTACTGAAGTTGTGCCAGGGAAGGTTTAGGTTCAACATTAGGAAAAGGTTCTTGCCCCAGCTGGGTGCTGGAACAGCTCCCCAGGGAAGCAGTCACAGCATCAGCCTGACAGAGCTTGAGAAGCATTTAAGCCATGCTTTTGGGAATGTGGGGTGATTCTTGGGGTTGTCCTAAGCAGGGCCAGGATGGATTCAATGAACTTCATGGGTCCCTTCCAACTCAGGATAATCTATGATTCTAAAAGATGTGGAAGGTCTACCCAATAGGAGAACAGTGTGCAACCTGGATTCCTGTGAACACTTGAAATCAGAGGGTGTGCTTGGTTGTTTTGTTTTTCACAGCAGACAATTATGAAAAAAAAACCCAAAAAACAAAAAACCAAAACTTTATACCGCAAATATTTTCTTCCTAACCAGAGCAATATTTTTTAGGGCTATGTAGGCTAAACATTGCTTTGGGGTTTTTTTCTAAACCAGTTTGGAAAAAGTAAATGTTTTATTACTTTTCAAGGCATAGCAGCAAAAATTATGGGACTAGAATGAGGAACAATGCATTATTTATTAATAGATAAAATATCCTGTCAACTAATAAAGTCATAATTTGACAAAAATCCCTTACTTTGAATATTACTTCCCCTTTTATTTCATTACTCTATCAGCCACAATTCATTTGAGAAGGGGGGGATAGGAACAAATTATTGTTATCATATTAAGACAAAAAGTCATAAACAAATATTTCCTAGGAGTAAGCAGTACTTTGGAATAAAGATTTTAAAAAAGTGACTTAACATTATTTTATCAAAAAGAGGGAAGAAAAAAAACTTAAAAGAGACGGTCTGAAATTTTCTCAGTGTTTTGAGTTTTTTTGTTTAATCTTGCTCCAGTGTATTGTAGGAGAGGAGTAGACTTTTTATTCAAGATAACTCAATCTCCTTTTAATCCTAAATGTAATGCTCAACAGATTTTTAAAAATCTTAGTAATAACAGATGCAATTTAGTCTGATAGTTTTAGGCATAATTAGAATAAAATTGCATTGTTTTCTTTTTGCCTTATGTTTCTTTATACAAGAATCTAAGAGATATTGTCTTCATGTGCAAGTATGATTTCTAGTATGAAAATTCTAGTAGCAATCAGCATTTCCTCAACTTTTTTTCCAGCTTAATGAGTAAAATGGGTATCAGTTTTAGCATGAGAACATCCATATATGAATGGTGGAAGAAAACGAGATTATAGTGTCTGAAATTGAGATAATTTAAGTGTTGCACCTTTACTTTGGGAAAAAAAAATCTGAAAAAAAAACTTTCCTAATTTAGAAATGGAAAAAACATTTCATGGCCTTCAGCAGATGGAAGCTCTGGAAAGCTTGGAAGCTCCAGCTGCTGCCAACTGGCTGTGACCTGTAGGCAAGGTTTCCTCAGTATCGTAGCAAAAGCTTGGCCCCTCCAGTGCTCTACATTTTGAGAAAGAAGGCTTGCCCATCAAAATTGTACCTCTGCTCTACTCAAAACACATCACAACCAACATGCTTCTACCAGTACATTTGTTTTGACACATCAGCCCATTTTATAAATATTTGGGTTTCTGTGAGAAAATGTTTTGTCAAGAGACTCAGGTACTTCAGTGCTTAAACTCAGCAGCATTAGAATGCAGAATGGCTGCTGAGAAATTGGGAAGAGAAACAAAAAAGAAAGAAAACAGAAGAATGGCATAAGAGTCTGTTGGGCACTGTGGTTTTTTTTGTTGTGGTTTTAAGTTAGAGGTCAATAACGCTGAGATGGAAATCCTGAGATTACTCAGTGGAAATTGTTTGAGGAAAGCCCAGAAATGTAAATTGAAATGCTCAGCCACCAGTTACAAATGTGTTTCTCTTGATGGCAGATTATTTTCATACCTACAAATCAGCAAACACTATTTAGTTGGACTTTGTATCTTCCAGATTTTAGGCCATTATTGGCAAAAGAAACCAACCAAACCACATAACCCTGAAACAAACCAAATGGAAAACCACCATGGAATCAACTAGCACAAAAATACTTGGACGATGAAGTAATTCAAACTCAAGTTTTTGTATGATTTCCATCAAAATCCCTGTTCACTACTATCTGCAATGTTTTTCTATATCCCAGCTAGGATATCTGCAAGATGTAGTTGTGACAACTAAAACTTGAAAATCACAAAAAAAAATCTTTTTTGATCAAGTATCACCTGTCATAAGAAGAAGAAATCAGGAAAATATCAAGAAATTATAGTTTTGACAGAAAAGTAATAAAGGGCATCTTTTCACTTTTAATCTTCCTTTCACTTCTTGATTTTTGACAATTAATCTCTGATTATATATTGCAGTAACTTCAGTAGGATCCTGTCAAGCTCCATAGTGCCTTTGTAGAGCTTACATACATGTTTTCCTGTGTGAGTTTCAAAAAAGTTAGCCTTTCCAGGATTGCTCAATGATAGAGAAGTTTAATTCAATTAATACTTCCCTTCTTATGCTAGGAACTGCTCAGACCAGCAGAAACCAATCCACCATGGACATGGGGTTTTACCTTCACAAAGCATTTTTGGAGTCCCAGAGGAAAAGTGAACAAATAAATTAGTGATCCTTGCTGAGTGGTTAAGGCTGGATTCAGGATGTACTTCCAGACCAAACACATTTGAAGGTGCATATATTTAACCATAAAGGATGGACTACTAGCTTCTCTCAGGAGAAGCAGAGCACCCAATATGCCAATGTCACAGCAATACAGTCCAGTATCACCTCAGGAGATGTGCTGTGATGCCCATGGATTGTTCAAGAAAAACTCCAAAAGCAAAGAAAAAAAGTAACAAAAAAAACCAATACACACGTGGACACACTCTTATTCTTGCTTCACATTACTTTCCCCCTCTATCTCAGTCCATGGCAGAAGAAAAGCTGGTATACAAATGCAGTCAATATTTTCTACAGTTTCTTAGAAACTCTCTGAGGACATCACTCAAGTCCAATAGACCAGAACAACCTCTAGAGGTGACTGAATTCTCTGTGCAGTAGAGGGACACTAAATGACACAGGCTTGAGCTGTCTCTGGAGAAATGCAAATGTGTCTTCCACACCTCATTAACTGTGTGACTGTGACTGATAAGGGACCTCAGTTAGGGACCTAAACAACAGGGCAGAATTCACTCCCATTCACTGATTTTTCATAGCTCATCTTAAAGAGAAAATAAAAGCTGTCCCTGTTCTGTTGGTTTCTCTAATAGAAAAGGATACAACTTCTCTTTGTCTGGCAGTACACATTAAACTGTATTTCTATGCAAAAAAAATGGGAATTGTGGCTCCCATGAAAGTATTCATATCTTCCAGAGTGATTTATGCTAATCTGGCCTTGGTCCCCAGCTGAGCAGGAGCAACTCAGCCATTCTGGAACAGCAGCATCCACCTGTGGCATAATTCAGATGCAATAACTGTCTTTGTGTTCATAATTTGTTTAAATGTGATTTAGCTTTTAATTATAAATAAGCACTAATGTACATGCAGTCAGGAATAAAAAAACACACACACACACACACACAAATTCTAGAGAAATAGGACAGAGAAATATGACAAAAAACATCACAATAACCACACTTGTGGATGTCACCCTACACTGGAAAAATTCAGGAAAAGTAGTTGATCACAAGTTTGATTTTGGATAAAAGCTTCTTGAGCCTTTTGAATTCTGTATTTGGAAGCTTTGAAGTTGTTTCATCCTCTCATGCTGAGCTTTGTAAGGGATGGATGTGCATACTGTCTTTCTGGCCTTTGAATCTTCTTAAATCTTATATATGTTTAATGTTTTTTAAAAGCCACCAGAAAGCCCATAAAACACAATAGCTCAAGCCATAGCTATAGAATATACACTTCAATGGGGCATTACACATCAAAGAACAGTGACAGAGCAGGACTATGAAAACACTGATACTGGGACAAGTAAAATATAGTTCTAAAGTAAGACTGTTACTCTGACCTCAAAAGTCCTGGTTCAACAGGCAAAAAGAGTATGTGGTGAAGTGATGATTGTAAATGAAAGACTCGAACATCCAGAAGCATCAATCCATTCATAACCTCTTGAAATACTTTCTAGAACTTGCAGAATTAGCCTCCTTTTCTGTTCAGGCTCTGCTAGGAGTGGACGTATTGGAAGTAAGGCACCACCTCTCAAACATGCATGCTGATATTAAAGTGCAGAAAAAGGCACTTCACACTTCTTGAGGCTATTGTTGTGCTACCTGTTGTGCTCAGCTTGCCTTTGTTGATGGTTAACCTCAGCACAATCAAGTTTGCACATACATCAGGGACCAAAGACACAAGTGACATGGGCAAGGGGTCATGGCCATGTCGCTCATTAATTTCAGTTCATTGATCTTGACATGGTAAAGAGATGGTGATTTTGGAGTTGGATATTGTGCCTGTTAAATGACAGTGTTTCCTACTCCTCCCTGCCCACTGCCTGTTATTGTCTCCCTTTGCTGTGAATATTTGCAGCATTTGTTTTAATTTAGATGCAGAGGCTGGCACTCCAGTGGGGAAGAAGCTGCTTAGGAGCTAGTTATTCCACATAATTCTCTGACTCTTGGTTTGGTGGGGATTATTTAGAATAGGAGTGATTATGCAGAGAAGAACATTTCTGAGCTGCTGAAATAAAAGCTACTTTTCACAATGTATTAGAGTGCTGGAAGCTGAAAAGGGCATGCTTAAAATGATCTCTTCTGAGAAATAGGGAAGGATCAAAGACAAAATAACTCTTAACAGCATAAAAACTTTAGCAAACTGACACAGAAATATAGAGCTCTAGAAACCTGTTCATGCATTAGAAAGGCGTTGATAGAAATCACTGACAAATTACTGTGCCCTTAAATGTTCTGGGAGTCTTGGACAGAGAGTGATTCTGCTGCTCTAGGTATGGTGCCATCAGCACCTTGCAGACACCAGTTTCCTTACCTCAAGTAAGTGCCCTAACCATTTGTCACAGTTACCAGAAGTCCATTCTGTCCTGAGGAATCCTTCTGAAAACATTCAATTGCAACCATATGTTCCCATCAGAAGCTTGAACAAGTCAGCATTTCCTTTGCTTGTCATCAAAGCTTTATCACCCAGCTCTAATTGCCAAATCTATCAGAAGGGGCTGTAGAGACAGCTAAAGGAGTGTATTGCTCATCTGCAATTAAACCTTTGCCTCAAAACTGATTGCAGGTTTGATTAGTCTGGCCAAAGCTGCTGTGAGTCCTTCCTACTCAAAGCAAGGCTGATAGGCAGGCTCTGGTGTGGTCAGGGGTTGGGCAGAGGCAGGAGGGGCCACCTGTAAAAGCAAAGTAACACAGGGCATGTGTCCAGGAACTGACTGTACATCTTTGCCCAAGGGTATGTCACCCACATTTGTTGTTTCTTTGGAAAAGTTGAACTAAGGCAAAAAGGTACCAAAAAACTTTCTGACAAATTACTGAAACAGCAGAGCAGAGCAAGGAGAGCTGCTTGATGAGCTGTTCTGAGAACAGAGCTGGAAAACATCACTGAGCCAGCCTTAGAGAATGCTGAGGACAGTGATAGATGAAGGTTTGGCAACAAGATGCACAGGAATGCCTATTTGTAATGAAGGAATTTCTGCTACTGCTCAGAACACCAACTTCAAATGAGGTTATTTTGTTCACCAACTCCTATTACAATTATTTCTTTACCCAAATTTGTTTAATTTCTACAGAAAGCAGAGGAGCTTGTTTTGTGTTGTTCATTAGATTTGTCCTGAATGATCTAATAATATGCTTATAATAACTGAAATAAAAAATACTAATTGATTCTTTAACCTCATTTCTGACCATTAATGGTACTTGCTTTTCAAAGCCATATATACTTGTGATAGCTGCCCTTAGGAAAGCCCCTGGCAATAGCTGTGCTTTCAGGCTGTACTTCCATCTGCTTAATCCATTTCTCAGACTTTAAAACTGTCACATCTTAATAATCTACTAAACCCCATAAAAGCTGTGCATTGCTTTTGTCTGTAACCACAGAATTTTCCCTCTGCATTAATAATAATCTGCTTGTAACACCAATAAGAGAAACCTATGTCAAATGATACTTCACTAATGAAATACCTGATGCTTGCAGAAGAAGTAAACACAGAATCACAGAATATGCCAAGTTGAAAGAGACCCACAAAGATCATTGAGTCCAATTCCTGGCTAGCCCTGCACAGCACCATCCTCAAGAGTCCCATCATGTTCCTGAGGGCATTGACCATGTGCTTCCTGAATTCTGTCAGGCTGGTGCTATGAGCACTTCCCTGGGAAGCTGTTCCAGTACCCAGCTACCCTCTGGGTGAAGAACCTTTTCCTAAAATGTAACTAAACCTCCCACTTCAAGTCATTCCCTTGGGTCCTGTTACTGGTCACCACAGAAAAGAGATCAATATCTGCACCTCCCGAGGAGGTTGTAGACTATTAAAAGAAAACTACAGTATCTGCAATAATTAAAACCTTAGAATATTTTAGTAGTGTATAGCATCTTTCAGATGATGGTGCTAGATTTATCAATACCAGCATTTTAGAGATTGAACAATGCTTTGATAGAGGGTTTAATGTCACCTGCTTCAACAGGGGTAAATAACTTAATCAAAGAAGCAAACAGCACCTGTTTTAAGGGCTCCAGGCATTTCTTTTATCCTGTTGCAGTTTACTTTGGAGCGGGATATTTCTACCAGGAGAAGATCCTGCTGGGCTAACCTTGTCCTGTGCTGCATCAAAAGCAATGTGGCCAGCAGGGCAAGGGAGGGGGTCCTCCCCGTTTACTCTTCTCTCAAGAAACACTACCTGGACTGCTGCATTCAGCTCTGGGGCCCCCAACATGAGAAGGACATGGATCTGTTTGATCGAGTCCAGAGTCACAAAGATGATCAGAGGGGCCCCTCTCATATGAAGTCGGGTTGAGAGCACTGGTATTGTACAGACTGGGCAATGTAGGCACACAGTTTGTGGTAATCGGGGGTGGGGCTGCTGCCCAGCTCCATCCCCAGCGGGCTACAGCTGTGAAAAGCAGGTGACCAGCATTGAAAGCAGTGAGCCATGGAGTGCTGAGGTTACTCACCAGTCACCAAAGGGAACAGAGGGCACACAGTGCAATGCACAAACATGAGGGGTATAAAATGTTGGGCTAAAGAACAAGAAGGGCAAATGCTTGCAGCCCTCTGAATGGATGTGATGTTACTGTGTATGGGCAGATGCCTGAAGCCTTCTGATGAGGTCTGATGTTACTCTGGGGAAATGCTTAAAGCCTTCTGAAATGTATAGTGAGACTTCATATATTGTGGTTGTCTCAACTGCAACGTGGTAAGAGAAGGCTTTGGGGAGAACTTAGAACATTCTTTGGTAGGTCTAGATGGATGAGATATTAGGGAGAAATCCTTTACTGTGAGGGCAGTGAGAACACAGCAATACATTGCCCAAAGAAACCGGGGCTGCTGCATCCATGGAAGTGTCCAAAACCAGGCTGGTTGTGGCTTTGAGAAACGTAGGCTAGTGAAAGTTGTCCCTGTCCATGGCAGGGGGCTTGGAGCTAGGTGAACTTTAAAAACCCTTTCAACCCACACTGTTTTATGATTCTGTTGTATGATGCAGTCTGGTAGGTAATGCAAACAGCACTTACAACATGCCAGCTGTCTGACTGTTAGACTTTTGGCATTTCAATTGAGGTAAGTTTTGAGAAGAAAGTTGCATATGGACAGTGGAGCCAATTTGCAGAGTTTCTGCCATGAAAATGGAGAAACATAGGGGAAAAAAACAACAAACCTTTGGCACATTTCCCAAGATGTAATTTTGAGTATTATGGCCTCAGTTTTGGACAAATATTTTATAGGCTAGATAATGAAGATTTCAGACCCCCTCTAAGATCTGGGCTCTAAATGCTGCTGCAATAAATGGGACAAAGGAAGGATGAGAATTTTCTGGAGATTTAACAGGGAAATAATGTCATGAAATGAAGGTGATGAATATGGGAAAGTACACCCAGATCATGGAAAGGATTTATTGGCAAGGGTGTGAAGATTCAGACAGATAACTTCAGGGCATATATGCAATGATAAATCACAAGTATCATGGAAGACCTACACTTGTTCTTTTTAAACTTGAATTTACCAGTGCATAAATGAAAGAACAAGCCTCAGTATTTCTGCTGATTTCATAGATTTTAACTTAATAACACATGTTTTCCTTATCTTTCTATCTCCCTTTGCCAAGTGAATAACTATAAAATGCTGATATTTTTATTTGGCTGTTAATAAGAAAATAGAAATTATAACAGAGAAAATTGAAAAGAAGGTTAATTGATCCTTGTACCCTTATAGGGGAAACAGAATAGACAGAATTACCTGTCATCTGATTTGTAAGTATAGAATAATACTAAGGTTTCATTTATGTCTTATCTCATCACAAACAGTAACTTGTCACAGAAAAAGATCCCTGAGGGAATCAAAAGGAAGGGACAAAAGTCTAAAGGGGGCTACTTCGCACCAGGGGCTTAAAAACTACCCTCATTAAACACACCTTGTTTTAGCACTATGCACAGAAGAGCAGAAGCACCAAACCAGCTAGCTATAAACTCTCTAAAGCTTTCTCACCTGCTCCCATCTGTAGGTTTTTAATTTCCCAGGTATACAAGGGCATGTCTGCTGACCTGAACTAGCCAAAGGGATATTCCACGCCACAGAATGTCATGCCCAGAATATGAGCTGGCTGGGAGCTGCCAATCACTGCTTAAGGACACGCTGGTCCTTGGTCAGCGCTTGTTTTCCTCAGGTTCCATTCCTCTCTCTTTTTGTTGCCTGTTTTGTTGCAATCATATTACTAGTAGAAGTAGAAGTAACATTTTCATTTTATCTCAATGATTAAACTGTCCTTATCTCGATCCATGGGTTTACCTTTTTCTCCAATTCTTTTTTCAATCCCACCATGGGGGCATGGCAGAACATGGGTGTGAGTAAAGAGCTGCGTGGTATTTACTTGCCACCAGGCTTAAATCAATCCATTGATGACACTTCCAATGATTTGATATGAATAAAGATAATGTTCTGTGCTATTTGAGGGCAAAATAAGAAAATTAAATAGCAAGGATATGTTAAAATATCTGGGTTTATTTTTTTCCTGCACTAGTGCAGTTAAAACCAAATGAGAATAACACATCAGATTTGAGGTCTGAGAAGTACTTTTTGTGAGATCTCCATTATGCCCTCTAGGATTCTTGCTTTGCAGATCAACAACAGTAAGATCACAGGATATGACTTGTTGGATGCATAATTTCCATTTAAAATTAAAATAGTGTCAGTACTGACTAAGTAATTCCTGGAATTTATATACATTTCCCAACCCAACCGACAACAAACTTCAGCCCTGTTATGCTTCTATGATCTTCCCTTCATTAAAATGTGTAAATAAATGATGTGGTAAATTATCTCATGTCTAACTCTTGTCTTGTTAGTAATCTAGAAGGAGATGAAGTTCTTAGAACAGGGCAGGAAAGACAGAAAATACAAGATTATTAACTTATCTTCCATTTCACTAACAACACAATTTAAAAAAAATAGATGTCTATTCTTTAAAATGTTTTTCTAATTGCAGAGGAGTGATCCTTTTATGACAATAATCTTTTAGATTGAAGTGGTAAAGAAAAACACACTCTAATAGAGGTTCCCACAAATTTAAGTTAACCCTGAAGGAGTTCTCCAGAGCCATTAAAGAAAGCAAAGGATGGGAGTTTTTTACCTGATTATTTGTATTCTGAATAAAAATAGAACCCCTCCATTGCTCACTCTTATATTAAAAAATGCAATTATTATTTATTCATTGCTCATGCAGATGATTGTTGTTGCCAATAGACAAATAAAATTAAACATTCTGTCCCAAAGAGTTTATAATTCATGTTTGCATGTAATGGATGGGAGAGGGATAAGTAAAATAGAAGGATAATAGCTACAGAAAAAGGTCCCTGTGGTTTATTTTGCATATGTTAAGGTAATATGACAAACATACATCTGTGTTTGTATGTTGTATGACATATGCAGAGCATGAAACCCTAGTTATGGTCTGACTAAGGCTGTGAGAAGATGCACCCTCTGTTTGTGGGCAAAGGACTCACAGTCACAGCAGAGAAGCCAGAGTGTCAATAAAAAGCCAGTGGAAAAAAGCACAAAGTTGCTGGGGAGGAAGAAGGGAGTAGGTAGGAACAGGAATGCATCCCAGGAGCTGCTATCACAGGACAGGGAAGCCTCATTCCTGCCTTATAATTTAGCTGGAGGAAAATCCATGGGGTACTCCAGCAGATGTGAATTCCCCAGTGATGCTCCCCTTCGTGCTGTTGGTCAAGTCACGCACAGAGCACTCAGTACAATCTTTTTTGATAACTGAAAAATGAACAAAAAAATATTCTTTTTGGCAAACCAAATGAACAAGTGAAAATTAAATGCCAGCATCTTTCTTCTATAGCTGCACAGGCTTGTTTCTTTAATGAGGAATTCCCCTTTGCTCTCTTATGAAAGAGAGTTCATGAGACCCAGGAAGCCAAACTTCATTTCAGAAAGTGCTTCTGTATCAGTGAAAAGGATGATTATGTACACAAACCCTGGGAGAAAAAAAGAAAGAAAAAAGACAAGAAAAACAAAAAACCTTCCTGGCCATGTTGCCTACAAGAGCAGCCATCTGCCTTTGCATTTGAAAATGACCAAGTAGTGCCAGTTGGCATTTTAGGTTGGCAAAATGTGCACAAGTAGGGCAGGGGCTCAGAGTGGTTATTAGCCCATTGAAAATGTAATGAAAAATCTGTGCACATGGGTGACTTAAAGATATTTAAACATGATGATTAAATATAAAATGACTGTAGTTTAAGAGTCTGTCTCAGTGGACATATTTAGTCTTGTAAAAATTCCAGAGCAACCAGGCTGCTTTCTTAACTGCTGTTGTAGCTGGTTGTGTAGGCAACTGAGGGAAGATTGAACAGGCAACCCAGGATTGCACAGGCAACTGAGCATCAGACCAAGGGAATGGTGTAAATAGGAAAGGTGATTTAGCATTTCAATGCCCACCAGGGAAACAAGAAATAAATGCCTCTTCTGCCGGGCCAGGAAGGAGGTCTAGAAACCCTTGTCTGCCTATGATAATAACACAGCTTCTAATGGGGTCTGAAGAAGCAGGTTTGTAATTGCTCACCAGGAGCAGAGGGAAGGGACAGGCTTCTCTCCTGGACATTGGTTCTTCCCTGCCACGCTGAGGTGAGCATCTTTGAGGAACTCTGTGTTTGTGACCTCTACTACTCATCAGTCTCTTTGAATAATGGGGGTTTGGGAGAAGGGTCTGGAGAGAAGAAAGGGCACTGGTTGACATGTCGCTGACTCTGTGAAAGGCTGGATAAGGACAAGGACAATGGCTGCCTCTCACTCAGAAGCCCAGCAATGGCAGCGTCTGACCAGGACACACTGCTCTCCAGCTGCCTGTATCCCCAAAGTGGAAGGTACCCCAGAGGGCCAAGGCAGCTGCTTTTCCATCTTTTTAGGCAGCCGTGGGGTTGTACTTGAGAGGTGGGAGAGAGGTGCAGAAGTGAAATATTCCATTGCCTTCAGTTTGCATCAGCCCGTGTTACGTGCTTTCCCCGCTGTGTTCCTGTTAGACATTTCAGCTTGTTTCCCTGGTTCACAGGGAGCGTTCAGCAGCACCTTCCCCACTGCACTGCAGCCACTCTGCTCTGCCCTCCCTGCTCTGCTGAGCACCAAACCAAACCCAAAGCGATGTCCAGCCGCAGATCCACAAGGGATGGCCTTCCTTGCACACCTGGACAGAGGCACTTTTCTTTCCTGACTCTGTGATGCAATAGAGCAGAAATACATCCTTGCCCTACAGAATAGATCCTAGAAGGCAAAAGGTTCTGCAGTTTGCAGTCACCCAGAACACTGCAGTCTCTCACTGGTCACCCAGAGACTTCTGCATTAAAAGCAATACTATAGCAACATCTCTATGAGGTATGGGAGCAATTTACTTAATTATCTAGCTTTTTCTCTTGATTGATGCTAAATTAATTTATTTTAATGATTTTGATGGCAACACATGCAGAAAACAGTACAAGGGTACTTTATAATTAGACTGCAATCTTGTGCTTTTCTCCAAGTGCTGCAGCCTGTTTCTGAGATGCTGAATAATTTCTGCTTTCAGAGGCCTGAAATTATTTTTCAAGACACAAATCAAAATAATTTTCTCTTTCAGCCTTTCTTGTGCCTAATGTTTTTCATTTTTACTGAACATGATTATAAAGTAATTTTTAAAGCTTCGTAGTTTGAACCAGCCCTGCAAAACATTTTGGATATTGGATATATTAAAGCATATTAAAACATAAAACACTATTAGAAGTGCCCATCAAAGAGCTGATAGAGATGTTTAGCTGTTCTGCATAGGATTACTTTTGCTGAAAAATGTGAAGCTGCTGATTTATATAAGATTAGTAGAGCAACTAAAATGGAAAACTGAATTTATGTAGAAAATGTAAATTTTACATAGAAAAGTCATAGTCATGGAATCAAATGATTGCTGTAAACACCTGAAGAACAAAAGAACATTCCCCAGATAATGTCAGCTATAGCAAATGTTAATTCAGAGGGACCGCCAAAGGATATTTAACTCCTGTAAGTGCATTTGAAACACAGATTATTTTTAAAAAATCCTTAAAAAAAAGTAATTTCTTTTTGTTTCTGTTTTTAAAAACTCGAATTTTAAAACATTTGTCTTCAAGCTTTTTCCTTTTTTCTTCATTCATTCTTTACTCTCTTTGAAGAGAATAGGAGTTGGACTTTGATGCTTCTTGTGGATCCTTCATCTCAGGATATGCTATGATTCTTCAAGAATGCAAAATTCAAAGTCTGAAGCATATAAAAGCAGGAAAAATCACAAGAAGGGCAATTTTAAAAAACTATTAAAAAAAGACAATCACAGACCAAACCCCCACCTTCTTTCACTGAACTAAGCATAGAGAAAAAAAAAACCAACACATTTTGGATGGAAAAAGTGAAATGGTTTAAAAAGGAATTATGGCAGTTAAAAATGCTCATTTCAGGAATTTAAATGTTATTTTTTTTACAGTTTTTAGGAAGATGGCTTTTTACTTTTTTTTTTTCTCTTTTCCTATTCAAACAGTGTAAGAAGCAGATTTTTTTAAACTAGTTACATTACTTTGTGCTGTAATGGTAAGCACTGGCCAGCTAATCAGAACCCTATTCAGTCAGGCCCTGCATTCACTGGGACAATGTTGCTTAATTTGTGAATCTGACAGTAAAATAAGTTGGGGGTTTTCTTCAGATTGGACAGAAATGATACAAGAAGGACAAAACATGAGTCTTTTGACAGACTCCTGGTAGGCAGTTCAAGGGTAATCCTCTCACTGGAAAATCTAATCATCTAACATCAATCCAATTTAGGTTCTGTTGAATATTAAGAGCAAGAAGTCACTTGTAGACAAAGAAATTCCTTCATATTAAACATTTACACTTAAAAACAAGAAGTATATTATTTTCCATCCTATCTGTTTCTAAAAATTCATTCACATGATGTTGCATCAGTTTCCTTGAATTGGGAGATTCTGGTTTTAAGTGATATTGTGACTCTTGCAAATGGGTGATGGCTCTGCCACCATTACTGACCTTATCTTAAAAAAACCCAACCCCCCCCCCAAACTTCTCTGTAATGAGTTTGCATCTTATTTTACAAAAGTTCAACGAATCTAATGGCCATAAAGGACATGTGGTTCTTAGCCAAGTCTGTCTGTCTGAACAGACTGTTGGCATTGGCATTTTCTGGACATTCTGTCTACTGGCTGGAACTGAATTAAATTTTAGTTCTAATCATTATTCAGTTAATGAAAGAGGGCGGTTGTTGTTTGGGTCTTTTTCCCCTTCTGAGGCTTCTGTAGAAATGAAAGCTGCTGTTGTGCATATATCATCATAAGGTATTTTCCTTACTTTGTATTCTTAACCTCTATCCCTCTCCTACCCTCTTCTGAGGATTAGCATAAAATTTCATTGATGTGTTGGCTTTCTGCTGATCTTTTTCATTGGGACGACCTTCCTGAATAAAACTTTTGAAAATACAAGCAGAATTCGTTTCATTTCAGGGATTACTGACAATTCTAGAAACACCAATAATAAATTCTTTTAGGTTGCTTAACTGTACTAGAGCATATCTGAACCACTGACTCACTCCAGGCTACCACTTTCTGCTGAATAATTTTATATGAAAGTTATTTTAAATGTGACCTACAGTATCCCAAAGTACCCCAGGCTCATCTGCTTTTATATTATAAACATCCTGTTTCTTGAAGACAACGTAGTTATGCAACTTTTGAACAAGGATGAAAAAAAGGTTGAGGCAAACAAGCTGCAAATACAGCTCTTGTGTCACTGGAGGAAACTTTACACAGAACAGGTAGGCTGATCATGTCAAATGCAAGGCACTTATTTACATGTATCTTATAAGGACTAAAATTTGGCAGTGGTAGAAATTGGAAGTGCCATCTTCTCTCTTCAAATCTGCCTTTAATATGCAGTATTCTCTAAATAGAAGATTTTAGCATGTTTCTAGCCTCAAGAAAATTATGAAGAGGAACTTGGGTATTCACTGCAAATTATTTCCTGACACTGCAAAGGTCTATGATTTTTTTGGCACCAAAGTACTGCTATGCTACCCTGTGATTTGCCTTTTCCCCTTGGTAATTCATAGTGACAGACTTTTAGACAGAATTACATCCCTCTAAGCAGTTTCCTGTTCTCTGGTAATGGGCAGGACAGCACAAACAATAAGAAAATATGACTGGAATACAGACATGGCTGTCCTTGTTTGGCATCTACACAGGGACAGGTGTTCAGCTTTTTTTTCCAATAATGAAAGAACCTCCTGTGCCCTCCATGTGCTTTATTTTGGAGGTAAAATCAGTGTGTTTTGGAACATGCATAAAGAGGGAAAAAAGTTTAGAAAAGAAACCCTGAATAGACCACTGTTTCTCAGAGGCTGAAGGTTGTTATTCTCATGAGATCAGACCTTTAAGGCAGCTCAGCTCTTTCACAAACCTATTGTTGCTATGCCAGAATGCTCTCATTGTGGACACATATTTTATCCAGTCTCCTCATCCCTTATGCCTGTGCTGTGAGTTCATTATTGAGAGGCAATATAGCAATACACCTTTTTAAAGAGCTTCAGAATATGATGCATTACTGCCACACATGGCTAAAATAGAACAAAAAGCCTTTCTGAGCATTGATCTTCCTGTGGGTAAAATAGGAACCATTGTCTTTTATGCAATGAATAACATAGCCTGGACACATAACCTGGAACGTGCCATAGTCATCTTCTTCCAAAATCAGCATGTCTGTAGGGAAGATAACTGAGTATTTCTATGTCATTTACATATACAAACACTTTTCATGGCTTTGAGGAGGGACTAAAGGGATAAGCATGTCTAGAAGTCCCTAAGGGGCAATCTCAGACATTTGCTATTAAAGAACCATTACATGCTTCATGTTATTTTGTACGTATCCTCTCCATCTTTAACGTACCATAAAAACATAAAATAGTATCATAGTAACAGATTATGAACTGGTAAAACTCCATCCACTTCTATCTACTTCCATGATAGGATTTACTCTTATAAATTGATAAGACAGGTCTCACTCTAGCCTTAAACCTTTTTTTTTCACTTCCTCATCTAGAATGAAACAGTTTTTCCATGATGCCAGCCAACTACCTGAGACAGCAGTGAAAACTGCAAGAGAGAATTCATAATTAGCCTCTGTGGCTCTATTGCCAACAACCTTTTAATCATCAGAGATTCTTTCTGAAGAAATCGGTTTTTGCCCTTTTTGCAGAAGAGGAAGGATCTGCTTCTGCTCAGAGAATTGATAAGACTCTATGTAATTGATTTATTTTCCTTTTTCTTACAGTTTTTCCATCCTGCAGCACAAGATTCAAATGTGAACTTACTTATGGTCAGACACACACACCCTATGGATTGCACTGCAATGGAAAGGTCACTATGGAAGAAAGCAGCAGGATGGGATCAACTGGCACTGAAGCATCTTTCATGAGGAAAAATATTAACAGAAATCTCTTAGGTAGAGCTCTGGTTTTGGATGGAAAACATGGAAGTCAGGCTCCCAGGCCCCGGTCTCATCAAACACCCTGGTGTCTCGTGGTCAATTTTGAGGCTCTTGGTCCTCCAAAGCTGAACCCAGGCCTCTAATTAAGTCTCTGTTATAGTCAAAATTTGTTCCCTTACAAAGGGAGCTAAAAGAGAAGGTTTGTTTTAGTCTAATGCTCTCTAATAATTTGCATTAATGAAATTTTGAACCTCATTTTCCAGCTACCTTATTCAGGTCTGCATTGAAATGTCTCTATTACAGATATGCAGCCCAGAAGACTGTCATAAATGTTAAATGCTGTTACCCTTCACGTAAAAAGGATGAAAAAGGCACACTGATAGATTTCTGTGGCAGACGAAGTGCAAGGCTAATCTTATTTTTTTAAATCCTGGAGTCCTTAGATCCTGGACATTACTGTCTCACCTAGACTACCTGACAGATCTCCTGTCATGTGATTAACACAAAGTTTAAGACTTTGTATTTTGACGGGTTTTAGTATACTTTTCCCCTCCTTGCTCCAGAGTTAATGGCCAATTGAAGATGACTGGACCCCAGGCCATGTTTTTCCTGACCCCAGAACTCCTCCTCTGGGGGAATCAGGGTGCTCTGCAGTGATATGTGGACCTCATAGTCTTGGTGAGCCCTTCCAAGTGGAAAGGATCTCTACAAGCCACCCGGTCCAACTCTCTGCTCAAAGCAGAATGAATTCTGGCTCAAGAAAGCCTTTCTTGGCTTTATCAGTCCCAGGCTAAGATATCTCCAAGCCACTCTGAGCAGTCTGGTGCCTCTCAGAAAGCCACACACTTCCTGGCCCTGTTGAGTTACACCACTTCTGCTCTGAGCCTGCCTCCTTGGCACAAACACCCAGAGGGAGATTCATGCAGCCTAAAAGCTGGGTAGCTGACCTGGGCCTCAGAAGGCTTCAGTCTGCCACAACAAAATAAGTGATTTTACAAGTGAATTGTGTGTCACTTTTCTCCTCTTATTATAGAGCTTGCAGCCTATTTAACTCTTCAGAGAAAAGCTCCTTTCCCAGGCTCAGGGGTTTCAACCTAAGCCAAACAAGAAGAAAGCACCAAGCTGACTTGAGAGCAGAATTTGAGCAGAGACATAATTAAAGCTAGCTGAGGAACTTTTAAGCTATTTTGGTGAAGTAATGTGGTCGCAAATTGGAGGAGAGGATCTCAGGATTAGCAATTTGGACTAGAATTGAAATTTGGGGGAAAGACCAAACTAACGCAGCACTGAGCTTTCACTATTTTTAGTTAAATATCTGTTAGTAACTGAAGATTCACTTTTTCTTTCAGTTTCAGAAGCACAGATTGAGAGAATGTTTGCTTCAGTTCCATGTTTCAGATTCTATGCTAAGAGCAGGGCAGTAATTTAAAAGTGCATCAGGCAAAGAGAACATGTGAAGATTTTCTTCCAAAACAAACAGGACGTCAGGAATAATTAGACCTTCAAACCCTCTTGCAATAAAATAAAATAAGCAGAAGGTGTTGCTCTCTAGAAAGCAATGTCTGAAGCAGCCTTTCAAACAAACAGAAGTTTTCTATTTGCTTACTCTGTTTTTTTCAAAGTGCTTAGCTGGGCTTATATTCTCTTTTCTTCTTCAGCTGCCTTCTCCACAGTCTCTTTTATCCCTGGCAGTTAATGTTTTCCTTCATAGATTTCATCATTCATAATTCTTTATCTCACCCTTTCTTAGAAATTGCTGTCCAACTTCTAGTTTTGTTCCTCAGCCAGCATACTTATTTTTTTGTTTTGTTTTCTGCCCTGTTTTCCTATTGCTCTTTACCCTTGGTGAGCTCCAGTTACCTAACACAGCCAGACAGGATCTCCCTCTGGGGAACTGCAGACTCCTCTCAGTCTCCACTGACTCTGTGGTGAGCAATGGAGTTACTGGAGTTCAGGGGCTGGTTTCACTAACATCCTGGAATTTAGAAGTGAGATGGCTGAAGGGAACTAATATTTCTTGTCATACAGACTTTTTGAAGTTTAATCTCTTCATTCTACTCTTTTTCACTTGTATCCTCCTGCTTTCTCCAGATTTTTTTTCTCCAACCGTGCCTACATTCCGTTTAAAACTGCCTGGATGGCCCCTCTCAAACTTGGATTGAACACCTCACATCTGAACATAATACCTTCTTTCTTTGAAGCATTTCTGTTTCAGAGCTTCATCTCTGGCCCTGCAGCAATACTGGGGCACCACAGGAGAGAAAAGCCTCTGAACTGTGCTACAGCTCCCACACAGGAAAAGTAACTTGGATGCAGTAAGAAAATCTCCTTTCTGCAGTCACATATAATTCAGATACATAAGTGAAGACTTTAAGTAAAAATGTTGCTCTATTTTTCTTCTCTCAAATGACATCTATTTTGCCTACTGTTAGGAATGACCCAAAGTCCACTGTGTCAGTCCATTTTTGAGCTGCAGATCTCTACCCTTTATGCCTACTGAATGTCTTTTTGTCCTACTTCCTCTCATAGCAAAAGTTAAAAAGGCAAAGGCTGTACCAAAAAAATTATCTCATCTGAACTCATATGATCTATGCTGACAAACAACCATCACTCACTACCCTCATCTTTGCACACCTGCCGAAGGTGATCAGGAACACTGGAGCACCCTGCCAGACCTAGTTGTCAAGAGTCTCTGCTGGCAGCACAGTGTGCTCAGTGCTATCTGCACCTCATCAGTCATATCTGAGAACATAATACCAAGAAAATAACCTACTTGGGAAGTGTGGGAAGGGAAGAGGCATTTCTATATAAAATTAGCCAACAAAAAATTCTCAGAACAATAGGACTGAAGTCAGTAGGAAAGCTGAAGGAATTTAACCACAGGAGGTTTCCCAATTTCTTGGAATAGAGAGCACCAGGCTTTTCACAACATCACATAAGGCTTCTGGCGACCTTCTAGTCCCAAAAGAATCACATCACCTGTGATGTGATCAGGTGTATATCAAAACCTGTATTATGTAGACATGGATTTAAAGCACTCAAAACCAGGATGTGAATTCAAGAGCAGCTAAACCAAATTTTACCAGACTCTACTCACACCCCCCCCTACTTCCCTCCCTCTCCTCATGCCCTGAGAAGCCTGATTCAGACACCTACATAAGACAGGGATGAACACAATAACCCACCAAAAATATTCCTGCTCAGGACTTGCCTAAATTTAGGAGTATTCTAACCCATTAGAAGCCTCCTTGTATCACCTGGATTCCCTCAGGCACCCAGAAATCTGCTAATATGCATGACAAGGACCTTCTCCATCTTGACTGTTGATGCTCCTCTATGAACTCTTTTACCCAGGAATTAGGCACATCCATGTTTAAATCTTCTACAGTGTGAACTTTATTCTGAGCTCTTCCAAGTTTCTCTTGTAAAGTTTGGATGTCCACAACAAACACTGGGACTGTTTTGTTCATAAATTACCAGCTCACCACCTCCTTAGTGCTAGGGGAGTGAGTTCCCCTTGCTCTTCCAGTTAATCTCCCTCTTTCCAGGAGCACAGCACAAACAGCAAAGGACTAGGTGCTCTGGGCAGGTGGGCTCCTCTTTCACAGCCAGTGCTGAAGTTCTGCCAGGCTGCAGAACACAAAAGCAGGAGAAAAGCAATGCAGTAAGTCTGTAGCTCTGTAGCCTCTTGAACATGCACTCACCTGCAGCAGGGAGGTGCCAGGCCTGCTGCTTCCTGTTCTCTGGAGCATCATCTCAGCCCACATTTATTTTAATTTTTTGTTTACTCTCATTGTTACTAAGAGAATTTGCACAGTACCTTACCCACATCTCACCCCACCAGACTCACCAATTTTTTTCTAACATTTATAGAGCAGTTTTCTTAGTTTTTGTTTCATCTCCAGCAACATTCAGGCCACTTAAATCCCATAAAAACTTGTCCTGCTCCTTGGTTACCTCTGCACAAATATCTCCATTCCCTGGAATTGAAAGCCATTGTTTCCTTTTGCCAAGAAGATTTCTTCAGGCCCATAGCTGTCAGTAAAGCTTTTTCATTTATTAACATTATGAAGTTAAACTAAGAACAATTAGTCTCAAGATCAGTAATTGTATCTTTTTTTAGACCCATAGAAGGCTTTATGAACTGCAAGCCTGACTTTCTCCCCAAAGCTATACCAGCTGGTCTGGAGAATGATGTGTACTTCATCTCACTCCTGTTTGCGATCCCGACAGCTATAGTACAGGCTCATCTCAAATACACAATTTTATACTGTGTTTCATAACTTTATGAGCATTTCTGAGAGGTGGATGGAAGAGATGGCAAGAGGTAGCTATTATTTAGCCTGGCAGAGAGCAGGTGGAAAACAGGCCAGCTGCAGGTAGTCAGGGTGGAAAGCCGCTGCTGTGCCATTTTAGAATTGGCAATTTGCAATCGGGAGAGACATTTTTCTGTCCTGCCAGCTGGAGGCTCTTGGCAATATGGTTATGGTTTTAGAAACCAAACAAATCAATCTTTCTTAGTTTTCCCCAGAGTTTTCGATTTTACCTCATGAGATTTGATCTAAAGCATTTTATACATCTGACTAACAAAAGACATTAAAAATTAAAGAGGACACAAGAAAAATAGGAGGAAGTACAACTGTTCATCTGTATTCAGCAAATCAACTGGTTTGAACATATAAAAACCAAGTGGTTCTGAATTTATTTTCCATTCATGAAATAAACCATTTCATGCTGGCATAATAGGTTACCACTCCAGTTTAAGTCCCTGGAAAGAAGTGCAGGGGTTGGAGTTGTTTTGTAGTACGGTACATAAAAATTCCGTGTCTCTTGTCTTTAGCAAGCTGATGTATGGTTTGAACTTATCGTATATGATTATTTGTTCAGCAATAGAGCACTAGTTTTGGCTTATTTTTAAAATATATTTTAATGTCTGTATTGTCTTTCTCTGGAAATTATGCAGACAATGATTTTCTGATTGAAACAGATTGAAGTAAAAGGCATAAACTTACCTTTTGTTTAGCATTTCTATTTATGAAAAACTTTGAAACATGGAGACCATTTGTCTTGGTTTTTATTTCAGAGAAGTTAGCCCTCTAACTTACACGGTGTATTCTCCCTACTGAGGAGGTGTGGTTTCAAACCCTTCTTGTCACCTGTCCCACATTTGTGGCTCAACACACTGTAGCACCAAATCAGTAAAGCACATGCAGAAATTTGAGCATATGCTTAAAAGGAATTGACTTAGTAGAATAAGCTCAAGCACATGCTTTTATACTAATATGCTTTATAAGTACAATGTCCCAAAATATCTACTCTCAGGGCAATTAGGTCATGCAGGTTTATGGAATTTCATGGAAAGGAAAAACTTACAAATTCAGTCTAACTTATTCTCCAGATCTTTTCATTGGCTTTACAGCATAGAATGGTGTACAGCACAGGATAGAATGGTATTTGTAGGATCAAAACATTGATAAAAATATTTTGCAGATATTCTAGTTCAAAAGCTGTTGTCTAGATAACTGCGGTGCTGTCTCCAGACCTCAAAGACGTTGAAAAAAAAGAATTAAATGATTCTGCATGAATTTGTCTCTGAATTAAGAGGTTACTATTTCAAAAAAGAGCAACACCCAGCATTTGACCTTCTCAGCTGTACTGAAAACAGCAGCCACTTCATACTAACAGCTGTGGTGAAATAAAGGTGGAGAAGCACAGAAGCTAAGACTCATTTTAAGAGAAGGTAAGTCATATCCTTAACAGATGGGACCAAATTTCCCAGTTCTTCTGACCCTGAATGCTACTCTTTAAGAACATAATCAAAACTGAGATACAGATTCACAGAATCACTTAGGCTGGAAAAGATCTCCAAGTTTATCCAACCACAAACCTAATACTGCCAAGTCCACTATTAAACCATGTTCCTGTGTGACATATCTAAAAGTCTTTTAAACATCTCCAGGAATGATGACGCAGCCTGGGCAGCCTGTTCCAATGTTTGTCAATTCTTTCCATGAAGATTTTTTTTCTGATATCCAAGCTAAAAAAATCCCAGTGGACACATCAGTTATATGAAGTACTTAGTCTGATTAAGATTGAGATAACTGCTCTTTTATTTTTGCTCCTTCCAATGGAAGCAAATTGCTACCAATTTCCTTCTCCTGTTTTCATGGAGCCTTCAGACATGAAACAAGTGAACGGAGAGGAGATGAAAAATCAAGCATATATATTGTGTCCTCCTTTCTGGGTCTTCATGGGCCCCACCAGTGTGATGTGGAAGAAAAATCTGAATATTCTCATATAGTTCAATTCATCAATTCATTATTGTCAAAAGAAAAATCTCTTCTAAGTACAATTGCTAAAGATACAGAATTTAATTTTCAGGGCAGAATGAAAGACATGCCTTTCACTAAAGGCCTTTTCCCTGAGCTTGTTTAAGAAACAACTTCATTGCAAAATGCTCTAAACAAAATCTGAGGAACACAATCATGTTGATCCAGATCACTTCAAACTTGAGTAAAATTTGGAAGATTGAGTATTTTGAGATTTTAATAATACCATTGCCTTTTCAATGTTATCTGCAGGAAATACCTGCATCTTGGGTTTTTGTTCAGACACAGGATGATAATTTTACTTTTCAGCATTTCAGACAATGAGCTGGTAGTAAAATGGTTTCTGCTCTACAAGAGGATGGGTAATAAATGCAGCAGCAATTGCATATCAAGTAAATGTGGTATGAAATGTGGTTTAGCATTCCATAAAACAGATGGTAATGCTTCTCCTCATAATAAGCAGAGAAGCTGTGAATTTTCAGCTTGAATTCAGTGTCCAGGAATAAGACCCAGCAGGGCAAGAGGGAGTTACAATACTGCAATTGCATCTGCTTTGCCAAGTGACTGCGTAGAACAAAACTTGTTTCCATCAGCTCTGAGAGGAGCCCCTACCTATACAGAGGGCAATAAAGAGAAGTCACATATGAGAGGAAAACAGAGGTTAGAAAAAAAAAAGATTAATACTAAATTATAAAAAAGAAAAATCTCTGAGAGCCTAATCTGCTTTTCTGAATCACTGTTAGAACCAACATTTGTAGCCAAGTTGCTCCAGCACTGTTCTGAGGTACTGTGTAATTGGTGGGGGATGTCTGCTTCAGAGGTGCAGAGCAATATGCATTTATCCTGCTAGTTCTGACTGGGATGAGAGAGAAACATCTTCTGGGAGATTTGGTCAGAGTGATAAATAACAAAAATCATTTCTAAACAAAGGAAATTACTGAAATTTGTTATGTTCCGGATAAAGCAAGTCACTGTGCACTATTTTATTTATGACTTCAGCTGTTGAACTAGGGCATGGGTTCCTGATGTCAGTGCTCTGATCTCAGTCCCTGTTGCATCTCCTGACTCAACAGCTCCAGAACTTTCTCAAGCACTCTTTAGTGCAGATTTAGGGCTTTAATAGTGGAAATAATTCACAATAAAAGAAGCATTTAGAGTTCTATTAGATCATGCATGCTGAAACAAATCAAGTGGGCTGTGTTTATAGGATAAGGCTTTACATGTCTGAAAAAAGGCTTATAGAATCTCAAAGCTGATTTTCTTTATGAGGCTTCAGGGAAGGAGGTCCATAAAGTCTTGGGACATAGGAACAAAAAAAAAAAAACTGACTAGTGAGGCTACATTACCACTGTATGTCAAAATGAGCTGCTAAAATCTCAAAAGCAGGAAAGTTGAAATATCAAATAAGATTCACAAAGAGAAAAGAAGATGGTTGCAAGATGTAAAGCATTACTTCCAATGAAATATTCAAAGATCAAGCTAGTTTATCAAAAATATGCCAATAGATGCCTTCTTTGCTGCCTGTCCATCTCCACCAGAATCAGAGCATGTGTTCTTCAGCCCAGCAGGTAAAAGTGTACATCAAATATCTGGGAGATAAAAAGCTACTCTGATTCAAAAGAGAAATAAAGCTCATTTTTTTTAAGCTGGTGCTCAGTTTCACTGGAAAATTTTAAACTTGGGCTGATAACTATTTAGAAGAGATGATACATCCAGTTTAAACCAGGGTTAGATGATCTCTCTTGTGCAGAAGATCAAACTTACTGTAAATTAGCTATGGTGCCTTTTGAGCTAAGAAACTGTGGGGGGAAGAAGTTGAGGAAAGACAAAAATAGAGAAAAAAACCCAACTTTGTTCTCAGGTAGTTTTAGTGCATAAAGAGCTGGAAGAGACAACAGGAGCTCACGTAAGTCCTATGATGAGTGGCTGAGGGAGTTGAGTTGTTTAACCTGGAGAAAAGGAGGTTCAGGGGTGACCTCATCACTCTCTACAACCACGAGAAAGGAGGCTGTAGCCAGGTGAGAGTCGGTCTCTTCTCCCAGGCAGCCAGCGACAGGAGAAGAGGACACAGTCCTAGGTTATGCCAGAGGAGGATTAGGTGGAACATTGGGAGCAAGTTCTTCACAGAAAGGGTGATTAGATATTGGAATGGGCTGCCTAGGGAGGAGGTGCAGTCACTGTCCCTGGAGGTGTTAAAGAAAACATTGGACGTGGCACTCAGTGCCGTGGTCTGGTTGACAGGGTGGTGTTGGGTTATAGGTTGGATTTGATGAACTCAAAGGTCTTTTCCAACCTAATTGATTCTGCCATTCTACAATGTACAGGTACTGGACATTTACCTTAGGCTACCAGTCTGTTTTCCCTCTCTGGACAGCCAGAGATGTGGCAGCATGGCTCATTTCCCACTCAAACAGCAGACAGAGGAATTGTCCCATAGGAGCATTGCACTCACTGACCACAGATGGAGCCTCATAGGCTTAGACCATCTATCCTGCTCTTAGATGACTTTAAGTGAGATAAATGATACTCTTCTCAATATACTGACTCAGTGGATTTTTTTAGGTTGCACATTTTTTAGACTAATTTCTTTAAGACAAAGAGAGGATTTTAATATATTAAAATAATATAGTAGAAACATGAAGTATCTTTCAATCCAGAGATAATGTTCTGAGGCATTATTAAATTTAAATGATACAAGGTTTTTATAGCTTCTTCTGCTATTAAGTTACATTTCTTTATACAGTGATTCTGGGATGTCTCATTAACTTCAGCAGAGCTGTGCAATGTAGTTAAAAGTTCTGTGCAAATGGTTTACATTGAATTTCTTTTTCTTGTAAAGAACTGACCCTTAGCTATACTGTGCATCTTAAAAGGAATTTATTCTTTTCCTTCAGTATTGTTTAAAAAAAGCCTGAAATACAGTGCACATCTTCAATATATGCAGATCAATGTGGACTAAATTATCAGTTCCATAAATGTGGGCAAGATGAAAAAATTTTGTTTCTACTTTCAAAACAGGGAAGTGAAAGATTAAATTGATCTGCTTGTTTGCAAACAATGATGTTACTTGAGGTAATTTTGAGAGTTCAGGCAATGCCAAGATAGAGGGGAAGGAAATGTTTGTCGATCTGCATTCTTTGGAAAGGACATAAAGCTGCTTACCATCTTAATGTGCCTTGCATTCTGACTGTGAAGAGGTGACCAGGTTTAATATCACATAAAAAGTGCCATAGTCTGGTTTTCGGCTTTTTTTTTTTTTTTTTTACATTTTTTCCTTTCCGGGATAAGGAAATCTTGTACTTTAAAGTGATTGGTTTCGCTCTAGACAGTTTGTCTAAATAAATGAGTCAGTGCTACATTTTGGTGAAAGGAATTCTTGGCTAAGGTCCATTTCCAAAGGGAGAGAAGCCAACAAGGGCTGGTACAGCATGGAAGCCAATAACTATATGTTTTTTGGAAACAGCACTCTTGGCCACTGGTTTGTTTTCTTCCTGTTACCTTCCTTCAGTGTTGCCACAGTAGATTGCCAAAGCACAGTACATTTATTTTAAAAAGGAATAAAATTACCTTCAAATAATTGTTTGTGGCTTACTCATCTTGCCTGGCCTGATGTTGTACAATATATATTTTCACTGACTTCCTCAGTTATTGCAGATGGATTAGTATACTCAGCCTCACCCTCTCAAAATCATGGGAGTTCTATCTTAACTGTGACAGGATTCAAGCTAACTTCACTGGAATCTGATTTTTGTCTTTCCATGGTGGCAGCTGATGTAGAAACCATGTCATAGAATGAACAAGGGCAGCCTAACACCAGAACTGAACAAAAGTATGTGGAAAATTTATTTAGGATGAGCATTTAAATATTTGCCGTGTTTTGTTATATTTAGAGTTAACACTACTGTGCATTTGGAAGAGGCAGCAGCAAACCTGGTGTTAAATAACAAAGTCCTTTGTTTCTACAATATCAATTCTCACTCTGTACTAAAGTAACTGATAGTTCTGTAGAGTCAACTATGAAGTCTAAATATTTATAAAATATCATTTTGGAAGTGTGGCTGGTGGCTCCATATCTAGCTCCTAAAGTCAGTATTGAACTGGAAGCAAGAATTTAGCTACTTCATTATGTGTAAATAACAGTGTATTCACACACAAATTATAGCATTTACCTTTTCAGTTTATAAATAATTTCCCCACTGTTGAGAAATAAAGTAGTTAATTATTGAGGAAATTATATTTTTTTTCTAAGAAGGTTAGAGCACTTTTGTAATCAAGTTATTTATTTCCTGTACAAGTTATTTGTTTAAATAATATTGCCTTATCAAATTCCTAGAAACTGCATTCATTCTCATAAGATCCATTAATTCCTGTAAGATTTATATTTATTTGAACTATCCTTCATAACAGGAGTCATCTATTTTTGGTCCTTTTTTAGAGATTTTTTTTTTACTTTTAAATTTGTAATCCTTTTTTATGAGGGAAAAAAAATTAGTTTGACATTGTTTCACTTTGCTACCAAAGGCAGTAGACTCAGTCACCTTGGTACCTAGTGGATGCTTCTGTTTATTTCAGACTTGAACTGGAAAATAGATTTTATGTGCTTTTTTGTGCCAAGGTAGAGGGACTTTGATTTCTGAACTAAATATTAGCCTGGGAGGAGTATTGCCAAAGAAATATCCATTTTAGAAGTTGTGAGCAATGGGTCACTCTCATACTAATCAAAATAAGTGCTGTCATTGTGGACGTGAGGGAGAATCTAAGTATGACTTCACTGTGACTGACCTACATTTCTTAAGAGCCTACCTGGCCTATTTGCCAAATGTCATTTCAGAGGCATCTTTTAATTATCTTCAGTTATCAGATCTACATGTTCTGATACGAAATCACTCTCAGAGAGGATCTCCTTTCATGTCGAAAGGTTAATTTGTTTACTTTCAATTTACCATTACTGGGGTTTTTTAACCTTTCTTTGCAAGTTTAAAGAGCTCTCAGGTATTTTTTCTATACTTATGTACCTACTACAAAGCCACGTCTCAGCCACATATTCAGGGAAGTGAAATATAGCCTTGTCCAGATCTCTGGAAATCACATGACCTTAAAATGTGAAATTAAATCACCTCTAATCATTTATCTGTGCAAAAGTAAAATTATTGTCATCTTTTTACATGTTTCATGTATTTTTTACCAAGATAGATATGTTAGGAACTATTTTGGATTTTTGCAGCAGTATCATGAGTGATTATTCTCATTCACACTGGGACTACTTTATAACAACACTGGGTTTTGCTCCAGATAAACTCACATGCTTGTGTGACATTGCAAAGCTGACACAGTTTTCTGCTTTTAGTTCCTGAGATAACAGTTTTGCAACTAGCTCAAGTGTATTTTCATGAACTACAATGCTCTAGAAATGCCTGGCCTTAGGATGCTTTGTTTTCCCCTCACTCAGCCACATCTATGTTCTTGGTTCTCACAAACCATGTTTTCAGTGTTTAAAACAGATTTCATTGGACTGAGGCAATTAATAAATTGGTTCAGATTACACTGAAAGTATGACTAGCTCTCTTTACTGTTTGATAATTCACTAATCCCTATGCCACTTGAAACTGGTTGGGCAAATATTGTGGAGCTTCGAGAGAGTTAAAACTGATGATAATCTCATCCCATCTAGTTTGAGTAATCCTGGACATGCTGTTAGCAGCAATGATGTTCCATGGGAATGCTATGGCAACATCAAAATGTTGGCTGTCTAGCAGGCTTACTGCATCCTGTGCATGATCCGTGAATAAACAGAGGAATTTAGTTCCTGGAGTGTCAGTCTGGCACATTTTACAAGCACTGCATTCACTTACCAAAAAAAAGTCAGCCAGTCATACAGAGAAAGTGCTATAGTGACTGAGTGATAAATCTCCTGCTGCTAACACTTGTATATACCAACTCTAAGATAAAAATAGATCATGCATGGATTAATTCAGACAGGAAATATGCTCTCTCTCAATTTGTTTTTTATTTTTGTTCCCAGATGCTCTTCATTGTTCATACAATTTTTTTTTTTTTTGGTCAGTGCATCTTCTTCCTAGACTCTGGACATATGAGCATGCTTACTTTCACTTAGATGTGATCTTACTCTGAACCAAAGGCTGGAGATAAGGTCACTTGGAATGAAGTACTAAGTTTGAGCTAAAAAGCCCAAAAGGGATATTAGTCCAAGGTTCAGTGCATAGGAACATGTTCCTACCATTTCTAGTCTGCTGCAAATGAGAGCACAACACTGTTTGCACTTGGTTCTGTCATGCAGTGATTTCCAGCTCCTCAAAATGCTTTATGCCCACCTATTAGTCTCTTTCCCCGTGTATCCTGAAAAAAGGAAATGCAAGGACATTTATAGGATTATGCAGCTTTTTTAGGTGGCACCTAAAATCAATGAGATGGGAGTAGGGTAGACCTTACTCCATGAACAATAACACCTCAAGATCCCTAAACACAAATTCCATGCTTGGAAAGACTCACTGAGAAGAGATCAAAGAATCACAGAATGCTTTGGATCAGAATAGACTTTAAAGACATCTGTTTCCAACTCCCCTGTCATGGGCAGGGACATTTTCACTAGACAAAGCCCCATCCAACCTGATCTTGAACACTTCCATGGATGGGACACCCACAGTTAGTGTGGGCAAGCTGTTCCAGCGCTTCAGCACCCTGACAGTGAAGTATTTCTTCTTAATGTCTAACCTAAATCTTCTCTCTTTCAGTTTAGAACTCTTACCCTTCATTCTATCACTACACTGCCCAAGCCCCTCCCCATCTTTCCTGCATGCCCTTATAAGTACCCTAAGGCTGATGTAAGGTCTCCCCAGACACTTCCAGATGTTTTCTTGGGACTTACAATCTTGACTGAAACTGTCCAGGGAAGTTTCTCTGCAAATTATGTTTAACCACCATTCCCATTAAAATATTTCTATCTTCAATCCAGTTCTCTTTCTTCTAGTTATTTGAGCTTATATAAATTCAAGGTATCTTTGTACTGCCCAATGTCTGTTTAGTTTTTTACTCCATTAATGTGAACATCATTCTTAAAGATTCTCTTTGGTAGATGCAGGTGGAGTTCCCTGAACTGTATACAACTGAAGTGTGTTCAAAAGTGATAGCATCTGAACCAGCTGCCATCCCAGTGAGGGGGGAAACCCTAGTGTTTGCTGAAAATAGCTTCATAAAAGGTATCAGCTCCACACTCAGTGAAAGCCAAATAAAATTTAAACTAAAACAGCTGCTAGGAAATTTTAGAAAAGACACACACAACTAAAGGGAAATTACCCTCTTGCTCCTATGTAAGTTGGAGGAGTAGGCAGGGGCTATTCTTAAAAATGGCAAAGACACAGTTTAGGGAGGATATGTACATCTGTACATCTCCAGAAAGGAAAAAAGTGGCTGGCATTAATTGCTGTCTCTTCCAAACCATGAACTCTAGTTATGAAACTAATATGAACTAGGATCAAAATCAACAAAAGGAGGTGATTCTTCATGCAATAGTACATGAGTGATTCTCCTTGTCAAAGAAGGAGAAAAGGGGACAAGTAAATCTTAGCCCACTGACAAAACAATAGGCTCACTGCCAAAGCTCTGTTGCCATTATGATGGTTGATCCCTTCCTCACCTTTATAGGAGAGATGAACTAAAGCTGGAAACAAGTGAATTCAATATCCTGTTTGAAGAAGACCTTATTTATTTACTTTTTCTTGTTATTCTGACCTTCAGTTAATACCTCTGGATAAAAGCTGACATATAAAACTAATCTTAAGACAGAAACACATCATGATCATGAATGCCAAATTTCTGCATTAGAACAAGCTGATGAAAGTGTCTTAAAGATTAATGAAGCTTAAGGAAATAAAGCTGCAACTTTTAAAACTGATTTAAAAGAGTAACTTGTATCTACAAAGGTGGTTTAAGTTCAAAATCCCCCAGCACAACATGCTCAAGCATTATTTTTGTTGAACAAAACAATGAAAACTCATCTCTGCACATGTTTAAAGATTGTATTTTAATCACAGACTGAAACAGAATGATTTACAAAACTGATGGTTAGATTTAAAACCAACCACTACACCTTTCTGTGGGAATATTCCCCCCGCACCCTAGTAGATTAGGGATTCAAGTGAAGAACAGAGCTGTTCATGTTTGCCTTTGGGACTGAACAGTGATTTCCAGGATGATGACTGATGCTGCAAGAATTCACCTAAGATGCTTTTCAATGTGTTTCATTTACCCAGCTGAAAGTGGCTTCTTCTAGGGAAGCCTGCTGGCCTCATCAGAAATCCCAACCATCTTGCAGCTTTCTGTCCAGAGCCTTCTCTGCAGCTCCTCATCATATGCTACGTCAGCCGATTTTGTCCTTTCCTCATTGTAAAGGTAGCAGCCACCAGCTCCTTCCAGCTCGGGTGATACTGCTGCACAGATGGTTGTAGAGGCTCCTTCCTCTGGGGTCTGCAGAAACAAAAAAAACCCAAATTCATTTATCAGTGACAAACATCTTCCCTAATTTTACTTTACACTTCTGGTCCTTATGCAAACCTGAAGCTTGTAATAATAAGAAAGTCACTTATTCAATTGGCAGAGTCCATTTCTTCAATAGTGCTATTTTAAGATAGCTTAAAGCCAGAACAGATATATGGAAAACTCCAGTCTATTTTTTCAAGAGTTAGTCAGATGGAGCACACAAAATAATTGATTTAGCTTTCACAGTGAGAGCTAATAAACCCAAAAGCAAGCACAAATATTAAAATCCTAGTTTAATTATTCATTTTGCAAGGATGAAAGGGTCTGTGCTTTGCCTTAAGAAGATGAAGGCTATGCTGTACATGCAATGTACACAATTGTAACAACAACTGTGACATGAGCAAAGGATCATAGAAACCATGACAGCAAATTAAGATTCTGCAGTTCAGTCCAAGCAGGCAGGTAAATGAGGGAACATTTTAGACACAGCATAGTAATCAGAGCTCTGCTCTGTCAAAAATTTACATTCTGTATTTAGAAGGATCACACAGCTCCAACTGAAATTATTTCCATGGTATTTTTATTCTAATTAAAGGACATATTTAAAATACAACATTTGATATGCTTTGCCTTTGTCAGCGATATAATTATGATCAATGTCTGCTAGATAATAATGTATCACTTTGCAATACTTACAGTCATTATTTGAGGCATTAACAGTACTGATGCCATTCAGAGCTTTGTCTGCAGCACCTGACAGGATATCTTTTCCTGTAGAACTCACTTGATGAATAAGACTGTAGTGAATAGGCCACTTATTGCCTTATAAAAACTAATAAATATAAATAATTGGAAGATTTTTGTTATGTTTGTTGGTTTTTTTAAAATGAAAATTATTGTACTATAATATTCTGTCTAAAATTGCTTAAAAATGTTTATTTACCTTGGTTTAGTATTCTACTGCTATTTCACCCTTCTTTATCCTATGGAAAATAGTGCTATTCATACTCAGTGAATTATGTAAATAATATAAAGGACCTGCACAATTTTTTGCTCATAGACTGCCTAATATAATGATCAACTGTGAACAGAAGTACAAAATATCTTGATATTGTAAAGTAGCAGAACAACAATGAATACGAGCATTTCTATTTTTATACAACTTTTTCTGGATGACAGAGAACAACCAAAAGTTTTTTTACGCATTCTTATGCTCTATTTAAAAAAAGTAGTGACACAGATAAACCATTACTTCATGAAATGGTTCACTGGACTTTATGTTCCTGCTTTTAACAGCTCTCCAGTACAAACAGGCATAAATGTCAATATCATGACTCCCAAATCTTAATGACAACAGCTCAACACTAAAATACTTTAGAAAAATTGTCTGTGGTCAGAATTTCTGTGATTATGTTCTTATGAGCAGGGCTCTCTACTGCCTCAGAGACTGGTCTGTATGGATATTGTAACAGCATCAGAAATACCAGGCTGCCTCTGCTGATTCAATGGTAAGGTTCTCCCAGGATATGCAGATTCTTCAAAATTTTTACTTTTGATGATATGCCAGTTAAGTTCCTAACCAGAGGAGATCTATATCAAGAGGGTGGCTTCCTAGACAGATGGTTGGTGTATCCCAAGCCTGCCAGTGGCATTTGAACAGGCATTTGAACAACGCCTTTAAGAATCGTATTTATCATTTGGTCAGTCATGAACTGGTCACTTCTGTTGTAGGTCCTTTTCAACTGAATCAGTCTATTCAATTCTCTTCTATTCAAAATAATAACAAATATTTTAAATAAAGGTTATGCTATTCTATTCTCTTCTATTCAAATGAATATAAAATATTTTAAATAAAGGTTATGCACTAGTTGAAAATGCTTACACACCCACACTGTGACTTATAAGCACAGCAACACTGACCACATATTAAAGTCACCTTGTGTAATTTTTCATATAATTTATGTTGCTTCTCCAATCCACCATATGCAATATTATGAACTGAAAGGTCTGTGCTAAATTCCTATTTCACTTCTACCACCTGTTGTGGAAACAATTATCTAAACACACAAGGGAAAAACCCAATTACAGTATATTAAGGAATTAGCCATCATTTGAAATGTTCAAGGCCAGGTTGGATGAAGCTCTGAGCAGCCTGGTCTAGTGAAAGATGTCTCTTCCCGTGGCAGGGGTTGGAACTAGTTAAAGTGTTTTCCAACCCAAGCCATTCTAGGATTCTAGGATTCTAGATATTATGGAAATATAGGAAGGAAAACAAGTTATCCAGTGCAACAGAGAGTGAGTTGCTTGTGTATGATGAATGAATTGTCTTATTCCAGCTTCTGAGTTCTTAATTAATGATGAAAGTTTTATTTTTCCTTTATTTATAATCTCTTCATTGTTTTGGCATGTTTTCTGCTTTAATGAAAGTAAAAATGAAACCCTGCACCAGGAGTGCTCTGACTTCCCTGCTGGGAGTTTGACGTACTTGTTTTGAGAGGCTGAAGTAAAGCACATTTTGAGATTCTCTCTCTGGATCTTGTCCATGCCTACTGTGACAGCAACTGCACATCCACACACACACAGCCAAGACTCTTTCTGGGAAAGCATTGGGTCTACTACACACCCAAAAATCAACTGCAACAAACAAAGACACATAAACACATGCAGACACCCTGTCTGTGCACCAGTGCCTGAGGACCTCTTGGGAAGGCTGAAGCTGGCAACAGGCTGCAACCACTGGAGCAATTAATGTGTATCTGGACAAGGATCAGGATGCATTGTTCCAGCAGTGGCAGACTCACTCCTGGTTGCCAACTTTCCTTTGAAGAGCTTTTCCACAGCTTTTCTTTTACCACATTATAGGCCATCAAAGTATGAGGAGAAACCACCAAGCTCTTGGAAAAGAAAATGGCCACAAACAGGAGACTACAGTCAAAGCAACACATCTGACCTACCCTTTGATGCCAGTGGCTTTCTAGGAAGGAGAGCACCTGATAAAGGACCAGAGAAATCACCAGCCAATGGATAAATATCTTGACTATAAAACCCCAGGATGTTTGTCATGATACTCTATACAAACATACAATGAAAAAAAACCCAACTACACTACATTAAGGAATTAACCATCACTTGAAATGCTCAAGGCCAGGCTGGAAAAAGCTTTGAGCAACCCAGTCTATTGGAAGACGTCTCTTTGCATGGCAGGGGGGTTGGAACTAGATGGACTTTAAAATCTCTACTATAAAGTATTATACCAAGAGTTCCATGTAGACAAGAAGTAATAGCAAATATAATTCAAATCACAGGGAAGGATTCTCTACACATTGCCAGTGTAAAAAAGCCAGTAAAAGTAAAATCAAATAACAGTAAAAGAATAATATTCATATATACAGAATCAGTAACATCTTGTTCATTAATTGACTGGACTTGCTATAAGAAAAAGGGGATGCTTATAAATTGCACAATGATTCTTCACTCTTCAGTTACCAACTTATTGGTGTTGAATTTTTTTTTAAATTGGATTTTTGTTAACAAATTGTTATATTATTAGTATCCAAGGAACTGTAATTAATACCTTTGTAATATGCAAGTAAAACTGATTTCTGCTTAACTTCTTCCTAATGAAATTCTGAACCTGTATTTCCCTTTGCTTTTTATAGTATTGATAGCAATTTTTACTTTCTTTTTCAATTAACTTTATGTTTTTTTGCAATAGTAAAAAAAAGGCCCGATTGAAAGTACACATCTTTGCTCATTAGATGTATAAGTTGTGGAAGGAACGAAAAGATACCCTATGACCGGCTTATTTAAGCAAAATGTAGCCTACATACATAAAATGACATTATTTTGACACTATCTATTCCCAAAGAAAAAGCCTTTTTCTTTTTACAGAAGCTCTGTTATTTCTTTTTTTTTTTTTTCCGTTAAATATTCATCAATTATAACTCATCGACAAAGAATAATTTTCCCTTTGTATGAAATGGAATATTCTGTTCTAGGAAAACTGGGACAAGTGCTAAGAGGGTTTGTATTTTAGTTTTGCTTTTTTAGGACTTGCTAGTTCATGCATTTTGATTAATGCAATTTTGTTGATACTAGGTGCTAATTGTTGCAAAATGCACTAGCTGACAACAGTCAGTTCCTACAGCCATGTCACCAGGAAATGTTACATCCTTTCCATTTGTCTATAAGAGGGAGCAACAGCTTAACTCTTTAGAAATCATGTGTCTACATCAGTTATAGATGATGTCTTGATGGTGCTTTCCACGACAGTCCAGGTACTCATTGACTTTCACCTTCACCTGAATTTATAGCTCAGAGTCCTGGGTAGACAGTATGTTACGTTCATCAGAAACCACAGAAAACTGGACATGAAAAAAATTTAATAAGCTTCTATAATTCCTCCTCTCCAATAATTTCATTTTCTCAGTCCCACTTGCAGCAACTACCAGCAAACAGTGACAACTGTTCTATGTGTCTTAAAAGAGACAAATAGCTTGAATGGACAGCATGCAAATACTTGTATTTGTACTGGCTAGCAGAGTTAGCCATATGATGGAAAGGGCAGTAGTGATACAAGCCATGGTATCAGGGGATAGCTTCCCCTCATCCCACTGAATCAGAAAAGTGTACTTGATTTGTATTTCATGAATTTAAGATTCTGCCATCTCAAGAGATTACAGGAGAGAAGGCTGGGCACAGAGGACAGAGATGCTGGCAGAATCACTTACTGACATCACAGTTGAGTTTTGAGAGAGATGAACAAGTGGTCAGAGAGATGTGCACAAAGCACTGCTTGGTAAGCTGGAAGATCATGCTGAGAAAAAAATGTGTTAAAACACCTTTATCCCCACAATTTGTGCTGCAGAATACATCAAGTATTGATGGAATAAACCTCATCAGCAATATTAGGTAGACTGCTGTGGGAACTTTCATCAAAATTGGGCTTGTAACACTGGTCCTAGCTCATGTACCATTCATTAAATCATGCACTTTTCAGTTCATGTGAGAAATCTTCTCATAAGCTGATGAGTTAAATGAGCTTGCAGATATTTTTTGGTTTGGTTTTCTTTTGGCCACAGGTGTTCATGATGTTCACTCTGTGGCTTCACTTTTAAAAGAGTGAGTTGCATCAGGTCTTTCCTGAGTGGGTAACAAATCTCCTGGTTCCAGCTGGGAAAATGCAGAAAGCACTGAACAGGCCATCTTCAGGGCATCAGTACTCAGACACTTTTGCATGTGTTCCTTCACCTTTCTTAATGATAATTATGCTGGTAATATTTTTTTAAATGCTGGTATATTACTGACTTTTTTCTGTACTGAAAAATTCTGTATATGCAGAGTTTTCTTCTTTTTTTGTCTTCCTTCAGGATGACAATGATCATCTGTGATATTTGAGCAGTACTATGCATGCACACTGTAGGGATTAGCAACAACAAAGAGAACATGAAATTGCTCTTACTCTGTACAGCAAAGTCTTTCATGTAGTGGCAGCTAGTGGAGGGGTGACATCCAGTCACCCTCAATGCACTGGTTGACTCTCAAGAACAAAGGCAAACACAGAACATGGAATAGTTTGAACAATTTCAGAGACAGAGGAGCTGGGACTGTGTTCCCATGAATATTAAAGAAAGCAAGCTTGTGAAAAACAAATTACCTGTGTTCTAGGGTGCACTGACTACTATGATCTGTGAACCACTGAATCATTTCAAAGGCAGGTGTCTTGGGAAGACACCAGGTTACTTTCTGGTGCAAGAGTCCAAGGTGAAATAATAACAGCTGCTGTAGAGCCACAGCCTCCAGGTGAACACAGGGGCTATGTGTGCTCAGTGTGCACTGTCTAGACCGCCTAATGTGATTGTTGCCTTGAAAATTCCAGACAAAAAGTAATCCATTGAAATACTGAGTATGAAAACAAAGGCTAGAAAGGAAAGCATGACGCAGGTGGATGGACGTGTTCAGCCACCTTTGATCAATAAGGCTGCAGCAGCTGACTTCACGTCCTGGTGAGACCAGCAGCCAGGACCAACTGTCAGGTCCCTAGGAAGCCAAAGCTGCCAGAGAAGTGTGGCAGCACAGCTTTTCAGCAATGTCTGCCTTCACTCAAAAGCCCTGGTTTCCATCTGCATTCTCTCTTGCCTTCTATTCTTTCATATGTAGCTTGCTATTATGCTATTTCTATCCAATTTCTGCCTTGATAATAGACTAGAAAGAGATATTTTATTGAATATCGTTCTCCCTAGATACCCAGTCAGCACCACCAAATTAATTTCTCTTCAAACCCCAACTTGTGGCAATGAGAATTCTTTAATAAATTCACTCCATAATAAAATTCTTCAGATTTTTTCTTTGAAAGGAATACCAGAAATGGCTCAGTTAAAGTATGAAGCTTTTCTCCTGACAATGTTGTGGCCACAGAGAAATAATTTCTCAATCAAAGATTGAGAAATATGTAATAAAAGATGAAACTTTGATGAATTAGGAACACAAAGCAATTTTCACACTAAAAATGAATCAAAATTTGCAAGGAAAGGAGCTTTTATGTCTGAATAATTTGTGACTATTTGGTGAAAAAGAGAAGTTTTCCCTGAGTACAACATACTGAAAGAATAGAAGCAGAGACAGCTGGCAAACAGATATAGGAAGTATCAAATCCCAAATCTCCTTTTCTTTTGAAAACAACTTTTCTGGGAAGACCTTAAAAATATCAGGTACAGAGAGAGACTGGGAAGTCCCATCTTGTCTTCACATCAGCCCCTGCATAGGTGTCTGGGATGCCTGTAGATAAGGCAGGCTATGAAGAAAGGAACTGCCCTCAAAAGGCTGTCAGGGTCAGCCTGATGCTCAGGGAGCCCATGAAGCCGGCACATTCGAATGCCTCCTTCCTCATGAATCTTTTGATGGAGTTGGCACTAGAAGGTTTTAATTGGTTTTGTGTCAGAGATATGCCTTCTGAGAAATCTACTTTGCTGAAAAATGGCCAAGTAGGTCTACTCTGAAGCCACGGGGTGAGTCTTGTTACAGATTCAAAACACAAGCAAAATTTACTGAGGAAGGCAGCTGCCATGCCTCTGAACTCTCTTCTTCTAAAGCAGCCACTTCAGGTTGAGCAGGTATGCTGATTTTGGCTGGGGCAGAGTTAATTTTCTTCACAGTGGCTGGTATAGGGCTGTGTTTTGGATTTGTGCTGAACACGGAGTTGATAATAGAGAGATAGTTCTGTTATTGCTGAGCATGGCTTACAAAGAGCCACGGCCTTTTCTGCTTTTTACTGCCATGCTGGCAAGGAACTTGGGGGTGTGTGGGAGGTTGGGAGGAGTCACAGGTGGGACAGGTGATCCCAAGTGACCAAAGAGGTATTCCAAACAATATGACATCATGTTCAGGATAAAATGTAGGGGGAAAAAGATGGGGGGATATTTGGAGTGATAGCATTTATCTTCCTAAGTCACCATCACATGTGATGAGGCCCTGCTCACCTGGCTGTTTGTCCATGGGAAACAGAGAATCAAATCCTTATTTTCCTTTGCCTGTGTGCGTGGTTTTTGCTTTCCCTATTAAATTGTCTTTATCTCAACCCACGAGTTATTAAGGGATCTCTTACCCCTTCTATTCTCTCCCCAATCTCACTGGTTAGGAGTGAGTGAGCTGCTGCATGGGGCTTAGTTGCTGGCTGGTGTTAAACCACCACAACAGGACATCATGGGTCATGTCAAATAACATGAGATACTTGTGTTCTAAGGCAGACGAATGAAGCTCCTCTTGGCTGGCCAGATTTCTGGGCTATGCTGAAGAAATCTCCATCTGTTTCAAGGAGCAGCTCCAACAGTGAACTCACTTGTAAGTATAATATATAATAATTATAATATATTATATAACAAATATAACAAATATAACAAATATAATATAATATATAATATGTATAAAATAATAAAATTATATTTGTGTCTTAATTTCAAACTGAATGTCTCTCAGGTTAGAATTGCAATATAACATTGGTGATATGAGCCGGATTGTTTATGGATTCATTCTTTGCATTTTCTAAGGTATTGAATAGAGTACTAAAAGAATAATGTTCACTTTTAAGCAATTTTGAAACAGAAACAAGAAATCAACTTTACATGACTGAATTTGAGCAGGGACTTGAAACTTTGGGTCAAAGTCATTAATCATGGCTGAGTCCTTTATTCATTTTGTCAAGTGCATTGAGGAATATTACTTTGCCTGGAGGCTGATCCCTAAGCTTGCTCTGCAGCAGACAGCAATGTCTTCAAAGTCAGAACTGAGCTCCCACTGCAGACACTGAAATCACTTTACACTTGTTACCTCACTCAGCTCGGAAACAGTAGGCAAAATTTGACAGACAGGAGCCTGCTGCCCCAGACATTGCATAAACATCCAACCAGAGACACTCACTTGCTGGAACATTCAGTCTCTAGGAAATAAGACAGGAAATAATAGGCAGAGAGAGATGAGAACATATGTGTACTTCACAAAATACTGAATCCTCTTCTGTGAGCATAACACTCTGTCTGCTTAATGAGCTCTCTGGAAACCAGATGATGTTCTACAGCTACCTATTGCTGAGGATGCCTGAGTTAAATCACTGAGAACTGTCCTGGATCCTCACATAATCTGGAATTTTCTGTAACACTTCCATTCAGAGAGCCACAAGATATATATTGAAGCAAATGTGCAGGTTAGAAGAGATGAGAAAAGAACGAGTCTCTGAAATCCTAATCCTGATGCCTCAAGCACTAGGCTGTAACTCCTGTGTTTGTACAGGAAAACACACCATTTATTTGTTTACTTCCAGCTTAAATTTTCAATGCATTATCTTGCACAAGTACATAGGCCAGCCTTAGTTTCTTGAATTCTTTCAAAGAAAATAGATCTTGGCAATCGAAACAACACAGCAAAGCACACAAAGTATTTGTATTTGAAGTGGTAGCTGCACTTTTAGCAGCCCCAGAGAACAGGAGACGCAGCAAGGCTCAAGTTGCTGAAGATATTCCTCAGTTCATATACATCTGAACAATTCATTACCTGTCTGCTCATGCAAAGTAAAATATCTTTTCTGTCTTTTGGTGAAAACATAAGACTTCAGGAATAATATATATGGCAACTTCTGACTTGTAGTCCCTCTACCATCATCTCTTCTTTTTTTACTTTTATTTGACAAGTCACGTATCTTGTTTTCCCTTGTTAGAAAGTAAAAACTGAGACATCTCCCACTTCACAACTTTCTCATAATAACTGTTATTTATTTTTTAATTATTATAAGAATTCAGGATGGGCATGGAACTCCTAAATATTTAAAAGAAAACCACAGTATAGAAAGCCTTTAGGAACTAAGATGAGATCAAAAAGCAAAAAGACTGTACAGAACAGACAAAATGAAATAACCCAAAATTACATAAGCCAGCAGCTATTTCACAGCCTCTTCTGTTTTAAATTGCTACAACCCCCAATTTTACACTCTAAACAGCAGCAGGACTATTTCCAGCTGTGGGCTCAGCCAGGTGGGGGAGGGCTGGGAGATGGTGGCTGCCAGTCTCAGTTTTCTCCCTTTCCTGCTGGAAGCACCTCCTGAAAATTGACAGTGAAGATGTGAAAGTGCAAATCCTTTTCTGGATCACCAGGTAAGGTCAGCAGAGAACACTTCTTCCCCAGGACTCAGGCAGGCCATATGCCTGCACTGCCAAAGATGAGGACCAGAACTAGTGAGGTGCACAAACTAACTCAAAATGACTACAGGGTGCTACATCTGTGCATTAATAGCATGCAAGATGAAAATATGTCTGGGAAGATGGGAGAGATGAAAGCAAAAGTACACTTTCCCCCAGATTTCTTACTTCTACATTGCAGTGGCACACTAGCTGGGCTGTAATATACCCTGCTGATGGGTATGCTCCACACAAAGCTCCTGCATGGAAAAAGATCTTCACCTTGCAATGCTTATCCTCACCTTGGGTCTCAACCTTTGTCTCCTTGTCCCTGAGCTGCCAGGAAGAAAGGAATTTAAAGCAGGTCACCAAATATCATTATTGCAGTTCAATCCCAGCTGGCAATTAAGCCACTTACTCCCCTCCCATCCCCCAGTGGGGTGGGGAAGAGAGTCAGAAAAATATCAAATCCATTATTGTTCACTACCAACTGACTGAGGCCCCCTGAGCAGCAATCAATGGCTCCTGGCCAACTCTCCTCAGTTTGAACACTGAGCATGATGCTCTGATGGTTTGGAATATCTCTTAGGCCAGTTTTGGTCAGCTGTCCTGGCCATGCTACCTCACAGCTTCTTGTACATCTTCTCACTGGCAGAACACAGCAAACTGAAAAGGCCTTGGCTTAGCATAAGCACCACTTAGTGACAGCTACAACATCAGGGCGTTATCAACATTGTCCTCATACTGAATCCAAAACTGTACCAGCTGCTAAGAAGAAAATTAATTCTATCTCAGCCCAAACCAGAACAACCATTTAGGAATGTCCATGTCCCAGCTGATCTGAGTTTCTGGTTTTTACAGAGTTATTGTGCTTAAATTATAATTTCACAGTATTCCCCAGACTGAGAGGAGAAAGCTCAAACTGGAAGACAGATAAAAGTGGTGGGGAGGGAAGGAATTTTATTCTGGAAATTTTTTTCTCATAATTCCAGTTGCTGGCAATTTCATAATTTAATCTTGAATGATAAACTAAAAAGATATAAATAAGAGGGTTAATTTACATCTGTCCCTAGTAACATAGCAAAAGATGGAAAACAAGAAGACCAGACTTATTTTCTATAGTTATTTTAGTGGAAGACTAGAATTAGGTGAGAGTGGCTCAGATTTTCTAATCATATCTTTTTAAGAAACAGTTCAAATAAGTAATTACAGATTTTTACATACTCAATTTTGCCCAGAAAGTTCAGAGCTTTTCTATTTAAGCAAAAAAAAACCCTTGAAAAATTACAGTTTGCTTCATTTTAATTAAACTCTATTTTTTCAGGAAGCAGCTTGTAAAAATAAATTATAATAATAATAAAGTCATCTTGTAAACAGAATTACCATTTCCCATTTTCTATCAGATGCTAAAGTCATGAAATGATGGATAGATTCAGAAACCATACCATTATGGACCTGTCCAAATAGCTTATCCTTTACTACCGAAGAGAAATTCTAAGTTTAAAGGCAAAGACTACATTCATTTGCAAACTGACATATCTAATACTTATTAGCTCACCAGAATCAACTTGTTTTTAACAAAATAACTAAAAATGCAAATGTAAAGGATTACTGAATCTGATTATTCAAATCAAGTTTTTGTTGTGTAGACTGAAAGTGAATTAAGCTCTGTAACTTAAATCCTTTTGTTTAAGTCAATCAACCCCAGGGCTCTTCACTATCTGCAAAGGAATCTATTGATGGCTTAAATTCAGAAGAGACCCAAAGAACATGGATAATTTTAGACAGGCGAAGAGAGCCATTGATTTAAATGAGATTAGTCTCTAAAACTATGTCAGACAAGATTTGAGGCATCATATCTTTAACTGCAGAGCTCATTAGACAGAGAGTAAACATGCAGACCTTCACCCACACAAATGATTCCCAAGGTTTGAAGTGGAAGCAAAAAACCTTCTTCTTGAAAACAATTACTTAAGAGTTTAAGCGCATCACATTTAATCAGCTAAATGGACTGACAGAAGGGCAGGCTGGTACTCATAATGCAGAGGGGAGTATAAGCCTATGGAGAGGTGCTACAGCTATTCATTTGCAGGGGCTCTAAAGGAAAAACAAGTGTCAGTTCTTGCCAGTGGATCAGAAAAAGGAAAGCATGCATTGTCATGTACTCGTTACATGTAATTGTTAATTACTGGTAAGTAGGAAGACCCAGATCTACTATTCACTGAAGCTGTCCAGTTTAATGCCTAAGCTTATTTCTAAAGGTTTTTTCGCAAACCTTCATTAAAGTAGCAGATGGAGTAAAAAAAAGTTGTGAATCCACTGCAAAATCCAGGATTGAATTTGGTGATGTGGTCCTTGCCACATTTTTGTTTCCTTTTCCATATGACAGAAGTCACAGCAGAGGTGTCCCATTGCTGTACATGTGATGTGTTGTACCATTCCTGTGTGAATGACTACACTGACTGTCCTGGCTTTTGCTGGAGGAAGAATTGGTTCAAATTCCAAAAATGAGATCCATAATGAATGGTCAAATCTTATTAACTGAAACAGGATAATTAAAAAGGGGAAAGGAGAAAAACATTTAATCCCTTTCACACCAAACATCTTTCCCTAGTAAACTATTAAAAAAAAAAAAAAAGAAAAAGAAAAAGAAAAAAACAACCCTTTGTTGGGATGGGAAAAAAAAAAAAACAACAAAAAAGGGGTTGTGAGGCATGAGGCATAAATGTTAAAAATCCCAACAATATTCCTGAAAGTTTTCTTACTCCTTTTATTTCATCTTCAGGTAGCTCCTCTCTCTGCAGTTTCTCACTGGGGTTTTGATACCAGAGTAATTCTTACATAGCCATGGCCCTGAGGCTTACTCTTGCAGAACTATTGATAGACAAAATAAAACAGTGAGAATTAACCTTTTTATTTCATTAAACTCCCCAGAAGAGCTCCTGTTGCACTGGAATTCATTGGGCTTTTTGACATAAAGGTTAGAGCAACTGTTTAGAACGGGAAACAAATACTGTGAGGTTTTGTGGTTTGATGAATATGTTTTACTGATTCATCTGGTGCTGAAACAATTCACTTTATTTAGGAAGCTCAATGTTGAACTATGCTCTTTGGTACTTTCATTTTGCTACACACATCCTTTGGCCCTGATAGTTCAATCAATGAGCTTTTCCCCACCCCTGCTCACTCTCTCACTTGAAGTGATACACTGCAAGCAGCAAAGCTCCAGATGAATAAACTTCTGCTTCCCAGGAAAAATTCCAGCTGAATTAATGCAGAACTGTGCTAAGGTTTAAGCAACTACTTTAAACTTGTAAAAGCACAGGCTGAGGTCTGAGCAGAGCTCGAACACCAGTGCTGGGTGCTATCCCAGCTCCCCCTCTGCCTCTCCTGCCCACACAATCGCTTGCTTGAAATTCTGCTCTTCACCTGCAAGTCTGCACAGCTCTGCAGCCGCCTATTGTTTTTTTAACATGTACTTCACAGTGGAATTGAATTGTTCCAATCAAGATTATGTTCTGTTTCTCCATGTGGTATGCAAAGCATGTCTGCAGACAAAGCTTTTATTCATTTCTCCACCGGCCTTTTCATTGTGCCCCACAACAATCTCACCTAGAGTCCCAGTGCTTTTTCATTCCCTTTTCTTCATGGATTCCTAAATGCCTCTTGCCAGGCTCTCACTGCAAGCTGAGTGTGGCTGCTACATCAGTGCACCGCTTGGCCCACTGGCCCGGATTCTTTTCTGCCATGTGGAGGAGGAAGGGGCTCAGGGTGGGTTTCCCAGTGCAGCACCAACACTTGCCTTCCTCAACTCACCCATCCATGTCACCGAGCCCCTTTGGAAACCAAAAAGGGGTAAAAAGCACACTTCAAATCATGAACTCTTGGGGCAGATGGTATTTACAATCTGTGGTGCAAACAAACGAGCAAGCCCAAGCCTTATTGTAGTAGAAAAAGGAGAGGAGAATACTAGGTGAAACCTTGTCAATACATTGAGCCAGCCAATTCTGACAATTCAGGAGAAATGGTGGGTCCACAGGCAGTGCCAAACCGCTTGAGCAGGTCAGACAACAAATTCTTCTTTGAAGCAAGAGTGGTGTGACAGGATGTTACACTGCTGGACATGTGGGGCTGCAGTAAAGGATAGCAAGCGAGGCTGGTCCCAGCCACCAGCATCAGCCACAATCCCCATTGCTGCTTGGCCCTTGCCAGGGCATAGACACTCCTGCAGCTGTGGGGACAATCTGCAAAGCCCCCTTTACTCTGCAAATCTGCTGAGCTGGTGTGGCTATAAGGGTGCCAAAGTCAAAAAGCAAGGGTTTCCAAGCAATGCAATTTTTATTAAAAAAATCATCTAAATGGTTGGGTTTTATCAATTGCATCAACACCTTAGTGTTCAAAACATAACTGACCTTTGCTTTTAAATTTGTGTTCAATGAAAGATTGAGTGATTGTGAACTGATTGTGAACTTTGAAAAGTCTGTAATATGGTACAGGGAAAAATACATTTAATTTCCCTAACAGCTGCTGACAGTCTGTGAAACAAATAGTTTTAATTATTTTCTCCTTGGTGAATTTCAGCTCTCATCATTTAATCAAAAAGTAGCACATTACCAACAATTGAGATTAAATGGAAAGACATACAGTAGAGAAAACAGGAAATTACATTAGCACTAAACAGTGACAAATATGTCCTTCTTATTGCACTCTTGTCCTGATACAACAGAACATTTATACATTTATAATGCCCTCATTAAAAAAAAACCTTAAAACCCCAAATGAGTCCTTTAGACTTTTCCCATTTATCTTGAAATTTATGACTACTGAAAATACTGATGTTGTCTCCGCAATTAAAAAAATATTTTAAAGACTCGTTTCACTTGTTGATGAACAATGTACAGATCTTACACATTGGTGTAAAGTAAGTGTTACTCCTTTTTTTTTTACTGGCACTACTGAGGCATGAAAATAACTATAGAGCTAATCAATAGGTAATGATTGTATTTCACGAGTAATGCTATGTTCAGAGGAAAAAAATTACTGCAATTCACAAACAATTGTTGACACCATGAAGCACATGAATCAATGCCCACTAGAGATCTGCACGTTATTTAAAATTTCTTCAGCAATATTTATCTTTATTCCTTAGTCCCAGTGTAATTTTTCCTGCCTGTTATACTGTGAATATATAAAGGTTAGTGTGAATATATTGATGGCAACTAGAATAAAACATAAAAGCTAGACTTTTGATAGATAAGTCCAACTATTAGCAGTGGTGATACTATTACCAGAGCACTGTAGCCATGGTATTCCATGCAAAGCTCTTGCTTGCATAAGACATTTTTTGTCACAGAATGATCAAGACCTCATCTCATAAAGGTCCAGTATAACTCTGCTGGAATTCAATCTTTTTTAAGTCTTCCCTGTTGCTTTTTCTGCCTGCAATGGTTTACTGCTGAGAGCAAGTGGAAGGACATGATGTGGCCAGAGCTGGAGATGGTGTGCCTCAGGCTTATTGAAGCGTCCCAAGGAGACAGATTTATCACTGGCTCTCACAGGAAACCAATACTGGCCTAATTCTCTAATTATAGCCATTTGCCTTGTTTTTATTGTTATCTCTGTGTAGAGCAAGGGAAAATAATGAAACAGTCCCAGGTACAAATCTGAATTCTACTTGTTAGCATAGGGGAGAGTTAGCACACATCGGTTCTTCACTTGCATAAACAAATATCAGAGATGTACAGGACAGTGAAGATGATGATTACCACTGGCTCTCACATTTTTCTTTTTGATTCACATGTGGCTTGAGACATGGCTGGTTTACAGCCTGATACAATACTCCTTTACTTGAGGTTTTAACTGCAAATCAATTCTGCTTAGCCCAGAACAAACATCTGGTCCTTGCTTAAAAAATGAATTGAAACAACATCATGCCTGCCATCAGAGCACAGCTACTCAAACATCTGACAACAGTTACCAGCAGCACCTGAGAGAAGGGACAGATTTTCAAAAGAATAAATGCCCAGCTGTGACTAGAAACATATTTGGGTGTCTTGCTACAGTTCTGCATAAGAAAACAGCAATCATGTTTAATTACTAATGTAATAAAATTAGGAAAAGCACTTTGGCTTTTGAAAAATCAGGGAGATTCCTCTCCTAGTCTAAATTAATATTAAGAAGAATTTACAAATATTTTCAGATGACCACAGCAGAAAAAAAGCACACCAAACAACAAACATAACCACAAAGAGAAATCCAGAGAGAAAATAGTGCTAAGGTACTCATCTTTACACAACTAAGGGAAAATAGATACCTGGGCCAAGGATGCTTTTTAACTCCCTCTCTGAAAATATAAACTCATTTCCAAAGAGCTCACCCAAGGTATTTTCTTCCTTCTATTTTGGCAAGTATGAGAAATCATAAAATAAGATTAAAAATTGTCTCAGCATACACCTCATTTGCAAGTAGTAGATGGCTGCTCAGTCTTGTAAAACTTACTTTTATGTTGAAAAGGAAATAAAACCTAGACAGTACTCTGGCTGGAGCTAACTGCTGCTACATTAAATAAGTATAAATGTAACTATTTCAAAACTATAAACAATGAAGTAGGCTCAATGAAATGGAGATGAGAGCATAGCCCAGAATATATTCACATAATTTAAAAATAACCATTAAAAATGTATTTATGGGGTGATGAGCAGGAAAGAAGCTGCTCTTCCAAAGCTCTGAGCATACTACCCTGCTAGCTCCTGATTTTCCATCTTAATTTAGAGAAAAGGTTAAAATCATCCATCTCATCCCATGGGTTGTCAGAAGAGCCAACCCTACGTATTTCATCATTAAGAAGCCTCACTGAAAAGAAGTTTTAAGCATTTGCAAGGGAGGTTAACTGACCATTTGCCAGCTGTTCTGTAGCTCTGCCCTTTCTTCTAATACAAAAGTATATTAACTGGAGGACAATTGCAGATGTTCTCATCCATAATCTACAGTGACAATAACAAACAGCAGACCAAATTAAAAGGATCTTGCAGTCTCCCAAAATATTCAGCTTTGCATTTTGTTAGGATTATTTATGTATCTTTCCTAAAAATTCTTAGGTACTGCAGATGAGTAAGGTTAAGAGTGAAAGAATACTATTGAAAACTACTTAGTAATATCTGTTTAACTTGTAAACCTACAGTAGGTTACATTTTTGGTTAGTATATGATTAAAAAGGAAATTACATTTTATTAACATAATTCTGTATATTAAAAAGTTCTATACTTGAAAGTAATTAATTTGATTTCAAATTTATCTGATCTCAAATTTAAGCAAAGGGACTCCAAAACATAAGAGGTACTTCAGTCTCCTGAAATTTAGGTACACCTATTTCTCTGTAATAAAGGCACTAAGTAACCGTATGAATACTTGCAAAGTTCTGTTAATAAATGCCTACTGTCATCTAAAGTTTTACAACAATGCTAGTTGATAGTGAAAACATGGAAAAACACTAAAAATTATATGCACTTGCTTAACAAATATACCTTCTACCTACCACACATAAAAATAAAGACCTTTTTTATGCAAGAAAGATACTTACATGAAGAAATACCTGGTAGTACAAATGACCCAGCAATGTGGTGTTTACCACAGAAACTATGGAGTGCTTAAAAACGCCTTGAAGTGGAAAAAGCACATGCATCTCAGTGACATGATTCATTGACAGATATTTCTATCATTAATAAAACAGAAACCCTACAGGCCACTGACAGCAATGAAAGGTGAATGAGAGATTACTGAACTACAGCTAAATTGCAGGTATCTTGAGACCTATGTTTCAGTTCACCACACCATTTATTTCTTGACAGTTCAAATTTTCTGTATAATCCAAAGGATTTATTTTGAAATCTAGACAGTCATTTATAGCAGGGGACAAACTTTTACTCAGTCTTTTGGAGCACTGACACATTTTAGCTCTCACACAGATCCATGACTAGTAGTCTGCAGCAAGTCTATTGCTCTGATTTGAAAGACCCACCCAAGAAAGATCAAGCACTCAGTTTGGACGTCCCTGTAATATCACATCATGGTTTAAATTAAAAAGGCCACAAAAATCAGAAAATAATTTTAAAAAAATTAAAACATGTAGTATAATTTCTCCATAAGAAAAATATGGCAAGGAGCAGTGAAAACACCATTTTAGATCAAGGAGAGTTGACATCACAAATGAGGAATGTAATAACTTTCCTTCCCTTAGAAAAAATTCTGACCCAAACTCTGTTCTGGAAATTTTAGAAATGGAAATCTTTGCCTTTCTAATTCTGGTCTACTCTGGACACTCAGCTGGATTCAACTCCTCAGCTGACTTCCAGCAGGACTACAAGGCTCCCCGGCACTAATCATCTTGAAGGTACTTTAGATGCAAACCAGGCATTTGGGAAGGCCTCAGACAATGGCCTTGAGCTGTCCAAGGAAAGAGGGGAAGCTGTGGTCTCTCATTCAAGGGTCACACTGTGGCCCATGGTTGCCCAGCCTCTCTGCTGAGGGGTCTCTTGAGCATTGTCCAAATTGTGAAAAGCACACAGGTGAGAGATCAACCTCATGGCTATGCCAGTATCTCTACAGCTCCTTTTGCAATTTATCTTGGCTACTTTATTTTTTTGACCAGGATAGTAAAAGATCTCATTTTCACTGAAGGCTCTTCAGGCTGATCCATAGCTGTCATCTTCCCTTCTTTTTCTCTAACCAAAAGCAAGGACTAGGCCAATTCAACAGTTCAACACAGCTCATAAACAAACTAGAAGAACTACTGTCAAGAAAGGAAAGGATGGAGGTGAATGCAAGAAATGGCACATATTCACCAAAGGTTTTCCTAAAGAAGAATTTGCTAGGTACTCAATAAGTTCAAAATCAAAATGGACCTTTCTTGGAAAATCTTCACTTTTGTACTCTTATATTGGATTCATTTTTTTTTCTCAGCATGGGAGCAAACCAGGTAAACCTGGGGCAAAATAAAAAGGATTCGAAATACAAAAAGAATTCAGAAGCAACTATCTGTCTTGGGACATTTTTGATCTAATTTTGCAGATAACTTATCAGCTGATCTTCTTCTACAAAACCTATCTATACTCCCTCATAAAAACAACACTCTTATAGCTATCACACTGTGGTAGCCATTCCCAGAGTATTATTACAAAGATTAGAAACAAGTTTCTTCTTTTTTCTTGTTTCTTTCTCAGTTTCTCAAAGTAAATACATTTCCAGTAAATACATTTTCACTTTAGTTCATTCTTGTCTTGAGTAAATTGTTTCCCAAAAAGCATTCTTACTCCTATTGATTAGAGGCTATTACTAGATATCATGATATAAACTGACAATAAAAAGAAGAAAAAAATACTGCCAAGAGCTTCTACAGAGTCAAACCAAAAGGTTTGATCACAAAAGATGTGTTCTCTTTATGGTAAGAGTGACAGCACTGGTTCCAACCTCGAGCTGGATGGTACCTGCTCACATCTACAAAGCCTAACAATTCTAATACTGCAAATTCTTTCATTCTTTCCAACTAGGAGAGCATGTGACAGATTGTACATCAAATGTACCAGAGCCACTTCTAAGCACTGGAGGTACTTTATAATTCCCTCGGCTCCTCTGCATAAACCACTGTGTAGCGACCTGGAGATGATAAGTCCAGGTAACAGTACAAATACATTTCATATTTTAGCACTTTTTCAAAAAGCTGGAAAAAAATGACACCAGCAATCTCCCTTTAACCTAGAACTATAACAAATGGGTCAAAGCTCTCATGGGAGAAGTTGTACAGCCAAGATATTGGGAAATGGATATATTTTGCAGTGAAAATAGTGCTTGAGGCTTGCCTTACAATACAAAAGGACAAAAAAAACCACCAAAATGAAAACTGAGCATTAAGTGTATACAAAATAATATTAATGTGGTGATTAAAAAAAAAAACAAACAAAAAAACAACATATGCAAAATGCCCTGCTTCCTTTTTTCCAGATCTTCTTGAATGGATTTCAAGCAACATCAGCTGAACATAGTAATATAAACATTTGAAGTACTTACTACCTCTGGAGATTTGCAGGCCCTCTAAAGAGATTAGAGTGCAGCATATCTGTGCCAGCCTTAATCCACTTCCTGAGATAACAGGCATATAAAATAGGACACATGTGCCACAAATCTAAACCAGGAAAGAAAAATAAAAGGCCAGCCCCAGATCAAGGAGAACCTCTAAGGAGCAGGATCAGACATGTCTTACACGCTTTACAAAAGAACAGTACTCCACACAGAGGATATGAAATCAAATCAGACAATCCTTGGTAGAAGAATATGCAGTAAGATTCAGACCTGGATGCTTTTATGTTCAGATCTTATTTACTTCTTTAGCAGGTTCTGATCAGCTACACTTGCATAAAGCCACTGATGAAGTACCACAAACTTCATGAGGATGGAATTCATCATTTCATGTGCAAAGGAAAATGGGGACCCAAGTTCTTGCTACTGGTTATGATGCATGAGAACTGTGATAACTGAACTTCTCTCTGAAAAACTACCAGGCTACATTCACAGCTTGGGCAGTCATAACAATAGCCTTTGTAACTGGACAATGTACAGCCCTGACAGAAAAACAAGTATACTGCCCCATAATTGTCACTGTTGAGGCAGGGACTGATGAAAAGACTCACATGGTTCAGAAGGCAAAAAGGCAAAAGAAAGTTTATTAGCAGGAAGCAGTGTCCCTTTATAACCAGGATTGCTAAGGTGAAATATGATTGGTCTCAAAGTGAAAACCTTTCACACCACTGGTGCACTGTGAATAACACACTGTAGTAGAACATATCTATAAACAACATAGAGATAATTGTTTTCATTCCTTCTCCTAGTTTTCCCAGGTTAGGTTGGGGAGAATTCTCTCTCTTTTCTCTCCGACTGAACTGAGAATATCCACACATAATATCCTTCCTATGTAATTTTTAGACTCAAAAAACAGTTTGAGTCGGAAGGGATCTCAAAGATCACCTAGTTCCAACACAACTTCCATGGGCCAGGACACCTTCCACCATCCCAGGCTGCTCAGAACACCATTCAGGCTGGCCTTGAACACTTCCAGGGATGAGGCATCCACAGCTTCTCTGGGCAACCTGTTCCAGCACATCATCACCCTCACAGTAAAGATTTTTTTTCCAAATGTCTGATCTAAATGTACTTTTTCAGTTTGAAGAAATTTCCCCTTGTCCTGTCTTTGTAAAGAAAAAGTCTCTGTCTGTCTTTCTTGTAAGCTCAGTTCAGATACTGGAAGGCCACAGTTAGGTCACGATGAAGTTTTCTCTTTTCCAGGCTGAACTACCCTAATTATCTTTGCCTTTCCTTGTAGAAGACATACATTTAATCTTTTTGGTGTCCCTCCTCTAAACTTGTTCCAACAGCTTAATGCATTTCCTGTGCTGGGGAGCCCAGAGCTGGATGCAGCACTCCAGGTGGGAGGAACCCAAATATACTCACAGTCTGTATAAGTTTATTTTCAACACTCTGAGCTCCAAAAACAACAAGACAGCTTTTCTCTTTCTACATTTTTAATCATCTTAGGATAGTATATGACAAGTGACAGACTGTAGAAGAGTAAATTTTGCATCTTAAGTTTGGCAGGCAACAATACTGAGTAATTCTCTTCCTGAGATACAGCCAGACCCAGCATACTGCTGCTGGCTGCAGGGATGTGTCATGGCTGGGCTGGGGCTCACAGTGCCTCTCACAGCAAAGCCCTGGCCAGGCACACAGCACCAACTCTGGCCCCTGCTATTCATTCAAAAAGTAAAAGATATACTAAATTGAGGAAAATACTTATAAGACAAGTAAGTCAAGCTTGTAAGTTGGTGATGCTAGCTCCAAGACTTTGAGGAATTAGGAGACATGGAGAGCAAGTCAGTTTTTCAGACTGTGCCTGAGTCTAGGACCAGCAGCAGCACCTCCTTCCTATTCCAGTGACAGAAAAGTAGGTCAGCATGATGGGGCCAAATAAATCCCATCTCTGATAAGCTGTCCAAGTTCATTCTTGTTTTATTGCACATTTCTCTGGTTTCATCCAAATCCTCTTCTGCATATGTTCCGTATTTCCTGCAGAGTACCTGGTCTGTGGCAACATAACCCCTGTGGTTACTTCCCCTTTCCCCAGCACTGAGATGGCACCACACAGATGTAGTCATTTGCCCTGAAGAGACTCACAGACACAATTTAAACAGAATGTTTAAATATGTAATAATGTACACAAACCACTAGCTCTTGAGAGATTGTATTAATATTATGTTTGTGCCACATTTAGGATCAGGCTCCTTCTAGAAAAAATGGGGACTAGAGGCACTAAACCAAAGTCCCTTCTTGTGTTTACCTGTTAAAATCCACCAAATCCCAAGTATTTAGCTCAGAACATAATGAGAACAAAAAGAACCACTACATCACGTAGTATCTCAGTAGTCTTTCTAAAACATAACTCAGAAATTTGTGGCTTGCAGTCATAATCATTCAGTCATTACTGAAGCCAGAGTTACTCATGTGACTTCTGAACTAAAAGTTTTCATAACTCACAAACTGGGTAGCAGATGATCCTGTTATATTTTTAAAAGGTGTGTTTACTGCTCACAGTTCATCCTCAAAGAGTAGATGGTGGTTGCTTCCCATGGGTCTCTCTTGTTACAAACATTAGGCTATTATAAATACACACAGGGAGTACCCATGTAAATGCATGGCGATATCTGCGTGATAAACTGTGGAGGCACACCATGAATTGTAAACACTTATGAGAAATGCATTTCGTAAGTAACTGGGATTTCCTCACCCAGGGCTGCTGTAGTGAAGGCACACAATAGATTATAAACATATATGAGAAATATGTTTCATAAACAACTGGGATTTCCTCATCTCTAGCTGCCCACGAGCACATTTCCCACTTATACGGGAAATGCTCTAACAACTGAGAGCTGCCATTTGCAAAACTAGATTGATAGCAGATTACTTGTGCCCCAGTTCTAAGAACAAACCTTTACAATTCCTATTCTCTCCTGCGCACATCCAAAATCCTACCACTTTCAATTAATTTTTAAAAAAACCTAGAAAATTAACATTGTGCACCTTTGGAAAGGATTCATCTTAACCAACTGTATACAGCACAGACATCTACAGCTGAACTGGTCACCAGAGGACCCCTTTGTCATTCACAGGGATAAACTGCCACTTGAAGGACTTAATTCAGTGGTCCAGCTGTAGATAGTTATCTTAGGATAATACAGGTCCTGTAGTAGCAGTGACCAAGAAGAAACTACAGCTCTGATGCTGGCATTTATATTGCAGAGATTTATGAACCAGGAGACCTGTCAGAGGTGGATTCCAGGTGTAAGTGCCTTAGACCACTAGAAAAGGGGATGTTTCCACCTTCTTGGTAGAACCTGACATTTTATGTCAACCTTTGAAAACTCAGGAAAACCACCAAAAATTGTGTTTGTGTTGTTCATGGAAGAATTTCCTTACTTCACACTGAAAGTTTTTTCAGTTTCCTTCAACTACTGGTAACTTACAGACTGTTGTATTCAGAGAGGGGAAAAGGAGGGCCTATAGGTCTCCAAAATCTCCTAAAATTATATTTCACTGCAGTGGATAGAGTGTTTAGGTAATCGGGCTCTGCAATGCAAATGATTTTTTTAGGACACATAACTTACAAATAGCAAAGCAATGAGGAATTCAGATAGACCATATACATATATATGATTACACAAACATATGAATATATATTAAATATACCTGAATATGCACTCCCCACAACCTACTCCTCTGCATATTTTTAATTCCAAACTGCTGCTCATCCATAAGCTAATTTGGAGGATTTTCCAAGGGAAGCCAGTGGTTTTTCTCCTTAACTCCATTTTCCAACTCATTCACATGGAAGAGAGGAACTGCCTGCAACTCCTGCTCCTACTCTTGCTGAATGGGTCATTTCATTGGGGCTGGTGCTGTTTCCTCTCTCTTGTCTTCTTTCTCTGAGAGATATACTGATGAGAAAGATTAGTGGCTGCTCTGTATCCTGCTGCCAGTAGGTTCAAGTTTCCAAGTAAGTTATACTACATGACCATTTTAAGGACATAATGATTGACTTAGTACTTCTCTGATGCATGAGGAGGAATTAGTGTGATGATATAACCCATAATTTAAAAGATTGTGCTAATGGTCTAGTGGAAATTTCAAGATTCTCTAATTTCACAATCTTTCAGGCTCTTTTTTGAGACCTTTACTTTAGAGACATCAAGGAAACTTTCATTTAAACTGAGAGGAATCGGTCCAGAGTCCCTGATATGTGTTTGATCCATAGCAAAATTATCCTCCTTTTTTTGTGTTTTCTTAATTTTCAGCAAGTTTGACTGAGAATAGATTACCACACAAAGGTATTAATCAAATACTTAGGAAAGTACTGCAAGGAATAGATTGATGGATGGAAAATGTCTTTCCTAACTAACTCTGTGGTTTCTGAATATGAAAGCAGTTACAGATTACAGGATGATAGGTGTTGATGTGCTAACAGTGGTTAGGCTCATATATTTTCACAATTTCTTAACTGTTTAATTACTCTCACCCCAATAAAGCAATGGAGGGACTCTTTTTCTCACTCTTTTGGATAAAAATTTAAATGCTTTCACATAAATAATCTTCCTGGGCTGTCACGTTAAATCAGCAATCTTCTAACACACCACAGTTAAGGAAAACCCCTTCTTACACAGTAAGACATGCAGCTTACTGTGCATTTCAGTCACTTACTGAAATGTACAAAACAATTTCACACAGTGCAAGCATGGGTTTTCACATAGTGCACAGTATAGATTTAACCTGTTTTCCTTTAGACCATTTCCTGGGCTAAAAAGGGTGAATCCTGTAGGCAATATTAGACATAGAAACAGTTTTCCTGTCCTGTGAACAATTTTGAAAGATGGAAGACAATCTTCCCATTTTGCACTGTGAGAAGGGGAAAAAACAAAAACAAACAAACAAACAAACAAAAAAGAAAAAAGAAAGGATGCTTACTTTAATTAAACAACTAAAACTGCAGGACAGGATGTGAGATGCATCTCTGCATCTCTGTGCACACTACTTCATTTTTTGCTTGCTCCATGCCTGTGTTTCAGCCTGTTCCAACCGGCACCCTTCAAGAGGAAGCTTGGGTGTGGTTTGGGGATAAATCACATCAGCAGCTACTCCAAATAAATTAAGAACAAGAACTTCAACGTCCTTTACTCCCTGTGATGCACTGTGACATAATCCCACCCATTTTGTCCTATCCCCTACAGCAACCATACCCTCCTTTTTGTGCCATACGCTGAGGCAACAAACACAAATCCTTCATTTTCCTGCCATCAAAACATCCTGTCACAACTCTCAACATGCCCCTTCAAATAAATATTTTAACCACTCAGAGCTTAGAAAACATGCAGAGAAACAGTGATATCTTGGGATGCAGTGGAGTCACAGGTTCAGTGCAGACCAGGGTCCAACGCTATTTATGTGTGCACTGAGGGTCAGGCTGCCTTGGAGGGGTCTGATCTGACTTGGAACAGACACACAGGGCTCTGTGTTCAGAAGGATCTGAACACAATAAATAAAGCAGCCAGGTTTCATTCACATATCCCCTAACAGGCAGGACCTGGATAATAAACCAAGTACAGAGGTTCATGTGCAAGAAAAAAAACCCACATCACCAGGATTTGGGAATTTAACAGTAGATTATTTACTGGCCTTCTCGGGCCAGTTCCCTTATCTTTCCCCCTAGAATCATTCTATGGCTGTACAAATAATAAAATACTTAATAGATGGGAAAAAACACCTATGGCTCTGAAAGCTTAAATCCCTGTACCATGTACAAAAATGGTACCTGCTGAATGACCAGTGCTACTGGATTCAAGCAGACTGTTTTCTTCTCTATGCTTTTGACCAGAAAACCCTTTTGTAAAATTTAACTGCAAATTATACGTTTCTGCAAGTTTTCATTTTTGTGAGAAAAACCCAGATTAGCTTTATGTGAGGACCACACATTCTCAATGCACAGAAGATGTTGATGCTGATGAATTGCTGCTTTCAGCTGTGGGATTTAATTACTCTCATTCTCTTACAGCTGGTGTTATTGTGTGATGATGTGTTTGTCTTCTGACACCTGGGGGGTAGGATGAAATAAACTTACTATATTCACAGTGCCAAAGGAACAGTTTGAATAAGAAATGCTGCAATAAGACCTGGCATGAACGATGAATCCAGTTCCTTTAGATCTTGTTTTCTAAATGTGCTTACTGACTGGAAGCATTTTTTTTAAATGTTATAGGAAAATTACACTAATGTTAAGCCTATTTTGACAAGGTGAAAAAATGAATTTGTTTATATTGACTGATGTCTATCTAGTCTGTATTCTTGAAGCCTTTCCCTTCATTTTTACAGGCTGGCAGGGTCACTAATGCTACTCATTTTCAGTTTGTCAGTCAATAATCACTTATCTGGCACAATGTCTTTGTAAATGACAGCTGAGACAGGATCTGATGCAAAGCCTTCCTTCCACAATGCCTTCCTAAATACCCATCTGAGCTGGCTGAAAGGACCAAATACTCTGTATCTGGTAATGACATGTTCACCAAGCTTGTCATAAACAAGGCTTTGGGGAACTTTACAGCACTGCTATCTGTAAAATGTCTCTACTTTGATGCCATAATGAAGTCATATGAAGCAGAACAGTCCCTGTTATCGGACATTAATGAGAGTCAACTTTTTTGTTTTGCCCTAAGGCATTTTAATTGTATCACAAGCAGAGACCATCTGGTTTAAGAATGAATATTCAGTAACTGCTGCAGATGCAGAAATACTTGGGAGGGAAATGGTACTTCCTGGTTTCCAGCTTGCACAGTACCCAATGCTAAAGCTGCTGTGTTGCATACTTAGCTAAATTGGAATTTGATGCTCAATTAATGACTTTTCAAGTTATTACTATCTCATTAATTAGTGTTTATTAGTTTGGACTTTATCTCTTCAAAAAGAAGATGAATTTGTGTTAAAATTATTAAGGGATAACATACTCCATTGCATTCTGCAGAGGACTGTGTCAGCTCATCAGGCTTTATTTACTAAGAAGTCATAGCGATATAATTTTTTTTTAGTAATAAACATAATTTGTCTCTTGTGTGACAGGTGCAGTCCATGTTTATGAAAAATACAGAGAAAATTTTTGCAAAGTGCAAATTTAGAATACCACAGCAGACAATAACTTTTCTGAGAAAGAATCCAGCTGAAAAAGAATGAAACCATCACTTCTAAAGGGCAGGCATCAATTTCACAAATTTTATGGCTGTCACCAGAACCTTTAGTTTGGCCTATCTTATTTCTACAGGAATGCCTTTCACTGCAACTTCTGGGGAGAAAAACTGATTTGGCCAAGACTTTTCTGAGCCATGTATAAAGCCTAGAAGATAATGTTTTGCAATTTTAAGAAAATCAAGCTGTTAATATTTTGAGTAAATTATGCATATGTATCATGGCCTATTTACAAGACTGTAGGTCTCTTAATTTAAGTACCTAAATATGTTGAGGCAGCTCCAAGGCAGATGTTGAGCCGACAGCCTTGTCTGCCCCGCTGAGCTGCCTCAAACATGAGCAGCCCAGTGAAGGTGGGGGCCAGGCTGCAATCCCCAAGAGTTATTTGACTTGAACATAACTGGCACCAGTGCTGGCAGAAATGCCTTGAAAAGTAGTGGGGGCTCTGCCAGTTTATTTGGAATTAAATCAAACAAGATGTTGACTCTCTCTTGAGGGAATGAGATGTGCTGCATTTCCTCACCAAAGCTCTCTGGGCTGTGCTGGCTCTCAAGAGTGCCATGTTGCAGTGAGTGAAGCAATTTCCAGCACATGTTTAGAACCCACTCTGGAATACTTCAGGATGACAATAGTTAAGTCAATATGATTAGAGAGCTATCACATCATTTTCACTGCATTACTGCTATAATCCTAGAAGGAAGATTCATGTAAGTGCTCAGGAACAAAATACCAGGGGAGAAAAATCCATACTACCAACTATCAGCTAATATTACCAGACAACTGAATTTTCTTATTTGATTTCTTACTTTTCTCAGGAGAAATTTACCCTAATGCATGAGACCAACACAAGACTCACACAGACTTGAATGTTGAATACTACGGCCCTCAGTAGAGCACTGTTAAAATTGCCAGTCAGGCTTTCAATGTGAGCTTGCTGTGGAGCTAAGCATCTCCTTGTGATGCCAATCAGGGCGCTCCTCTGGGATGAAGTACTCCCAAACACATAAATATATCCTAAGCAGTAAGCAAAGAGTAGAAGTTGGAGCTGTAGCTCAGAGGTCTAAGGGAGGATGTGAAGAGAGAAAGTAAGAATTTCCCTCTCCTCTGGCTTTTGGGAAAAACATATTGAGTGTTAGGCAAAAATGGGAAAATCTCAACCTCGATAACTGAAGCATTCAGATATCCAAACATGAGGTTATTCTGACTCAGAAAGCAATTAATACATTTGCCTTTCATGCAGTACAGGCATCACTCTTCCATACAGATCAGTATGTCTGTCTGTCACCATTTCAAGGCAGAATTGCTTTTGAGCAGTGTCACATCCAAAGAAGAAAGAAAGGATCAGGAACAATCAGTGGCAAGACTGTTGGAGTTGTAAGAATGGGAATCCCTCTTGTGAAAAAACATTTTAAATGTCAATGACATCCAATTCAGTTTCTAAACATCATCAGTATAATACAAAAATGTCTCCTGGGCGCATCAATAAAACTTGGGGGGATTAAGCTCTGTAAACAACAAGAGACTTGAAACTCGCTCTCAGATGCAAGAATTTAGGTCAGAATTTTGTCTCTCCAGAGGAAATTCTAAGCACAACCTAAAAATCTACATGAAACTTTTCTATTAGCAAGGTGAAGTAAGTCCAATGAAAAAACACTGCCACCCGAGACTGATATTTAAAATGGCAATCACAAGAGGGAAAACAGGTTTAATGTACAGTTTGGCAAAGCTGCAGTCTGCTTCTTTAAGAATGCATTACAGATTATGAGCATTCTTATTACAATTTTATTGCGATTTTCAAGGTGCACTCAGAAGGATCTATTTTTTTTAATATGGGTTTATTTGTTTGTATCTTATTTTACAGTCACTCTTCCAGCCTCCAGTTCATTTCTAAAATGAAAGCAACTGATATTTCCATATCAAAGTTTAAAATTAATTTGCTTTGTGGGACATGATTCTTGATGTAAAATACTTCATTTTAATTAGGACATTTAATTTTCTCTAATGGAATCAGGTTCCATTTACTTAATCCAAAACTTTTTTCTGAAAGAGCTATAAGCAGTACATTTTCTCAGCACAAGCCCTTCAAAGGTCTGTGTGCATGAGGAGATTGTACCTATACAGCTAAACTGATTTCAGCTTAATCTACTTACACCCCTGCAAAACATTACCAATAACTGAGTCTGCCCCACTTCTGGAACAGTTTTATTAAAGAACTTTTTGTTTCCTAGTGCAGACAGGGATTGGATAATAAAAAATCCAGTACCATTACAAGTAGATGTTAGAATGAAAAACCTAATTAAATATTTTCCCACCTCCCTGAGCACAAGTGTCTGGACCTCACATCCTGGAGCACAGACACCTCCCACAGCCACTTTTGTACAACTTTCTTCTTCCGTTTGCCCTCCTCTCTGTAACATGTTGTGTACATGCAGACCATGCCAGATCATGTCTACTTCTCTTTAAGAGAATGAACAAGTCATTTCTGAGGAACACTTTGCATATTCTGGCTCCATGTTAGGGTGATGTCCTGCCGCCATGCACGCACACAAGCACGTGGATAGATCAGGGCAGAGATTACCAGTGCATAGGCAAAGGCTGCAAAAGGCATTCCCTTTCCCTACTGTGACAGCTTGCTCCCTCCATTTAAAATAAACGTCTGTTTGCTGGAAAGCCTGTCTTTATTGATTTTGTACATCTCATCAGCACAGAAAAATGCAATAAATACCATATACTATGATAAACTCTGAAACACCTTCACCTCCAGGCCTCCTGCAGCTTTAACACTGTGCAACAAGAAAATTATTTTAAAATGGAATACCTTAAAAAATAGCCAGGCTGTCATCCATTTGACCACTTTCACAACCCAAAAGACATGCTTGTAGAGCTCAGTATTCACTACTCCAGGGTCTACTACATTAGCAGTCACATGGCTTCCATTTGCAGTCAGAAGATGCTGTAGTCGATAGGTAAATAACACAAGGGCAAGTTTGCTTTGGGCATAGGCTCCATGGGGTGAATACGAACATCTGTACACAGGAGACAAAAAGAGAAGGAGATGCATGTAAAAATAACCAGGAAGAGAACAGAATTGCACAAACATCAGATGTACCACATTTTGCAATATCCAGATATACACTGAGTTGTCAGAAGAAACAGTTTATCACTGTTTCTTCAACACAGGCGTGTTGTTTACTCAAGTTCTGCTTGACAGAAGACACCAAGTCTTATTTATAGCAGGGAAAAATATTAAAATAAAATTACACAATACCTGCCAGAATCTCTCTATCACTCTTTAAACTAGAAATGCTGAGGCATAAATTTCTGGGCTATCATCACCTGAAGGCCCTTAAACTCTCTCCTCTTTCGCTCTGCTCTTTCCAAACATACACATCCTATTGCCACCTGTTAAATTCATGACTGATCATACTACTTCTTGTTGCTATTATTATTTTTACTACATCAGAACCTACTAGTTGAAGGCTCCTGTGTTGGGAAGAGTATAGATGAATAAGGTACTCATTGCAGCTGCCCTGGTCACACACCAGATTGTGCACAGCTAAGAGATGGATAAAAAGATGAGACAAGGAAAGCAGCTGCATGTGTAACCACAGTTTCCAGGCCCTATACAGCCTTTAAAGCACAGATGGCTGGCAGGATGTGTGCCAAAGAGGCATGACAAAGGCACACAAATTAAAGGACTTACAGCAAAACATTACCTACTGAGACTCCTGTGCATCTCTCTCATCTGAATGTCAAATGTGCCTTTATTTCAATTCAAGCTTTCTAGGAACTTCTGAGTTGAGTTTCATTGCAGGCAGGCAGCAGTACCTTTTTATTTTTTTTTTTTAACTAAGCAGGCTAGTTTCAGGTAAATTAGCAGATATGTCACTTAAAATGCTCTTCCTGACTGAGGCTTCTACATCACTTCCACAGACTCCTATGCCATAATAATTCACTCCTGTAATTACTCCAGCCTCTCATCTAACCATTTTTGTGCTAAGCAGAACCAAAGGTAAATGGTGGCATTACAGACAGCTCTTAGGCAAAGCAGGCAGGAGCCTAAAGCAGCAGGCTCCTGGGAAGAGTGGAACCACTCCAGCCCCCATCCTCTTTGCCTCTGCTAAAGCCTGGGGAAGTGATCCTGCACGCTGCAGCTGCTCCCCATGTGGACTCAGGGGTTAGGGCAGTAGCAGAACCTTAAGCTGTTGGTGAAAGGTGATAGAGGGCACCCACCCAGGAACAGAACTCTCTTTCCTCGTTCCTCCCTTTCCCCTAGATGTTGTCCTGTGTCTGTGATAGCCGTAACTATCATCATCTACACCTTCACCCTAAGTGCAAGAAATGCCCAGACAAGGGATACTCTTACACTGCTGGAAAGCCTGCCTGTGATTTCTGCGGCTGTTGCTATGTGCAAGTTTTTTATTTTGAATGAATAGTAAATATATTAATTCATTCTGTTATCTCATTCTTGTTGAATATCTTATTTATAATATCCTGTGCACTTCATCCCTGGATGTTAAGAATCAGGCTGACTCTCTACAGAGGTATAAGGCTACTGAAGCAATTTAACTGTCCATGTTATCTTAAAGGACTCAGAAACTTGGAGACACCACAGTAAATAATACAGCTTAGCCACAGGAAGTAAAAGTCAACAATAAAAAACAACACTGAACCTCCAGTGCATCTCTTTACTTTCTTTTCCCCCATCTCTTTTTTTGTACAAGGAAATCACAAGCAGTCTATGCAGGCATGATATGAATTGAGAACCAAAAAGGACAGCTGATCACAGGTGGCCCTTGCACCAACCAACAGCCTCAGCTGAACTGTGCTGAATAACCTACCTTAATTATCATAAAGATATAACCAGCACCTTTGGGCAAAATGGGCTATTTAAAGAGTAAAGAACAATCACTGCATGAATATAAAAGTGATTTGGTATTAGTCAGGAAATTGCAGTTACATTTTAAATTCAGTAACGTCCATGCTCTGATCTGAGACGCTCAAAATGTCACCTTATGCTTCATGCATATTCCAACCCCTTTAACTTGAAGGACCAGATCCTCAGCTGCTACAAGCTTCTCCTGTGCACAGCCGTGCAGGGCAGAGCTCACACTACCCATGGGAAGCAGCATTCATCCCAAGCCGCCTCCGGCAGCCAGCTGGCAGCTCACCCTGGCACTCCTCCATCAGCGCCACCATTCCCCCACTGAACGCAAGCTGGGGCACGGGACAAGCCTCCCAAGTTGAACCAGAGTGATCTTGTCTGGCAAGTGGCTCACAGGGAAGCAGAGCTGGGGCCAACTCTGACTTGTTCTGCCTGGGTCTAGTCGGGCCTTCAGTAATCTTCATATGCCAGGCAGGAGGATGCTCCCCATGACTCCCCATTCCCACATTTTGTGTGAGAGCTGTTTTGACTTACCTTGTGGCAAGGAAGCATGAACTACAAGGGCTGGATCCTCCAAAGCCTTGTATTTTGCATAGTTGTGTATGTCAGAGAAACATGACTGCTGAGAAGATATAAAAGCTACCCAATCAATGAGGAAGCCTTTTATATCACAAGTGCAGAGATGCAAATGATCTGCAAGGCAGCCAGGAATCAGACTTCAATAACATAATATAGATATGAAGAATATAAAATTGGATACATAGAGCAAAAACTTTTGGCAGAGACCCTGCAATGATTAGCTTCTCTCTTCCCAATTTCTGTGTGTATGTTTTTTGCTTTCCAGGAATCTGACATCAATGGACTACATCAGAGGAATAACATGACACAGAACGGATGAGGATTTCTGTTAAATAACTGATTTTTGTCAGACCCCATTTTATTAGAATCACATCGTTTAAATGCCACATTGAAAAAATAAATCAACACTGGTTCTATGGCTTCATTACATCCAGTGCTGACTTTATGTATCAGAAAAATAGGCACCTGAACTTACACCACGATTCTGTCTCCTATGCACACACATGTAGAATCACAGAAAGGTTTGAGTTGGAAGTTTAAAGATCACCTAATTCCTCTCACCTACCATTAAGAAGAGATATCTTTCCACTTGACAAGATTTCTCAAAGACCCATCCAACCTGGCTTTGAATGGATGGGACATCCACACTGTTTCTGGACAACCCATTTCTGTGCCTCACCATCTCCATCATAAAAAAATTCTTTCTTTTGTGCAATCTAAATCTACCCTCTTTTAGTTTAAAACCATAAAATATATTCCTCTTACACATGGAATTACCTGGCTTTAAAGCCTATGCATCTAAATCTAGCCTCTCTTGGCACTTTATGCTCTGTATGCATATTTTTTACAATGAATAAAAGCATAGTTGCATACTAAGTAAAATAACATTGACATTATGCATTTCCACATTTTCTGAATGTTCTAAAATCTTTCTGAAATCAAAGTGCATAGAAGAGGCAAACTATCCAAGCAGAACACAGCTTACCAGCAAACTGTGCTAGCAGAGCAGAGCACACGAGGTGCCTGTGACAGTTGGACTTTTGCTGCTTTGAGGACAGAGGGCATCAATGCTTCACAGCCAGGCAGGCAGACTCTTAAGCAGAAAAACTCTGCCTCCTAACTATGCAACCTGCCAGGCAAAAGACTGGTAGCTCCCAGCTCCCAGTGGTACATGTGGGTGCTGGTCAGTCAGCTGGAGAGATAAGGAGGCACTGGTGTTCAATGCCCTAATAAATACTGCCCACCCAGCTTGGGCAATGCCAGACAGCATGTGCTGTGATATGGCAAGCCTGCACATAGTCAGCAGCTAGGAAAAGAGGAGCAAGAACTTGGTGGGAGGAAGTTGAGTGGGAAAGCACAACATGCCTGGCATCAGTAGCTTGGAGAAGTTCATGCTCACTCCCTTGTTTGAGTGGAGCTAGCTGTGGCCCACTCTTCTGACCAGAGAACACAGTGGCATCCCCCAGGGGATGCTCCTCCGTAGCATCTTGCTGAGTCAATGCTGATAAAACAGGGCAATGCACAACTCACTAAATGAAAATAGAAGGAGTTAAAGCAGACAAAGTTTAATTCACCGCTTTGAAATCTGACCAAGAGAGCACCAATACACCAAACTTTCTCCTTCTTTGAAAATGTTTTATGGATTCTATGCGGATGAATAAAGGACCAGGATAAAGCAGGTTCTGCATTTTGTGTCCAATTAATTTTTAGCAGAAGTTCTTACTACTGGATCAAGATTTTTTGCAATTTAAGCTACAGGTTTGACTTACTATTACAACAATCAGGGTGGAGAAAAGAAAGGGATTGTTTTGAATTTTTACAAGAACAAAATAAGTAGGTATTCCATTCTGGAGTGAGTGCCTTGAGATTTGCTAATCTTTTTTCCTTCTTCTTCTTTTTTATTTTTTTCCCCTTTTTCTTCTTTTCCACCAGAAGCTGATTAGCTGATTTTGCCACTTATCTCCATGGTGCTGTCTCCAGCAGTAGTCTCCCTATGGAATGTATTTCCAAAAAGTAATGAGAAGCCAATTTCAAACTGAAGCCTGCAGTGGCTAATTAGGTGTTTAAATATGGACTCAGATGCTATCCCAGTTTGAAAACCAAAATCATGTTTAGCACATCTCTTGGCAGTCTTACTTGTTTCTCCTCAGGTTGGCTTTAGTTGTCTGTTTTCTACAGGGGTCTCCCACTTAAATCAAACAATCCCATGTTTAGTAAAGAGCGTTAAGTGAGGTCAGGGTACCGACTGAGTAACAGGGGAAGCTGTGCTGCTCAGCACAGATCACTTCCTTCACCCTCCTGTGCACGGGGCTCTCTGGCTGCTCCCAGCTTTGCCACCCTCTCTGAGGGCTCCTTTCACACCGCACACACATAAAAGGCACCATGGACTTGCTGACAGCTCCCTGTACCCCAGCATGGCTTGCTTCAGCAAAAGACTCAGAGGACCTGTGACCATCCTGACTGGCACACAGATCAGTTTAACCCAGCCAGTGCTAGCACTAAATCTTTCCTGATGTGAACTTTTCACAACTGTCTTGCACATCATCCTCCTTTCACCCACCACCGCTCCCCAATTCCCAGGGTGTTAATTTACCTGGAGGCAGAGTGCACCAAGATCAAACTGCAGAAAACCCAGCTGCTATGTGCTCCACTAAAAGACAAGTGATGCAAAACGTGGCTGACATGCTGGGCTTTTTAATGAAAGGCCACACAAAATTTCAATATATGCCTTAGGATGAATCAGGGAATTAAGCAAAACACAGGCTTGCTGTATTAAAATGACTAAAGCTTCCTAATGATTTATGTATTAATCTTGCAATACATCATCACCATTGCTTAGCCAAGACTATAAAAGTCTATTATTAAACACTTCTGAAGCTTTCACGGTCTTAAATATTCTTTCTTCAGGGAATGTAGCACAAGATTTTTCAAGTTTTGATAGATTTTGCAGCTTATTTTGAAGCAGCTAGAGAAATATATTGGAAAATAAACATGTCTTTATTGCTTATCATAAGCAGTTTCTTTCTCTTCTCTTATGATAAAGCTTGAGTCTTAAATATTGTTTATTAGATTAAAGCAGGCTTCCTGGCAGTACTACATATATTTATTCTGTGAACACATTTTCTGAGTCTCATTAATTGTAATTTTCTCTCAATAAAAACCAACCAAACAACACACAAAAAAAACAAAACAAAAAAAAAAACACCCACCAAATAGAAACACAGACCAGAAGACGAGACCAAGCTGGAGAAATGAGAATAAGTATATTACCACTGCCAACCTTTGAGGTGTTTTGTGCAGCAGCTGTCCTCTTACCAACTAGTACTATAGGCTATTGCAGAGTCATTCATGTCATGTACATGACTGGGCATTTTGTGTGCTCCTGAGCAACTTCTCGTGTACTTCTTCATGTACATTTCTGCAATATATGTGATGTATAATATCAATTGTGACAGTATACACATAACAGTTAAGGTGGCTGAAGCATAAACCTTGAGTGAATAAGGAATGCAGCATTAGGGACTCCTGAAGAGTCCTCATGACCCTGCGATGAACTTGTTCAAAAGGATGGCTACCAGAAAAATACATGAAATTAGTGGTTCTATATGAGGCAAAAAGCAAATCCTTCATGTTCTAATTTGTGGCATGGCGGTTACTTAGAGCAGTCATAGGCCAGTGGCAGAGCAATCCATCTTGCCTTTCATTCCTCTTCCTGCAGCGAGCTCTTCAGATCCACGTGTTGCTCACACACAGCTCTGAAAAACCCAGGCTTTGTCTGGAATCTTTCAACTGTTGGAAAATAACTTTTTTCTTCCTAAAATTAGAATATAAGGGTAAAAGCCCAGAGCTGGGAAATGTGCTCTCTCTCTAACAGGTAAATGTTGGTAATGGTCTCAGTAACTGGTATCTCAGCAGATCAGCGAATCCTGCCTGGTGCTTAACCCTCAATGCAGTAGGAGCCACAAGCTGGAAGCTGGGTGGTGTTTTGGTTTTTGTTTCTTTTTTAAAGCCGTGCTTCCCAGCTTCCAGCACTTCACTGTATAAATACATAGCATTCAGTGACTAGCCCCTTCTAATAGCCTTTAGGAAATGCAGAGGGAACAAAAATTAACTTACTGTCTTTTGAGGACTACATTTAGTAAAGAAACATAGAATGTCTTTATTTTAAAATCATTTATGAAAGCCAAAATAAGTCAGGGCTTGTCAACCTGGGCATTACTGTCATCCAGATGGAATCAGAGCATCATTTTTCATTTGGCTGATCCCTACTCCTAATGGAAGGAGGTGAGATGCTGAGAGCTATTCTGATCTACTGAGATTGGCTGTGTGCAGCTCAGTTGCTGATTGCTCAGCATAGCTCTCAAATGCATATAACATGAACTCAAAGGCTGGTCTTCTCAAAGTCTCACCAGAATCAGTACCTTTAAAGAAGTCAAATTTTTCTGTTTGTGTACAGTTGGTGTTAATTTCAAATGTATTGGATTATTTTAAATATCAATGTCAAATTCAAGTTATAATTACTGTAACTCCATTCTTCCAGGAAATATATGTCTTTATTTAGAATTATAAAAATTACCTCTTTTCCACATTCAGGGCATTTGATGCAATGTTAAGTACATGCTAACAGCTAAAGTGGTCTTCGAGCATAATAGTATCCTTTCATTCAATTAAAAATCTCCATTAAACAAATGAATGAGTAAATATATAAAAGGAAGCAAGGGTTTGCATTGCTTTACCCAAGAAAAAGATCACAGCTTTAAGACCTACATTCTGTGTCTTCATGACCCTTTTGAGGGATGGGGAAACAACAAGGACACATATATTTTCATATTCTCTCTTGGGTAATCTGGATCTCAGGTTATTGAAGATTGTCACACATCTTCTAAGATTATCTATAGGTTTATAAACAGGAGTGGTACTCTCCACCCACTTGTGGAGAGCTTCCTACCTCTCCTGCAATAGGGCTTTTAAGTTGAAGGAAGTAATGGGGGGTTTTATGGTTTCTTTGCTTCCACCAGAACGCATATAGGACCACAAAATCCCCAGCAGTAACTTGTATAATCCAAAATATTCTTAAAAAGCATATTGAAACTGGTGTAGACTTTTGCAGATTAGCTGCAAGTTCTGAGCTTTTCATTCTGGGACTCAAAAGAAACTGTAAGGTCTGAATAAGCATAATGAGGTGCTGCCAGCACAGCGCACCTACTTGGTTGGCAGATTTACAGTAGACTGTGTTGGTGTATATGAAAAGATAATTTAAGGTTTAATTGTGGTGGGCTCAACCCACTGCAGAGCCTTGGATTTAAGGAGAGGCTGAATGTGTTCTGCAAGAGCAAATATTAACCACACTGAAGGACTGGTCTGTCTTACCAGAGGAAATGTGCCTGCAAAATCATTTTTCCTTTGAGATTTCTATAACTACTGTGCAGAAAATGCTATGCCATCAATCTTTGTTTACAGAAATAACAAAAAAATTAGCAAGTCTGGCTAATATACTTTTGAATAATATACTAATATACTTTTGAAAATCAGTTTCTGCTTGTTGAAATAATTTAACAACTTCTGCTTTTTAGAGTGAAAATGTGAACATCACAGCTTCAATCTGAGTGATAAAAGGGTCTAACTCCCAGAATTAAGACAAGGAACAAACTCATAAAAAAGACAGCTATTTGTTAAAATTCATCACAAGAAGCCTTCTCCTCAGTTGGAGGACCTTCCTAGGTTAAAGAAGAAATACGGCTGAAAACCAACAGGTACCAGAGGAATGAAAATGCGGAAGTTTTCTGCGTCCATGAAATGACTCACAGTCCAGACACAGCATGAAAGGCTTTTGTTCTTGTGAGACTGTACATCAACAGCATCACTCATACACTGTCAAAAATCAGGTGGGGTTTAAATAATATTTAAATATGAAAGGGGCCTGTGAAGAGGGAGGGTCTTATCTGATGAACATAAAAATGCCAACTTCAGCAAACCACAGAAACCTACAGGAAAGTAGTAAGATATAAAGCAGTCCACAGACAGCATTGCAAATGGTTATTTTTAAGTACCATAAAGAACAATGTCAGCAATCACTTTCTGCACCATTTGGCCTTAGACCTGAGTTTTGGGGTTCGCTTTATAAATTTCCCAACACTGTTGCACCCTGAAATACTGTAAGGAGGGATCTCTAATGGAAAACCAAGCATTTCATAAGAAGGGGCATGACATGGCCTGGGACCAGACTGTTTAAGACCTCTTAAACTTACAGACATGCCAGAACTTAGTGAAATCTGGTAGGTTAAGCTTTCCAGGAAATGACAAGAAATTTCATGTCCTGAAAAGCCAACACAGTCACAGAGCTGCCCTGCCCCAGCCCTCACCAAAAAAAGAATGTAAGATCTGCTTTGACAGAATGACTGATTGGTTGATTGATTTTTTTTTTTGTGGCAATTCAGGTACTGAACATGCCCATCACTGTTTTAACATCACTGTTAAAAGCTCTTGATCTTCCCCAAAGCTACTGTGAGCCAGTGCTCCTCAGTCTCTGTCCCTCTTGGGAAGCTGAGATTTTGCTGTGTAAAGCCCCTCTCCACCTCCCATGGCAAGAAAGGCTGGGCTACCACAGCACCCAAAATATCATGAGAACAGAGGAAATGGAGCAACAAAGCTACAACTCTATCAGACATTCTGGCACTATTAAAACTCCTGGGAGATAAAATATTTTATGTTTACAGAGATTCATTTTACTTAGAAAGCATAGTTTCACAACATATTTTTATCAATAGCTTGTTTTAATCAAAAGACCAATTTTTCTTCACAGGTGTGGGTTTCAACTGCTTGGTCTGCTTTTGAACAGACCAAGTTCTCCTTCCCTGTACAAAGAGGTTTAGGATGAGGAATAGAGAAAAGGTTAAGAGTTAACAAATCACAGAGGCAGAAATCTGCCTTCAGCTCCCTGCACAATACCACATAATCCTTAATGCTTGTGGCAACACATGGAATGCATGGCTATGACAAACCAGGAGCAACAGCAGGGCTGAACCTGGAGGGGGTTTCTGGAAGGTGAGCTGATAATTTTTACCATTTCTCTTAACACATTATTCTAGGGATTTACAGGCATGTGCCCCAGCCTTCCCCAGCTATGCTAGGCAGCCCAAAGGGCAACTCCACTGACAAGGCACTGGGTGGATGGTGGTAGTTAAGGCAATCAGGATAAATACTTAAAACATTGGAATAATCACACAGGACAAGAACTCCAGACTTTTAAGGTTCATTCAGCCTTAAAGAGTCTTTTTGCTGACAGAAAGATGTTAAACTAACCTTCCCCTCTCAAGGGCAGCAAGCTCTCTCTCCACTGCCAGTTCTCCAAGTCCCTTTTGCCCTCTCTATCACATGAATGCAATACATTAACTTACAAATTACCACACAGCCATCTTGCCTCTCTGGAAAACATCACATCTGTGAGAGCCACTGTCCTGAATGCCACGCAGAGCTGGCTTCTCCCATCCAACCCATGGTACAGGGAAAGGCTGGGCAGCAGGAGCACCCATATCTCACATACTACCCAGCATGCTGTAGTTTTGAACTAGTTGTGAAACTCCACGTCCTATTAAACCAACAACCATTATTAACAATCCTTTGTTAAGAACATTAGTTATTTTAGACAAAAAGGAATTTAACATTGTGACAACAAAGTAACTACACTTAATATCCCCAAATACGTGTAAGTCTGACATTAGCTTTGTGGTATCAGTATTACACTCTGTTATTGTTCTCCAGAAGCCAATCAACCCTAAAAGCATTTTGATTAGACAGAATGAAAATACATTGATGAACATAAAATGAAAGCTTTCTGAAGCTGGCATCCTGACTTAAATATTTCTATGTCATTGGTTACAGAAACGGACAAGAATGGATAAAACACTTGATGCATTTAAGTTAGAACTCTGTCTTTTGAATTGATGAATTGGTCTGCTGATACCGTAGCCCATTTATTTTTTAAATTAACTTATAGAATTTGAGATCTGTGCCTTCCCCCATACACTCATTTTCCAGGCCAGTCAATATTTGCAATTAATGCTAATCACTGCAAACACAAGGGATCATTTTGCAAAGCAGCAAATCCTTTTGCATTTACACAGAAAGTATTTAGCAAAGAAGGACTTATGTGTGTGGTGTAAGCATTTAAATACTTATCATCTAGCTCTATACAGGAAAACTTGATAACTTGCTGCAGGAAGGACATGTCTGAATGAATAAAGCACTGTACTGCAGTTGGCATTTGGTCTTGTGAAGGCAACATGATTTATCTTGCAAATAGAACCAGAATATGCAACCAAAGACACCATGCAGAAGCTGCTTTAACAGAAGAAGTCAAACAGAGTTCCATGAGTTAAATAAAATCTATGATAATATGCATCTATCTAATTATCTAGAACAATCTTTTATGATTACTATTTCTGTATTTTCTGCAGCATTTTACTGAACAACTGTCCAGTGACACAGCTTTTTATATGTTATCATTAAAGACTTCTGTACTGGCTAAATTGGATTTACAAAAAAAGGGGTAATAATGAAAATCTCTCCTACTTAATTTTAAATATTTTCCTTTATTATATAAAAAATAGATATATATCAAACAGTGCTATGCTACTACTGTGCTACACCAGCTTAATGTTTGTTTTTCCTTGAATTTAAGATGTTATACACAAATGTCCAGCTTAAAACAAACAAACAAACAAACAAAAAAACCAGAAAAAAAGAATAAGTAATTTTAAACTGATGGAGAGACTTGAAAAGGATGGTTTAGAAATTAAAGGTTGGGAGTTTCAGTTTTATTGTCAAACTTCAAAATCTGAAAACCAATGTACTCATAGGGATAATTACAAATAAATTTTAAAAATTATTTTAGAACACAGAAATCAAATGTTTTGGTTTCAAAAACAGATTAATATTTTCCAAAAGTAATTCAACATCTTAACTTTTAGTTGCTGTTCATGGAAAATATTTTCCAAAATTTCAGTAATGATGATGGAAAAAATCATCAACTATCTGCCCAAACTTAATACAGAATTTTTAACCAACAAACATCGTATACATGGAAGAAGATAAGATGAAGGACACCCCTCAACCAAGAATAGGAGATCTCCAGACAGTTTGCTAGACATATTTTCCCATCAGTACTTAACGCTTCTCATTACAGTTCTTTGTGAACTGCCTAATAGAGGAGATGAACTGGAGCTGCCTTATCTCTCCAGAATCTTCCTAGGTCTAGGGTAGAGCTGTTTATCCTATTTTACACCAGCTAGAACACACATGTGGCAGCTGAGAATTTTGCAATTCTTTTTGTTTAACTTCTATGGTCTCTGACATGATTCATGCACTAGGGCTACAGGGAAAAATACAGAAATTATATCTAATATATTGTATTCCTCTTGGAGAGTTTCAAAAAAAATCAGCTCCTTCTGCAGTTGGAGAGCAGAGGAAAGGGAGCAGAAAAGTGTGACTAACTGTTCTTGAATATACAAGAGATGTGAACCAAAAAAGGAGCTGTGTTACTGTGGCTGGGGAGTGCACAGATCTGTGATTCACAGCATTACAGGGCCCATTTGGTATGCAAAAAGAGAGGATGATGAAAGGAATAGTTAGTCATGGAGAAAAAGCTAGACAAAACACACAAAGATGCTAACCCCTGAGAAAGAAGCATATTCAAGTGTGATCCACAGCCTGGGAAAGAAATACGGTCTTTTTTTCATTATTTTCCTAAAAATACCTTCTTAGTTTGGTAGGTAGAGCACTCAAAGGAGTGTCCTACACCTCAGCCTTGAAAGAGCACCATGAACTCCAGTGCACTGCTCAAGGTTATCTCAACCCAAGTGGATGGCACACTATCCTTCAAGCTTTTGCTAAAACCAGACAGATATATTCTCTCATGACTGTACTTTTTTCTCCTCTCAATTTAGAAGGCAACATTTAAGGCAGGCAAAAGAGGATAGAAGGCCGTGTTAGTTGTGCTGCTGGAGCACACAGTACTACCCTCTGCATGGAATTGCTGAAATCACCACTGTGGAAACGCTTGCAGATAGGTTGTGTTTCTCTTAAACTTTCACCTCCCTGAAAACAGTTGTGTTCAAAGTAGGGATGAAGGAGAATGATTTGCCTTAGGGATCCCCTTGTCGACTCATGTGATTGCTGTTGAAAATGGTCTGGATCTAAAAGACCACAAAGGCGTTTGATGTTCTTCATATATATCCTTCAGCAAAAGAACTGGGAGAACACTCAGTGCTCTTGTGCGTGTGCGTTTGCATTTTCAATAACACACATGAAACAAGCTGTGCCCTGCCTGTTTGGAACAAGCTCTATCCTGCCTTGATGTACCCATGCCATGTCTCTTCCACTGGTGTGTGTGTCTGTGAAGAGGAGGGGCAGGAAGGGGGAGAAATGGCATTCATAGGGAAGAGATAGGAGAGGGGCTAGGGGGAAAAGATAAGAGGCATATAAATAGAGAGGAGGACATAAACTGGTGGGTAGAAATAAGACAGCCTCAAAGGAAAAAAATATAAATAGGGAGGAAAAAGGCAATTTAAACAAAAAAAAGCTCAAAAGACATAGATGAAGAAGGCAAGCATGAAGAAAGAGACAAAGAAGGAAAGAAAATAATGCAAAATGCAAAAAGACAACATTAACCATCCCACTGAAAAGAGCTAACCAGAGCAACATGGAATAAATCAGGTTGGTAAAATGGCAGGAAACAAACTAAAGAGGAAACATGGAGGACAGTAACACTATCTTCATTTAACACTGTTCAAGGGACAGGCCTTCCAACAATTATTTGTTATGCAGTTGCCCTGTGGTCACTGATATGGATGATACCTGGTTTCAGAGCAGATCACTCAGCAGCCAGTACAAGTAATGAGGAGCAATGGCCACAAATGTGACTGCCACCCCAGGGCCTCCTGGGTGGGAGAAGGATTCCACAGAGAAGTCTGTGGTAAAGCAGAGAACTGAACCTCAGCTTACTTTCTTCTTTAAGGCAAGACAAGTCTTCTGCCCTTCCTTCTCTGCCGTGCTTGATGGATGAATCCCTGCTGCAGTACTTTCACTCACCCCTAGTCAGGACACCAGCCCTACTAGCATCTAGGAATAATGGGACAAGACGATGTGAAAGAATCCAGCCTGCTGACAGCAGTAATTTCCCCAGCACAGAGTACAGCCTCATTTCTCCAATAAAGACTCCAGAATGTTTTTCTGCTTTCCTGCTAGGTTAGGACCAACCTGGGAACAACAGCCAACATGGGAACATACACCCAAGCTGTAGAATGAATTATGGCCAACTGGTACAACTCAAAGGCAAGGAAAAAAAAAAAAAGAGTAGAAAATTTTTAGAATTATTTCCCATTCACACAAGCAGCAAAAATGATATATTGCATCACCAGGAAACTGTTCACCATGAGTGTCTTTACCACATCCATTAAATCTCCTGAATGTTGCTCTGAATCACAGGGCCCTGTGGAGTAGGCAATGCCTGGGTATGCTACCCCTGCAGCAGTCCTCCTGCTACACCCCCTGCTCACACTGTAGGGACACACTCAAACACACAAATGATCTCACTGTTTTTTACAACACTGTTTATGGTGATGTCAAACTATTTGCCTGAGTGGGGGCTTATTGGCAGGCTAAAAAAAAAAAATACTCAGGAGCATCTTTTTACACCTGAACCAAGGAAAGGTTTGGACCTGAATTTACAGCCCACTCTGGGTTTCACCAGTGTGCATATGTGCAGGCACCACTGCTACCCTTGAATGATTCAGAGCATCTGTGTGGGAATAAGCAGGCAAAATCAGTCATCCTTTATAGTCCTTCTTACATCAATAATGTTGAAAGGTAAAGGACACAAAAGCTGCAGGTAAATCTCACTGGTATATCATTATTCTATCAGACTAGTCATGTTCTTGCTCAACCATAACTTTCCAAACCAAAACATTTCTGGTTCCTTTAAAGTATGGGTTAATAATGACAAATCAAAGATAGTGATGATCCTAAATTAAAGAGGCACAATACGAGGCCTTTCTATAATCAAGGAAACTACTGTTATCTAGACACATAGAACAGTCACATTTAATTCTGCATTCTGCACTTTAGCCCAAAGAAGTACTAATCCCCTAAGCCCCCTCACATGGTGCCATCCAGCACATGGCCATCAGAAACAATGACTATATACATCAAGTGAAGAGTAAGGGTAATTTCCTGTGGTTGTTTTACAAGCAAGAGATTAAATTGTGACTACCCTGCAGAGGTTTAAACAATGGCTTGTAATAAAACTGATGCCATAATATGTAATCAGAAGTTTGACATGCCTAATGCAGCATTCATACGTAAAATGTCTGCAGTGGAAACAGCCCAGCCCTCTAATTTCAGTCTTTGTTCGGAAATGAAACCTTGGGCCAGGTACCTCTGTTCACTTGCTGAAGTCCCTGTCGAAGGATGGAGTCAGATTTTCATGGAAATGACACAGAAGTCAGACTGGCTCCATGCAGGCAGGCAGAAGCTCTCTGGAGCCCATGGGAAGGGGGAAGGCAGGCTCTGCTTCAGCCTGTTAATAAGCACGTAATTGCCACGCATGACTGCATGGGGAAATTTTGAAATTTATCTCAGTTATCCTGCCTGTTTCTCTGCTAACTAAGCCACTCCACACGGTTCCTGTATGATATCAGAGACATTTACCGCATCATTTGATGTCTTCCTAATATTAGGAATATCTCACAGACATTCATCCACAATTTTCCCAAATGAAAGCAGAAGGTCATAAGTCATCCATGCATTTAAGCCCATTTTACTGGGTTAAAACCCCAAGGTGGCCACAGTGTGGGTCTCCACAAGCTCTTGGGGAAGCAGAGCAGCGGGAGGCAGCGCAGTGCGTGCCAGGCAGCCGGGCAGAAGGGGCCAGCTGCCCCCGAGCGCAGACAGCACCGCCACGGGCGGCTGCCGGAGCTCCTCGGGGAGCTCTGTGCACGCATCCTCTCGGGGACCAGGTCTGTTTGCATCCACCCAAGCCATCCCAAAGCATCCCTCTTACGGAGCGTCTCTCCCTCATTAGGTAGTGGCGAGTCCAGGTGCCGCATGCACCGCAAGCATCACCGCAGCATAAGCATCAGAAAGCAAAGGGAGGCTTTCAAAGTCCAGAATAGAAGACGCCGTTCAGAATTTATAAATTATTTGTACCTTCGGCTTAAGGCTGCAAGCGTTGACAAATGTTAAATATAATAAGCAAGTGCTAGAGAAGCACCATAAATTGTATTTTTAAAAAGGCAACAAAACCCATCTCACAGTCAGTAGCAATTCTCTTGTATTTTAATCTACACAAGATTACTACAGATCAGTGAATACCAAAAAGGGATCGGTACCTGCTTTGTAAGTCGTCTAGGTGCAATTTGCCTGCATAATGGGTGGCTGATGAGACAGTGATGATCCTAGCGTTGTGACTGTGCGTTCCTGATTGCTTCAGCGTATCCAAGAGGAGGTTAGTCAACAGGAAGTGCCCCAAGTAGTTCAAGCCGAAGTGCTCCTCAAACCCATCCTTCGTCTTCCTTTCAGGGACCAGCATCACCCCAGCTGGAGGAAAAAGTAGAAGTAAAACCTATTGATTTATTTCAGAGGAGCAGCAATCTAGAAGGAGTACAGCTGCAGAGGGTAAACATAGCATTCAGAGCAGTGAGTGACTGGTGATGACATGTAAAGTCGACACTGATTGATTCCTGACAAGAAAAATATCTAAACCCTCACTTTGGTTTCTTTATCCAGATAACGTGCTGATAGACTCTCTCTCCCTCCCTGCCGGACCGTGAGTCCATTTGTGAAAAGTGTTTTCAAGAGGTGGGAGCTGGGCAGTCCCAGCAACATTCCCTCCACCAAAGCTCTGAGCAGTGGAGACAAGACTGGGCTAAGCAGCAGACCTGCTCTCACAGAAAGCTTTCTCCTGGGTCCTGGCTGGAGTTTAAAGCTCTGGTGAGTCTGCATTTGAAATCTGCAACTTCACTCTCACTGGTGTGGGTGAGAACAGATGTAGTAAATTTACCCAATATATCTTAATTACCATGCTTACAAGCAGCTGCATATTGAAATTAGGTTTTCAATGCTTATTTTGGCAATATTTTTGCATTAATTTCCACAAACTACAATTTTCAAACTCAGTGTCTAAAATAAGTATCCACATCCCCATCATGTGATGTTGATTTCAGCATCTTGCAGAGAATTCTGAGCTCATGCATAAATTATATCATGTATTGAGGCTGTGTGAGAGATAGTTATCCTGCTCAGTTATAGCATTAACTTGAATGCTATAAATTTTTCTTATTTTATTAAAATTTAATTACTGTACAAGTGGACATGACCTTTGTCATTTAAATGTAAGAATCCTGTTATAGGATGCTTCTAACACCCATAAATATGGTATAGCAGAAAGGCCACCTCTGCACACAAGACATGAGAGAGTGTCAGCTTAATCCTCATGCTACTTCATATGCCCACTAAAAAGCCTTTAACATCCCATTTCCTGATGTCAGCCTGACCTGATGATTGCACATTAAATGACCATTTTAAATTGCACATGCTTTGCATCTACATCGCTGCTTTGGGGGCTCCTGCCACCTGCCAGTCCTGCTTTGGTGCTTCCTCTTGGGCCAAAGGAGAGATACTTTTGGGATCTTTTTTAGTATGGAAACATCTATAGGGATTCACCAGTGGCTTCCTCCTGTTTAATGGAGCAACTGGAGAAGCAGTGGGAGGGGAAGAAACGCAAGAAGACCACAAAGAAAACAAAAAGTTTGGGTGGAACACAGCATACCTGCAAATGGAGAACTTAAGGTTGGGCATGAGCGATGCTGACTGAAAACACAACACAAATTACATGATGAGGCTTCACAAAAGCTTTGATTAGCATCTCCCTATGTCATTTATTTCTGTAAACTCTGTATAATCACATCTGTAACAGTGGCTGGGACTGAGAGCTGCCATGAAGGTTATGGACAGATGCAAATGCAAGACAAGCCCAGCTGTGACTTTTTCTTGTTTTCTGGGAAGAAGGAAAGGATGGGAATGGCTTGGGGATGGAACAAACCCCAAGCTCCCAGACTAAGTCTCAGCCTTCTACAGTGCAAGTTTTAGCACAGACGGAGCTCAGCAAGAGCTGTTGGAGGGCACATGGAAACATTGCTGCATCTCTGAGCACCTGTGCTAGTACAAGGAAATTATTTGCATATCTCTGAGGCCATCAAGCCCTCCAGAGCTCTGACACTTGGAAAAGGTGAAAGGCAGCAATTTGCCAGAGTTCTGTTTGCAGCAACACTGACACCGGAAAAATACAAGCCCAAGAAAGGCAGCCAATATGAAAGAGCCCGGCACAGCAAGGCTGATCTGCAGCCAAATGCTGCTTCTGCATCTGCTGGGATTGCTGCAGGGCTTGATACAGGACCCCTCCATGCATGGACACATTTCTGTTGGTTGAGTCAGATGGATGGATGGAGAAGTTTGTCCTGTGTGTTAGACAGAAGTGTGTTGGACAGCTGCTACAGCCGTTCAGCTTTGCATCATGAACAGCAGGCAAAGCCAGGGCGGCTGCCATTGCTCACATTAGCCCCAAGGATGCCTGTGCCACTGCAACTTCACCCTTGACCTCCAGAGAGGCACAGGATTTCAAGAACACATAGAGGCTTTGCCCTCCACCCCAATTAGTCTCCACCATCTGTGCTGAACATCCTGGAAGCAAAAAGCAGATCTGAGCTCAGGTCAGGAGACAGAAAAAATTTCATTTACACAATGCACAACTGTAAAGATACATGCTCCCCAGTATTCTTTTGCTCATTCTTCAGGAGCATCCCCTGAGTAGAAATTCTGGTCAAGTCCTTGAGCAGGAACAATCACCTCTGCCTGCATCTGATGCTATTACAATTCCCTTTCTGTCTCCAAGAGCTGCTCAAATAATGTTAAGCCAAAACACCTTTGAAAGACTTTTTTTTTTGTTTTATTAAAGACTCCCATCTTTTAGGTAGTTCATATGAAGGCTGTCAAAAAAATCTTGCCCTGTAGTCTGAAGGCAGTTTCTCTTATGTGAGGAAAAGCCATTTTTAATTTACTAAAAGTGAGCATACAAAGGAATACCCAACAAGCAACTGAACCTGTCTCCTTCCTTAACAAAAGGGAAAGCCTTGTAAGTGTAGCAGCAAGTTCTCTTTCTTAAATTATTAACTACCTAACATTCAGTAGATACTAAAAGTGGCATGCTTTTGATTTTCTCTTGTCCAGAAACATCATCAACTTTACTTAAGGGCCCCAAATGTTAACTCAAAAATGAAAGCTGGTTCTACTTTTAATTCTTTGAATCAATCCAATACTACTTGAAACATTAACAAATGCCTTATCTTTTCATTGTAAACTAAGAATGACTGTGCTTTTTCTTCCAATATGGAATCCAAACAACTCAGTATCTTTCTGTTTATAATTATCAGTAGTCAGCCTTATAATTTTTTCAGAGTGCATGTGAAATTTGAAGTGACAGCACACAAACTATTAATGCCATACACCTCAGTTCTGATATAACCTTCTTATATGTTTTTCCCCTTGATTTAGCTGGATTGTCTCCAGAAGATTCAGTTTTAAAATATCACTGATAACATCATGGCATAAGAAAATGAATTCATAAGTAAGCTGAACATAAGCTTTTACTTTGTAATTGATTAGCTGTTGCTGAAATATTCTGGCAGAAGACTGATAGTATGGGAACAAAAAATTAACCAAAGAAAACATGGACGTGTGATTTTGCAGAGGTAGTAATAAATTAGAATAAGGGAAATATTTTTTCTGCAAAACTATGCTGAACAAATGTTCTTATATATACAGTAATACATTCCAGTGTGCTGCAGTTCTGCATTTATTGCAATATGTTCAAATTATATACATTTTTAATTAGCTTTAATGAATAACAAAAAATATATTCTTTTTTAATTCTATGACTAGGCAATCAATAATTGTATTTCCCACTCAAAGAAGGAATACACTTCAAGAGAGCTGTCTTTGTAAGCAGGAATTTATGATGATTTTCTATAAAATTTGTAATTAAACTCTTGGTTTCTGATCCATCTTATGCAATTTAAAGAACAAAATGGATCTGACACTGCATGCAGCATAACAAAAAATTATATGATAGTTGTAAATATTATAGACCATAACCCAGACATACCCCATTTTTATTGAATTATACAGGAGAATTTTCATTATGCTTGCTCATACTGCAGATGATGACAAATATTGCTCTAACTTCCATACCTCCCACTGCAAATATGTCCTCCAACTCCATTATAAAATGTGTTTTAAGAGTTGTAAAAATGCAAGTATTTCACTCATCTTGGTTTATTTACAGTGAGCTACTTGGAGATTTTTAAAGTCAGTGCTCTCAAACTCACTACAAAAGAAAAATTTTAAATCTCTTTTTCATGTACAGAATAAAATGTCTACCTTCCCAGCCAGGCTCACAGAAGAGGGTTTGGAGGCAGATCCCACTCACAAAAGTTCTTTTATCTCCAGACAGCCAAAGGCTTGGCAGATAAAGCAATAGGTCAGCCACAAACACACAAAACACCTTCACACCAGGAGGGGAAACTTTATAATCACATTCACCCAGTTCTTGCTATTTACAAGGAAGATACACATACTGTACCAAAAAGGTTCCCAAGGGGAAAAATTAGGAGACAGTTACTTCCAATAAAAGCACAAAGCCCTTCCTCCATACAGGTTTTGCACTGTCTTAGCTGATGCCTTTAGCAGCATGTGCAGCCACACAGGGCAATGCACCCCCACCCCACGGAATGTCAGAACTGCTCTGTTCTGCACACCCATGCAATGAAACACCTCCAAGTGTATCTACCTGTAAAATAGCATAGCCCACTTCTCACCTGGACAGAAGAACCATACAGCAGCATGCCCTGGCTAAGCTGCCTGTACCAGATTGTTTGTTCCACATTGTTCCATTGGGCTGTGCAATCCCAGAGTACACCTGCCCTGTGGGTCTCTCACCTGGCTGGTGGGCAAGGAGAACATGCAATGCCTTATTGTAAGAATTGCCCCCAGAAGTGCTTACTGGAGACACAGCTGTGCCCACATGACTGCTTCTTACAAGTACTGCTTCTTACTGCCTCGTCTGGGCTGAAGAGCAGTGCTCTAAAAGCTCTGACATGGCTGCTCACTGAGCCACATCCCTAATCCAAAGACCAGTGCTACAGGTAGGCCACTTGCCTCTTGGTATCTCAGGAATGTGTTCTGAATCTCAGCAGGACCACATACGGAAGCCAGATTAACAGTGTATGGGAATTGAAAAGATAAACATCCTAATAGTTTAGAAGAAAAACACAAAAACACAGATGAAACTTGGTGCAGCTTTCCAATGTTATTGTCTTCCTCCCTGTCTCCCCAGAGGGAGCTTAGACTCTTGCATGTCTTTTTGAATTTTTATACGTGTGTAAGCAATTTTCCAAAGCCAAATAGGAGGAAAATGAAGCAAAGCAAAGACTTTCACCCCATGGCATAACAAGGACACCTGGATGACACACAGATACCACACCAATGCATTGACCACTGGGGAGATGCAAAGACACCTGTTAGTCTGTCTGGCATCACTGCTGGAACAATGCCCTGTGCATGGACCTTTCCTGGAAGGTACTGGCCACTGTGAAAACAGGTTTTATAAAGGAAAGGGACCAAGCCTGGGGTTGTGGAGAAGAACCATCTCCAGAAGATTAGGTCTCTCCTGCCTCATCCCAAGACAACTTCCCCATAGGGGTTTGCCTGAACCTCTGCTCTAGCACTGAACAAGTTCCCATGAGCTCTCACCTCCTGCTCCCTACTCCCAAGACACTCTGCACCACCCATTGCCTTTTCTGATTACCTGTCCTGATAGCTTCCCCAGTCCCCTCTGGGAAAATACATGGCCATGATGAACCAATGACAAGACAGTGTTCTGCTTCCCAGCCTCCCCTTCTCCCTTACCACCACAATCCAGTGATCCCATGCTGATCTTATCGAGGAACTGCATGTGTTCAGGAAGGAGGGGAGAGGCTCAGCTCCAGACATGTATATCAGCTCCATCTACCTCTCTGCTTCCCTGTAAACAGTAAGTTCCTTCTCCCTGTTCTCTTATCCAGCCACTGTAGCTCCTCTGTGTCTCAATCCCACATCACACACCTGCAAGCATCTGCCTGTCACACACCTGGCTCACCCTACCCTCACTGCTGAGGCTTGTTTCCTCCTGGAGCCATGATAGGTGCCTCTGAGGCTTCTCCCAGCTTTTCTATCCCTGCTTCAGTATCAACCAGATGTGATTAAGTTACAAGTGTCCACTCGTCGAGCAGGAAAGAGGTTCCAATTCCTTCTCCAACAGGAGTGATAGTTCTCATCTCTGTTAAATATCAGTAAACTTGCAAGTAAGAGATCTGTCAATAATACCTTCATAGAGAAAGATTCAATCACTTAATACCTGACACAGACTCTAGTCTTCAAGGTTAAGGACTTGATCGTTGTGAATTGTATGTTTTTTTCCAAACCTCTGACTGAGACATCTCCTACCATTCAGACATGCCTAATGACTCTCTTTGTCCTCACTACCCACCCCAGCTGTACCTCAGCACTTGCTCTCTTAATTTTCTGATATTTAACAAGAGTATATGCTATGTTCTTAGTTTAATTCTCTATAGAAGTCTTTTAATCAGAAAATTCAGATGTTTTGCAATCAAGGTTTCTGTCATCCTGATGGTTCCCAGCTAACTGCTCTGTTCCTCCCACCCATCAACTTTTCACAGTCTATTTTTCATGGGACAGAAACTTGTCACAGAGATCATGGAAGACTGAGACCACCAGTCTGGACAGTGGAGAGACTGGAGTAGCCTGAAATGAGGCCCAGTGCCCATCTCCACGAAGCTCAGAGGCAGCCAGGAAGAGCAGATGGGATGCTGGTGCCCAGTCTCAGTGCTGGTGCATTTGCCTGCTCAAAACAACTCCCACCATGGCTTAGGGTTGTGATTTGGGCAGAAAGACCTGCTCAGGCTCTACTTGGGACATGCTTGGAATAGGCAAAATATTCAGAGAGGAACACGTAAAAGGTGGCTCACAAAGTGCAGTACTTAGCAGGCTTCTGACTTGACCCATCAGGGGAATATTCCATATGTGGCAAAAGATGCAGCCACCACTGACACAAAGGCAAGATCTTGTCTGCATTCAATTCCTCACTGTGTGAGAACACCACAGTCTTTACGAAAAGCCTTGCCATCATTTCTGGCATTAAAAAAAAACTCCTAAGATGTTTGTCTTATCATTGCTGGAAACAGATAAACTGTTCTATCTGGCATTACAAAATAAAATAAAGAAAAAAAAGTCAGCCTAAGGCAAATAATTGGCATGGAAACTCTTAGCCCAAACACTAAAGTTTGGCAAAGTAGTGAGGAATTGAAAACTGAGTAATGTCTGCTGCTGGTGCTCCCAGACCCACCTATAATGTTCACAAGGGAGACGTGCACTGTATTAGCTGTGCCAAAGAAGATAAAGCTATGTGTCTTTCCAGAAAAAAAAATCAGTTCTTAGTTTCTCAGTAAGTTAAAGAGAAGAAAAGGAAAAAATGCAGACAATCCACATTCAAGGAACAACAACCAAATCTTGGTAGGTTCAGAACATGACCAAACTGGCTGTAATACCTCCATAAGAACAGATACACATTCTGAATCAAGGTCATACTGCTACACGTGAACACAGCACAAGCTAGTTCCTTGGAAAATGTGTCAGTTAAAAAAAGTAAATACATTCCATAACCAAGGTTTTGATTTTACACTAAAATAAATCAGAGCATTCCTAATTAGGTCTGGTTCAAAAAACCGCTGTGTTTCCTAAAAATAAGCTCAGTAACTGTTTGGTTATTTGAGTTGGCACAATGGTGAGTTAGCCCACTCACAATTAGAAAATAGGAAAGTCAGTCACAACTTTCTAATTCAATAGGATATTCTCTCAGAAGTAAAATATCTCAGTTTGCAATTTGTATAAAAAATATTTTTACCTAAAAGCTATGAAAGGATTAAGTAAAAATAAAACATGGCTCACTCCTGCCTTTCGGAAAAGCCAGTGGCAAATGTTCCATACACTGAAGTAGAACTGGTTGGGTTTCCTAATCCATCAATAGCTGAATTTTGTATCTGTCTTCCACTGATAAAATGTTCACATTCAAGACATAAAAGCAAATGGGTCAAAGACCTGCAGCATGTGAAGTCTGAGATATTTCCCCTTTCACAAAGTGTTTGATATCACAGACAGAAAAAAAAAAAAGTTTTGGAAATAATCAGAAAGACAAAGATAATATCAAACAAATATCAGGATTTTCATGAATGAAATCCTTACTCTTTAAAAGCCAGAAGAGTCTAAGGTTACCCTTTTAACTTATTAGTTTTTTCAATAAAAAATAAACCTTTTATAGGAAATCTGACATCTTCTCATAAGATACATATAATTCTGTCAGACAAAAGTGCTATCCAAGTATAACAAAATCTCTAGCTGACAACTGCTGCTAAAAGTCCATACGCCAGATAAGCGTGGGTTGCACAACCCTCATTTGCTGTGAATGAGCCAGGCTGGATACTGCCAGCAGTGTCGTGGTGCTCTGACACCTGTGCCCAGACAAGTTACTCACTATACTCAAGGCATCCAATACCTGTGAAGAGCAGTGTGTGAGCAGCCAGCCAGCCTCCCCACAGTCAGCTCTCCGAAAAGAGGATCTCTTCTGAAAATCTGAGATGGCATCTGTCATGCACTCAACTTCATTAAAAAAATACGGCTCTGGGAGCCTCTTCTCATTTTAGAATGTGTTAATACCGCATGTTAAGGTCCTCATGAATCTTCCAGGTTTTCCCACCATATATGGAAGATCTGTTGTAAGCCAATCCCTCCACCACCTCAAATTAGCTTTTCCAGGTAAAACCATTCCCAAAGGTCCAGGTCTCCCATGATATCTAGTACTTATCATTTATTACATACCGGTAAAGGCTATTTACTCTTCTGCTCATCCCCCTCTCTCTTTGTCTCTATCCCTCTATACCTTTTCCATCACAGCTTTGCTTGGATATTGCTCTAATTTGTCTTTGAGGAAGGATAAAGATGAAATATGATGTTGTAAGCAAGACACTGGAAGAACTTTAATGAGCTATCATATCCTGAGTTCACCACAGCTTTCCTATGTGGCTGGAAGAGAATCATTAATTTCAGTGAAATCCAAGTTTCACTGGAGTAACAGTAGCCCTCCTTACAAACTTTCCCTCAAGGTCTTCTCCAGTGAATTTCCACATCTCTGAGGTTTCTTTCCTTTTCATCAGAGCAGTCAGTGTAGCCTGCAGCTGCTACAGGCAAGGGAGCTGCTTCTTACCTAATCCAATGGGACAGGATCTTTTCATAGATCCCACTGTGATAATTTCAAATAATTTAACTATTAGTAAATTCAACTTATAAGTAGGTAAGTATGTATAGATTTTTTTGCATTTGATATATGCCCTTGTTCCCAGCCCTCAAATTTCACTTTTTTTTCTGAAGATCTGATCCTGTAGAAACTCAAATGCAGGAATCACTTAATATATGATCAAGCATGACAGCATCTATGGGACTATTCAGAGTACTCCTGGCAAGGGATTATGGCTGACCTCCACATGGCTGGATTGTATGTAGGTAACACAAGAAAATATATATATTTCATGTACTCAGCTACTGGTACAGCTTTTAAAGTGCTCTAGAAACTGAAGAGGTAAGCTTATACAGACTCATTCTATCAAGAGACTGATAATTTCTCAGATGATACACCAAGTACCCAATATGATCATCTGAATTAGCTAGCAGTTCAGGAATATTGATTTTAAATTGGCTTAGATAGGCTTCAACCTGAATTATATTAACCATAATCTGACTGCAATACGCTAATAATAGCCTGAAATCTCTAAGTTGGCATTTCATTGTTAATGACAGTGCATGTTTAGCATCCAGAGTTATTCTGGTGTCCCTAAATATCATGTGATTTTTGCATTGGCTCTGTTGGTTTCAAGATCATTAGGTACTGTAAACAACATACAAGAAAACACATTAACTACAATGTGCTAAGAAGCAGTTCTAGCACACAGAGAAAATGACTGCCTTCAAGGCTAGAAAAAAACATCTCTGGCATGAAACAGTGACTGCTAGTCATGGAATTTTACAAAGTATTTTAGCATCTGACCCTTTTTCAACCACAAGAAGACAGCAGAATTTCTAATGCATTTTAACAGCAATGCCATTTTTAGGAATATATTAAATAATTAACACTCGTGTACATGCTGTAATTTGCTAAATGCTTTTCAGCTGCACAGAGACACAGTTCTTTCCAAAACAAAACTAAAAATTAGCACCCAAATGCTAATTCAGACTAGAAGACACATTCTTCTGACCCTCTGTCAGATAAAGGTTTCTTCACTGCTTGTACTGCATCCCTCTTTCTGTGGCTTACAGTTCAACCATTTAGCTTACCTCTTGTTGTTTACAGAAAATGAATTTGTTTTCTATGTCATGGCATTTTCCTCTTTTTAGCATTAACATATTATATTTTTATAAAAAGTTTATATAATATTCTACTTGCATTTTTAATATGTTTTGTTTATTTTAAAAACCAAGAGCTGAGCCTGCACATTACTGATGCAGAAAGCATAGTAATGGAAAAACAATCCCTTATTTGTCAGCTGAAATAATGAGCGCATTCAACCAAATTTTTCCTTTTAAATTAGAAATTAGAAAGTTAAATGTAGATGCTAAAATAACCTATAACAGAAAGAGGAGGTGACTATTGCTCTAATCTCCATTTAGTTGGATACCTAAACTTTCCCATGACTATTGTGGGATCTGGATGTTTAGCTCTAGGAGAATATTTTGAAACTCAGGATTTTAGTATTAATTTAATTTCCAACTAAATCCTTGAGTTAGGTAAGGGACAGAGAACAAGTGATGAGGAGACATTAAAAAAAAATCACCAGTGACCTTAAAAACTGTTGAATTTCATAACAATCTTAGGTCAGACATGTAGTATTGATTAATTATTTAGGACAGTAATTCACATTAAAGGGAATTTACATTTCCTTGTCTTTAATAATATTTTAATGTTAATTTCATAGCTTGCATTCTTGTAAAATGTTGGAACTTTTATCAAGTCATCTTAAAATGTTTGGCTTTTTGACAGGTTTGCACAAGTCCTCAGTGAGTATCATACAGCTTCATATACATACGGGATACATATCCATGGAGATAATATGTGGAAAGTTCACTAACATATACACATGATTATATCCATCAATTTAAAAGATTTAGATTTAAGGAGTTAAATAATACTAGTATGTAGTGCAAAAATTTCAGTGTAACAGTTCTTGCATTTTTACACTAAATGTAACAGAAGGGTACAGCCCTGATAATAGAATGCTTGGTCCTATAAAGGCAGAAATACAAAATTTTACTAGCTTGCTGATAGTTTGATTCAGAAGTCATGGGATGCATATGAAGTCTGATTTTCAAAACCTATGGGAAAGGCAGTGGAACAGGCAACTGTGATGAGGCTTTTGAGAGAGCAGTGCTTCCAGCTCTGCAGTCCCTGATGGACTGAATCATCCTCCTTAGTGCATTTAAACAAACAAAAAAAAAACCCAAAAACAAACAAAAAAAAAAAAGGAAAGAGGAAGGGAAAGGGAAAAAGAACAACCAGATAGCCCAAATGTCAGAGCACTTGTCTTGATTGTGCTCAGTACTGATGGTTTTTGCATCAGGCCACTTCTCTGTAAGGTATGTCCATTTTCCTCTTATGTAGCAAGGAAACATTTGGGCTTTCACCATGAAACAAAAGTTACTAGTGAAAGTGCACTAAATAAAAAGGACCATTAAAAAAAAAAAAAAGAAAAAAAAAAAGACATGGGAAAGAGCATTCAGAAGTAGAGCCATTGACAGGCAATGGCCAGAGACTAACCTAATTCTCTGGATTTTTTTTACCTGTGCTTTGGACATGATTCTGTTAAGGGAAAAAAATTACTTGGATCATTCATTTCATTGTAGATTCTAAAAAGATTTTAACAAACAGATTTCTCTTGCCAATTGTATTTGGTAAAAAAGCATAAGTGAAATCAAATGGCTTTCTTGCAAGTTACAAATACATAGACTGAAGCAGGCAAATTCTAATTTCAAACTCCTTTCTTAAAAGAAGATTTGGGCTTACACTCTTTGGTCTTATAACATACTAAGAACATTAGGAGATCCATTTTCATAAAAGTTTTTTTCTTGGATAAGAAAACACATTTAATTTTCATCCAACATAATTCAGCAGCAGCTAGGAAAAAAAAATCTTGTATTCCAGAGGGCTTTCCAGTTGCTTCAGCTTCATAATTTTTCCCCCAACAGGCCTCCAAGCCCCTTCTGACAATGCTGGCTTTGCTCATGCTGAAAAGTAGTGCAGGGCAGGGGATTCCTGATGGGTACATAGAATTAAAAACCCCTTTTCCCATAAAATGCTGTTTTTTCAAATAGTGTAGTTCCCATCTGTGTAACAGTTTTTATTCTGCATGTTTAAAAGTAAATCTGGAAAGACTTTGTATCTAGGCTTAAATACTCACTAATTAACTATAACTAGGCTTATATATCCACCTCTAATTATTGCATGATTAAAATAATAATGGTAGGCTTTTTTGACTAATCAAAGAAAAATTAATGTTTAACTGAACATTTCACAAATGTTTCATATCAATCAGCAAATAAAGAACACTTGAATTTTTATTGCAGTATTTACTTGTGTTACTGAGAGCTCTGTAAGGCATCAATGAATATAACAGCATTTATTTACAGCATATTTGCTCTCACTAGGATAGAAATGTGCACAGGAAAACAGAAAATGTTCTCTGGGATGTCTTAATAGAAAAATATGTAAATAGTTGGGAAAACAAGATCAGCAGCATATAGCAGCAGCAAACTTCTAAAAGAAACCTAAATTGTTGCTGTCAGGTTTTTCCCCTATTTGAATAGACAGGTGAAAATTCCCCTTTAGGACAGTGCATGCAGAGCATGCATGGTTTCTGAAAGAAAATTATTTTACAGGCTGGCTTCCAAAACAGTGTGGCTATAATGCAAAATTATATAGCAAGTATGTGAATAACAAATACCTAAAAATAATTAGATTCATTTGATAATTATATGAATGCAAGATAAATATTGTCCTTTAATGTGTGCTCTGACCACTGAGGAGTTTTATGAACAGCTTTCCAGTAGCACCTGGTTCTATGCAGTGATTTCTCTCAGGTTACTGGATAATTTGCCAGATTATATTTCAGGTGGATTAAACCCCCAGCCAAGATCATCAGTCACCCACAGTAAACAAGTGTTTATACACGGAAAAACTTAAGGGGAGAGAAAGTAAATAAAGGTGAAAAGACAGATTTTCTACTGGCATAAAGTATAGCTTCTCTTTCCTTTATTATTTTTCTTATAAATGCTCAGATTCCTGTATAACTGCATTCTTTTTAGTGCTGGAGAGCTAAAAAAATCACTGCAAAGGAACCAGACTTGCAACAACAACATGAGCAGGCGTGGCATTGAAGTGTTCAGACTCCTCACCTAACAGTCCCTCCAAAAAATGCAATTTAACTCTAGAAAGACATTCCAGTTAATGCAGCCTTATGGTAACCTGTTGTATGGTTCAGATAATCTATTTGAAATCTGAAGTGATAGACATGACCTCCATTTGTCACATATTCCCCTGCGGATATGTGAAGAAAAAAACAGAACTCACCATTATTCACCAGGACATGGAGTGGACAATTCTTTGCTCTAAACTGCTGCACAAATTGCCGTATAGACTTCATGGAAGCCAAATCACAGTATAAAAACTCCACTGGGAGAGAAGAGGAGATAAAAACAAAGAGAGTTAAGTCAGTTACAATGATATAAAAACACTTAGACATCAACGAGGACTCCTGTGATACTAGAGTATCCTGTGATACTAGAGTGAATGTTTTAAAAAGAAAATGGACTTTTCAAAATCATGGGTGAAGCTGGTCTCAGGTTCTTCCTTTCTCCTTCTTCCCTTCATTTCTATTTGTAAACTATTGATTCTTCACAGAGAAAATAGGGGAAAAGTAGCTGTCAGGAGGTGAAGGAGGGCATCAAATTAAGCAAATATGCACCAGCCCTACTGTTCTTATTACTGCTACCATTTAGGGAGAGGAGCTACAGTACTGCAGCAGCGAGATGATCAGGACATGGCAGCTGGAAATCAAATGGGGAGAGGAGAAGGCACATCAGACACTGCAAAGTTTCCCTGTGTTCCTGGTGCAAATATGCTGTCCTTTGTTTTTTCCCAGATTATCTGCTAAGTACCTGTGGTTGGAATAGTTTATAAAACAAAACTTTATTGCCAGTAGGAGAGACAAGCAGCAGCACACTCTGAACACAGCAACTCCATTGATCACTAAAAGCAAATAGAGCATTATAAGTAATCCATGGCTCCTATGGGCATCCAGGGATATTTGGTATCCAGGTCACCTGGCAGCAATAACCAGCCATGAAAATGCCATTTAAATGTGGGTAAGAGTCTTGCTGACCCTTGGCTTTGGCAATGGCAGTGTGATTTTAGAGCAACATAGCTCACATGAATATTGTGAGTGGCATCCTGTCTATGCTGCTAATGTCAGTCAAAGGGCAGGGTGGCAGGGGGCTGGAAATCCGACTTCACCAACGAGATTGCTCAAGGGGCAGAGTGCCAGCGTGTCAAAATATATTTTGTAGCAGTATGTATTTATTGCCAAGGAAACACATATCAGACAGGTATCAGTCCTCTTGTCCAATATGTTACTCAGCCATAGACCTACACTAGAATGCTAGAAAATTAATTAGTCAAAATAAAAAATATTACTTAAATCCCCCAGAAGCTTTAAACCCATAAGGTCTTAAAATTCTCCTACTGCAGTTATTCAGCTTTCAACCCCGGGTTCTCACAGCACTGCCTCATTGATTGCCTTGCCTTGCATGAAGCCATGACCAGAGTTATGAGCCCCCAAGCTATTAAAAACGAGACCACACTCCCGGTACTAAGAGTGATTTCAGCATCTATTGTAATCAAAAAGGAAAGGCCTAAAGCAAGGAGGCCCGTGGGCTGAGCAGGAGTGTTCCTGTCGAGGATGCTGCAGGGTCTTCTGAGCAGCGATGTCCCCGATGTTCCAGGTGGAGCGGCACAGGTTCAGTGAGTCAGAAGCCCCCTTTTTATCCTGTTTTTTGTCCCTTTGGATGGGTTTCTTTTTGGACCCTTCATTTTCATGAAGGTTTAAGGTGCTTGATTGGCCCATTATGGTTCTGTCCAGGCTGGCTCATTTCCCTTGGGGGGTGGTGCACTTTACTTAGGTGTATTATGGTACATTGAGTACCGTATTTCTTACAACTACCCCTTTAAACCCCTTTTACCATAACCAAACTAACAGTACATGCTTAACAACTATCAACTATTTTACAATAGTTTCTAACCTATTTTTAACAATTATGAAGTGGAAAGAAGCAGTGCCCCCTGCCAACAGCAGTAGCTGTCCCCACACAAACAATCCAAATTCTTTAGAAGCTCTGCAAAGGGGAAAAAGAAAGAAAATTATGACCGTGTCCAATGGATTTAGCTTTTTAAAAAATATATATTGCACACTAGGCTTTTGGTTTGTTTCAGCATTACCTACATTTTAAGGAAGAATAGATGATGCTCTACCACAGATATTAGTCTCTCTTGTGGTTTCCTACTTGTCACTGTGGGAACCCAAGTCAGCCAATTGTTGTCAACTCCACCCTGCCAAGACACTGGGGCTCTGAGATGGATTTGCTTGAACATCCTCCATAAAGTTACTTTTCCAAGGAAGAGCAAAAGGTGTTTTAAATTGAGAAAGTCAAACAATACTGAGCAACATTCTGTGACTAGGTCCATCAGAGAGAAAGGCAAAGGCTGTACAAAGCATCTCCCCAGGTTCACTGTGTCCTTGCAGGGTGAGCCCTTACTGACCTGTTTCATTTCTGTGAGCTCCCAGATTTCCCAAGCTGTGGCAACCTCTGCACAGATGCTCAGTCTCCACTGTCAATCTCAGTCTGACAGTTTGGACCAACACATGAAAGGACTGGGGTTTCCAAGGTTCACCAAGTTATCCCCCCTCCCTGCTCCCCTCCCTCCTCCTGGCCCCAGTGCTGCTGCCCTGTGCTTCACAGGAAGGAACAGACACTCCCTTCTCTGAAAATGGGTTCCCCCACCTCTTCTTATGAAAGAATCAGACTTTGAAAGAAGAGGAAATTAAAGAGATACAGTTCTTCAAAAATGCCTTTCTGAGAGGAGGATTAAACTATTGGATAAATAGGTTCCAGTGCAGGCTGTAATAAGAGACCTTTCCTCTTACTCTCTTCCCTGGTCCATCAAGGATGTCCATCCTGTCCCTACCAAGGCTCTGAGCTATAATGCCTCCTTATAGCATGTCAGTACAGTAAGAGATTAGGAAGGCCTGCAGGCACAACAAAAAGATAAATAAAAAAAGATACTCATAACCGTTATGTAATTTTTTTCCAGGAGAACAGTTTCTTTAGTTCCCTTAATAGGAAGCTTTAATAGTCCTTATCTATTTGGAACCTATACAGTATTAGTCCTCTGCAATTGTCATAGTGAATGTATATAAATTATTCAGCGTCATTTTTTAATTAAAAACAAACAAACAAGAATTCTTAGATTCTACTTATAAGATAGCGTAAATACATTTTTTTCAAAGTGGCTCTAAAATAAGACCATTTCAACAACACTGTCCCATGGATAGAAGTGGACAATTTTGTGATCTCTCTGCAGACCCTTTGGCACTCAGCAATTTTCCTTAATTTCACTGAAGCCCTACATCTGAAGATGGTAAGGAAATGCAGAAGTTATTAACTTCTGTCAGTGTTGCTCAGGCCATTCCTCCTGTGGCCTAGCTGCTGTATAAAACCACATGAATGGCACTGTAATTGCTCAGATATCCAAAACCTGGTCATAATAAATTATTAATAATTAGTGCAACAATGTGTGGAGTGAAGACCTAGATGAAGCTTTATCCTGACTCTGCTGTTATTATACTTCATTAGGAAGTAGGCAGTTCATCAAGGAAAGAGATTAGGGAAAGCATGATCCACTTCTTAGGAGACAGTCACACTGCCAATGGAGGAGTCACTTTCAATACAAAAATATTTATCTTGGTACAGGAGACACTAAGCCTTGATCAGCTGTGGTATTTTGTGGCACAATGCAGGCTCCAACCACTACTCCACCACCAGGATGGACTCTGACAACATTACTGGCTATTGGTACTACATATGCAAGACCTCTGAGGACATCCACTAATCTAAATTTTAATCTCTTTCTTTATCTGACCTTGCATTGCCAACAAGAACGGTGGTTAGACAATGTGTGCCAAGAGAGTGCTTTTTAGCCTGACCAATGCAGTCTCATCCTTCCTGATAATTAACCTTTTGCTGCAGCTGTCTGATCTCCCCTCCCTTAATTTTCCAGTTCTGCACAACAAATGCTGTCCTTCATTATGACTGTACAGTGCCCAGACTAATGGCACGCTAGGCCAAGGCTATCATTACTGAACTGATTTACTTGCTTACTTGGGAAGCATGTCATCATGTTCTGTATTTGTAAAGCACGTGCCATCAAAAGATCAGAGCACGCTTCAGAAAGGAAAACAAACAAACAAACCAACCCCCAAACTTCTCTTTCTGCTCACAGGGCCAGAGTCTGGTTGGTGCTGATTTGTGCATGGCAGCTCTTTGCCAGGGAGGCGGATCCGCCGGCGCGGCACCGCGCTGACCGAGGCGCCGTTCCCCAGAGAAACTGTGCCAAAATGTGGCTCCAAGCCGTGTGCTGACTCATAGGCAGGGCCTTGAGCAGAAACTTTCTCATCCCATGGTGATTTTTTTTTAATCAGTGTACTGGAGAATTACAAATTGAGAAACTAAGAACAATGGTAAGTTTTTACAATATTTTGAAGCATGCACAAATATACTAAGCACAACAATTTTTTTTTGATGCCTTAGTTAATAAACACCAGTGTTTAATAATGTGAGCAAATGACCAAACTGGATTGTGAACTAGGAATGTAAGTGGAATTACTTCAGGAAAGGAAGAATGCCAATGTTTTTCCATATAAGATAGGTATGAGCAAAAAGAAGATGTGCATTAACAGCAAGAAAACTGAAACATGCCAAAATTCCTGTCTTTTACCACAATAGCGGCCCTTCTGTTTTAGAATTTAATAATCTAATAAGTTTTCAAAACTACCTAGTTATTTTCATTTTCTGCATGCTATTGAGTACAAAATGGAGAGTAGAAGCTATATACAGAATAAGCTACATACAGAATATCTGCAGCTAATGCTACTGAAATACTCAAATTTCTACCTCTACCCCATTTTATCTCTCCTTTTCCTGTACTTACTTTCAGGCACTTCTGTAGTGGCAGCTGTGCCTGTATTTCTTTCTTCACACACACTGGATGTTTTTATCTAAATAATTTTTCCAATGAAAGGAAGTACATCCATAATTGTCAGACACTGGCTAAAATTTTCACTCTTAAAAATATTTTTTTATTCTTTTATTGTAATTTGATGACTCAGTTGTCACAGAGTTATTAGCTAATGAAATACAGAAGGAGCAAATTTCCCAAAAGACAGCCAGGATTACTTACACTATTAACCACATATGAATAGATATGTATATGATGGTGCTGCAATTGCTGCTTTCCTTAATTGCTTTCTTTCAAACATGTATCTGCCTGGTGCAGCAACTTTTCAGCCACAGGGAAGTCAGCACAATGTTTTCCAGCTGCACCTCACGAGGCCAAAACAGACCCCACAACGCCACGCTGGCCGCCACGTGGGACACCGCTGAGATCATGTGCAGTGCTTGTTCCTGCAGTTTACACCCCTTGCTTGCTTGGTCATTAATTTTGGTAATTAAAATAATAGAGCCTGAATGAGTGGCATCTGGTAGCTCCTGGAGAGCTTTCTAACACGCTGAGCCCCATGAAATCCAGCATTAGGAGAGCCTGACACAGCTCCTGAGTGCTCGCACTCCCCTGAGCGTTCCCCTCAGGGTCAACTTCCCCATTTCTGTCTGCCTGCTTCTTCACACTATTACCACACCTTTCTTCACATCCAGAGTTCCCCTCCTTTGCTTCCCACACCAGCACTGTTGCCTGTGACTGCATATTTCCTCTGTGTCTGTATCGCAGGGCATAAAAAGCATGAAATGAGAATTTCAGTCTGCTATGGAAGGAAAATTTGGAAGCAAAAAAGAATGGATAGATATTTCAGTGAACAATCACAGATTGTAACTTCTGAAATGTTTACTGGTCATCTGAACACTGGAAAATGCAATATTTTTATTCCCTCAAAGACTACACCACTGAGGCTCGGTTTAGATCAGATTAAAATGAGATAAGGACACCTACCAACTACCACCTTTTATTCATTCAGCTCTAACTCACCATGTTGAAATTTTATGGACAACTACAGCTCTGCTTCAGCAGAAATCATAAGTCAAAGTCTACTTGCTTTTACTACTTATGCAACAGAAGTTTTCTATAATGCTCTCAATGCCTTTGTGTTAAAAACACATGCAGGGGATGGATACATTCGAAGGAAAGCTGCAAGTCTGCCCAGAACTTCAGGGAGCTGAGGACTACAGAAAGGATTGCTCTGCCTGTTCCTACTTGCCACCCATCTATTCAGTGTCTGAAGAGAGCAGAAGGAAGAGTTACTTCAGTGAGGAACAAGGAATGCTTCCTAGACAAGATAATGAAAAATAGTGTTCAGTAGTCAGGTATTCATCTTCAAAAAAGCATCTCACAGGTACATCTCATTCTGGTTTCTGTATCTCCACACAGGGTTATATTTTGGCATTTCTCTTACAACAGCAGCAAGAAAAAATGCTGTCCTGCTCATAAACAACTAAACATGATTCTGAGAATCTGGACCTCAGTGCCATGGGGATGTTTATCAGAAAGGACCCTTCATGAGTCACAAACCTACCGTCTGCTAGATGCTGCACTCAGCTAGGGAAGCTCTGTCAGCAAGGTGGCAGGTGAAAATGAAGTGCAGCAAACCTCAGGAAAGAAGGAGCATGAGCTGTGAGAAGAAGAAGACATAAAGCAGTACTGACTAGAGTCTACTTGCCTTTTTCATCATTCTGTCTTTACTGCAAGTGTAAAATGCAAAAGTGGTTATACACTGCTAACACTTCAAACTTGTGTTTTATCATTCTGCAGGCCAGGTATGTGGAGCAGCACACAAAGTCCCCATCTACAAAACATAACTCCCATTAACAGACTTTTCCTAGATTGTCTGGGACTCACACAAGGGCTGTGATGCAAGTTCTGCTCAGACATGCATGATGACAGAACACTGTGTGCTATTCAGGACCATAAAATGCTTACTTTGAAAGAACTTCTCAGTAAACAAAACAAAACAAAATCCTTCAGGTAAATAAGGTCTGTGCCAGTCAGCTGCATAGTGACGACAATGAGAGGCAGCCAACATAAATGCAACAAGCACAGTGTCTCATGATTATGCCTTGCTCCTGCCTTCATGCACTTGATGACCTCTATAGCCTCTACACAACAAGCACTATATAATCTCCTGCATTCTGTACTAGCAGTCAAGATTCATAGGGGTAAAACATTAAATTGATTAACATACAGAAATTCCTACTATGCACACTCCTACCCATGACACTGGCTTGTGCTTAATTCCAATTGTGGTTATGGTGAAAATTTGTAGAATTTTGCATCCTAGTCCTTCAAATTATTATAAACATGTGACCTTAAACCAACACCTGCTGGGCATTTTATCAGTTCTTCCCATTATTATTCTGTCTTTTATTAGCCTGAATAATTTTGTGGCCCTTTATCAGACCACTGATCTTTCACAGACTATTAACAGAAATAATAAAGCACGGGTAACTCTAGAGCAGCCTCACTGCTCCAGCTGACACTTGTGATATATCACTGAGGAAGAAGACAAATGGAAGACATCCATCTGTCAAAGTGTGTGAGTGCAGTGGCACAGACCAAAATAGTGAGCATATTTAAAGATATACCATTTGACTACTTTTTATATTAAAAGATACACTCACAATTTAAGGCAGCCTAGTTTGTCCACAGCCTTTCAGCAGGCAAGCAAATTCAGCTGCTTCTTCTCTGAGCCATCCATTCCAGCACCTCTAACTTTAAAAGCAGTATAAAGAGATGAACTTCCTGTGCCTAATGTCAGCCTTTGTAAACAGCTTCTGTGGGTCATCCTCTAGCCAGTTCAGGGAAACAAGACTGTATCAGTCTTATAGCATAAAGAGAAATTACATCAGGCAAATATTAGAAATTAATGCTTTTTTTTGTTTGTTTGTTTCTTCATGAAAGTTGGAACTTTTTCTGCTCAAAGAGCTACTATAAAATAAAGGCACTTTATGGATTAATTTCTTAACCATAGAGATTTATCCCATTGTACTAAGATAAATGGGAGAAAACATCTTCATCATCTTCATCATCTTCATCACCTTCATCATCTTCATCATCTCTATCATCTCCATCTAGGAGCTGTTTTCTTTCTCAGACGTGGAAGAGTGAAATAAAGAAAGGAATTGGCTTTCAGAAACGGAACAGTCTGCCTTAGCTACTTCCAGCTTCCACAAGAGAAGTGTGTGGCCTACTACAGTGACCCTCTTACTTGTTACACTCAAGAAACACCCCAGTAGCTCTTGTGGACTGGTTAATCAAAATGAACAAAATTTAAGGAAAAGAACAATGTTCCAGTTCCATCGCTACCAGCAGCTCCCATTACTGCTAAAATGTCAGCTCATCACAGGAGAGACCCCTGAACAGCCTCACAAGAGTGCCAGAGTACTTGGACCTAACAGGAGTACAAAAGGGAGGGAGTCAATCTAAAGCAACACAAATGCCCAGGTGTGACTCTGGTGGTTGCAGCACCAGGAGTGATGTAATTTAGACATGTTATCATTTTAGCACCATTCATACAGGCATGGCATGCCCCAGGTTTTCCAAACATGCAAGCAGTGCTTTGCTGTATATTAGCTGACATTTTCTGTTCAGTGGGGCCAGAGCTTGAAAAGAAGTAAGCTGCCATCAGCTTGTCAGAAAAGTAACCTTGGGAGGCAATGGCAGCAGTGGGATCTACAACCAGCTCTCAGGGTGAGAAAAGTTATTTCAGCTTCCCATGGGTAAAATTTCCTGGAGAGCCTTGGCTTTTTTAGAATAGCAAGTATCAATAGTAGACATATATATAAAGTTTCCTCGCGTGCTTCCTCCTCATAAGTTCAGGTGCTCATAACCCATGTTTCTGATTATAGGGAGACAATGTCCTCTGCTATCCTCCCCTGTTGCTATGGGAAAACTTTTCACCCTTCTGAAGAACCATTTTGGGAGCTCCTTCTCTCACCATTTTGAGTATCTATGGGTGCGCCCTCACATAAGGTGAAAGGAAATATGACTTTGGCTCCTCATAGGACCATTTAGAGCCCTGTGAAGAAATGGTAAGAAAATGCCATGGTCACATGAATTTCAGTCTGAACCCGATATTCAGAAGGAAAAAAAAAGTGTTGCAGTGAAACTGCTTCTCATATCTGTTTCTGAGGATTGAGAAAGGCAGCCTTCCTCCTGTTAACAACAAAGCATGCTTTCTTCCCTCCAGAAGGATCGAAACCAAAAGGACATGCCCAGGTAGATTCCCTCTGATTCAGGAGGACAGAAGAGCTCACAGTGAGGTTCTGAAGATTCATCATATATGGACAGAAGAGAAGATGGTTTAGAATACCTTCTTTACTATTATTACCCTCATTGTAGGAAGATTGGTCTGGATTACCAAGGGACTCTTTAGGAGTCCCTTCCAACCCAAACTATTCTCTGATTCTGTATACTTTTAGACATATTTTTCTCTTCCTCCCTAGTGAACAGATTTTTATATTGAATTTCATTGCTGTATTTTGTGAGTTGTAGATATGGGGTTTTTTCCTTCTCAGGTGGCATTTACTCTTTGGAATGGCTCAACTCTACACTGTGACTTACATCTCATTTAAAACCTAAAAATACATGGCACATATGCAATGCACACAACACATTGTCCTCTATTGACACTCTCTGCTGGGACTGAAACTCAAGTGAAGAGCTTTTTGGATGTAATATAGAGTCAAGCTGTTAATGAAGATAAAAGTCAGCAAGGCTTATACAAGATGACAAAAGCAGAATGTGCTTCAGCGAAAGCTAGGAGCATGATTCTTCCTAGAGATTATGCTGAGTCCTCAACTGATTTAAACTGGTGTAGTTTTGCCAAGTATATGGAGCTGTCATTTGTTTCCAGTTTCTCAGCTCTGGATTTGCACATTCCCAATGCATCTTGCATTGCAAAGCTTTAAAGTTAAAATATCAAATCACTTGCACAAGGAGGCACACAAGCATATGAAAGAGAGATGGGAAAAAAAAAGGCCAGAGACATTTTGCTGGTAGTCTTCTCCTTCAGAATATTTTATTAGATGAGTATCCTGACTAAAACAAGCACCAGCACTCATCTTGAGCTGTTTATGTCTCAACTTGCAGAATTTTTTTCTACATGAACAGCTTACTTTTCACAAGAAATTTAAATTTATTTATTTATTCAAAATGTTTTCTCCAAGCTAGACAAATCCTACCAAATTCAATCCAGCTTCAGATTAGATACTTTGCTCATATCTGTACACTCCTAAATCTTGCTTCCTTCAACCTCCCTAGTTTATTTAACTTTTAGTGTGAAAAAAGCCCTCATTCCCAATGCATACATTTTTGGAGGGAGAATTAACATGAGCTTCTATGAAAAACAGGCTGTTCAGAAAGCGAGGGGTTTGCTAAAACAGGGCCTTAATTACAGACAGTCATAGAGCCATAATGTTTGTAGAACTGAGTTTTGTTTTAGTTGCTACAATAATAAACCTCCAAATCCAATAGGACTGCTTTTGGACTGAAATGCCTTAGCGCTGACGATACCCCACTTCCCACAGTAGGACTGAGCTGGGCTACTTGCTCATTGTTGGTGCAGGTCTGGCTTCTGTCAGGGATGCAATTGTCAAGAGATGTGAACTGACTTGTAATCTTCAGTCCTGTAAATTTTACCTGCCATTCTAGATTTAAGCATCAATTGTTTCAGTCAAAATTCAGAATGCAACCAGCACATCCTACTCAATCATGCAGGAGCTTCTTTCCATAGGCCAATATCAAGTATATACTTGGAGATCTGAAATAAATCACTTCTAGTAAGACATTTGTTAGTCTGCCTAAATATTTCATAGATAACATCAAATTTTGATTCGTGGCCAGACTTTAATACCAGAGAATCGTTATGTGATGGCAAAACAGATCTCCCATTGGCTATATTTCCTGAAAAGAACATATAATTTCTGAGAATATTTACTTACCTTTTCAAAACCACAGAAATAAAAACCTCTGGTGTGAAGAAGCATGTTTGTAATAAGCTTCGGTATTACCGCAAAAACACCTCAGCAAATATTCTGCTTCACGCTCTCTGAGGTACCACAGAGAGGCTGATAATGTCTCTGCTTTGTAGTACTTCAAGGATAGAAGCCTTGCAGGGTCAAAGAAAATAAAAAAAGAAGGGAATAATAATTCCAAGCTCCAGGCAAGAACAACTTGGAGTTGTGAAAAATAAAACATCTAGACATGAGAACTATCCATAAAACATATTTCGACAAAGACTACCTTCCTTTTTCCCAGAGGTTTTCTGCTTTTCCCTCTCATGTCAGTCCTAGTTCTCATGAGGCAAGCTTGAGAGACTCTCAGATCCAGCTTCAATCCATTTTCTTTTTTTTTTAATCTTTATTAGGAGATACTCTTTGCATGGATAATCAAGTCATGCTCCCCTGTGGCAGCGGAGGTAGCAAATGTGGCAGAGAGGAGGCAACAGGAGCAGGTGGCAGGGTGGGGGAACTGCAAAAGTCCAGGGCTACCCCTTCAGATTTAGGGCCAGGTTAATCACAGCTCACCTGGTTTCACCCCGTGGTGTGGCTGCTCTCCCCTCACAGCCTTGCCCCACTTAATTCCACCCACGCAGGGCTGCTGGTGCAGCTGCTTCTCCTGTTCATGCCAACCTATACCTGAGCCGTCACCTGGGTTATGATAAGACAATATCAATAGCCTTGCATAGCAATGCTGTCGTGCTTTCCCACTCCTCTAAGAATCAAGACATATAGGCTTACTTTTTCTTTTTCTTCAGCTCTGACATGAGACTCTTTCTCTTTCATGCTTAAGCAAGCATAGGTCTGTAGAGGACTTCTAAGATATGATTCATCTGACCTGTTTCACAAATCTAGTTTAAGATGAGATGAATCATGTCTTACAACTATTTATTCCCCTCCACAGACTGCAAAAGAAGCTTGGGGACACTGACTCAGATTAAAACCCCTGCATTATGAACCTCAAAAGTTAGTTGATTTCAATCATAGTGTTCAGTCTCAACTACTAATGAACAAACAGAAAAGAGGTGAAAAAATCAGAGAACAGGGAATGTGTGCAGATGACTCAGTGTTATTCACCATACTCAAGCTTTGGAAAAAAAAAAAAAAAAAAAAGAGAGAGAGTGAGAACTTCCAGAAGAATCTTGCCAAAGGCTCATAGATAGTTGTAACACAAAGAAAATTAATTCTGGAAAAAGATAAGAAGTCTTGCAGGGTGTGTTTAAATCCGTTTTTGTGAATGCCTCTGAAAAAACTGTGACTTCACAACAGAAAATGTGAGATACTGTTGCACACTCTAATTGACAAACACATCCTGAGAGTCAAAGACAGTAAAGATAATTGTAGTGGCTGGTTTTGGTGAAATTGTGTATGTACATGCACGTAACTGAGACTGAGCTTAAGCAAACTGCAAGACATCATAATTTTATAATAATGACACTATATCTATGCATCCCAGGTGAGAACTGGCAGCTTTGCTGCTACTCTATAAATCACACACCTCTCACAGCTACTAATCTGCTGCACAGATCTTTCAGGCTAGCAAAGTGACAGGAAAAAGAAGTACAGAAGAATAAAATGCTAAGAATAGAACCAGTCTCTTGATTGCTGCTTCACAGACTGCCCTGTACACTGGATCTCACCTCCTTTCTCTTTTTACTTCTATACAAATAGGTATTTCTTATTTTTTTTATGAATGCATTAATATAAAAAAGGCTTTAGGGTTTTTTTCTTTGAGATGGATTCAACTTATAGGAAACTGTAGATCTCTCCCCTCACCCCATCCTGTCTTATTGCTTTGTTGTTCTTCTCATCTTACCTCCCCTGCTGGTCCTCCAGAACTTTTAACATGGTCACTCTAATGTGGTGTCCCTAGTAAGTAATGGGGCTTTAAAGCAATTATCTTTCATAGCACTTCACTGATAATGCTGACCTGGAATTTCAGGCAATGTAAACCAGAGCCACTGAGCAAGGAGCCACAGGGTTCTTCTCCTCCATCTCAATGTTCAGTGCTTCTGGTATTTTCATTCTTCTTGAAGGCAAACTGACTTTTGGACGTCTGTATATTTCTTACCTTTAGAAATATGTATCCTGTCTATTGTTCAATATTGGCTCATGCTGATAAGTACTTTCATTAGACATGTTGTGAAAATTCTTCCTTTTGTTAGAAAAAATAACCCTGGGAAGGCTACATCTGTCTTGAAAAGGTATATGAATTTGGGAACTATTTAGGAAAGAAATAGGGACTTTTGACTGCCTAAAACCCCCTTTCTTTTCAAGAAAAACAAAACAAACTATTTTTTCTAAAGTGCATCTTGAGGGAGGTGCCAGGCGAACATAAAGAGGATACTGAAGTATTTCTTCTATTCAAAAATACAACTTTTGCATGACAGCCTTTTTCCACTGCCCTTTGCACCAGCTTTAGGGAAAGGTAAGTCTCTGCATTCCCATTCAGTCTCTGGACTTTATGGAGATACTTCATTAGCTAAACTAATTTTTAAAATATGTTGGTGAGATAGTTCTCTGGGTCTGAATCTCTCACCTTCAGAAGGGACACAAGGTATGGATCAATGTGTGAAGGCAGCCAAGCTTGCTGAATTGGTGAAAAGAGATGTATAGCACAGTTCAACACATAAGAAGTGCACGAATCTATTTCTATGCACACCTGCTCTCCCCTTAGTGGGGAGGAGACAGCATCACAATGGCCTGTCTTTTAAAAGGAAAAGTCATGGCACTGTTTTTTCCCTTTGCTGCACACCCTTCAGGGAAAAGCCTTTAAGAGAGGCGAGGGAGAAAATAGATTCTCATTTGTCTGCTTATTCCCAAGTATAACTCAATGCAGTCAAAATGGATTTTTCCCCATTCTCTAACCTAAGAAAAATAAACGCAGAAAAACAATTTTGCATCCTCTGTAGGGAATTAATAATGTATGAAATTATTCTTCCTATGTTTCTGACGTATTATTGGCATTTACTTAATGAAGAAGCTAGAAATTCTCCTCACCATAGACTACTATTCCTAATTCAGTGAAAAGTGTGATCTATGAAGAAGGGAATTAGAGATGTGCACCTGGCAGAATACTGCATCTGAGAACACAAAGATTTTGGATTTCTGCATATTGATAAACTAGCATTTTTGGGGAAAATAACCTCACACACACATACTGGGGGAAAAATCAGGTAATAACATTTATTAATTTGAACACACACATATTGGGAAAAAAAATCAGATAATATTTATTAATTTGATCATGACATTCTAGCAGACAACCTTTAACAGCAGGTCTGGATCTGAATGGTGATGTTTGAATACATTTTGAATTGCTGCAGAGCTCCAGATTAATAGTGCTGCAAGATCAAAAGTCTGTGATGCAAAATTTTAGTGTTGCAAGTCATAACATAAAACCCACACTGCCTGCTTTCACCAGATTCTCACTCAGCAAAGTGCCTCCATAACCCTCTGTTTATGGTTCAGCTTTACATCTGTACAAGGCTGAATTTGGCCTCCAATGCCACAGGAGACATCATACAACCCACCCTAGTGCTAGGAAGGGTGGTGGGTCTCCTTCCTGCTCTCCCTCCCTGTCTAGGAAAGGGCAGAGCAGATGAACAGATGTCCACTTGGGAAAACATGCCAGCTCAGCCTGGGAAAAACGGGGAGTGGGGCTACTGTGAGACTTGGAGCAACCACCCAGCCCTGGCATCATTTGTGCTTCCTCTGGTTACTTCATAGGAGTGACACTGATTCCCTCAGCTGTTTTTTTTTTTTTTTTGGGGGGGGGCATGTATAAAGCTCTGGAACAGCACATTTCTAATAGGTAGGTAGAGTGCTAATTTAATGGTAAATTACATATTTGGATTAGCAGCTTGGCTGCTTTGTTGTTCGGTTCTTTCAGACAACTTGGATGGTGGCCATCAGCTCTCTGTGATTTATCTCTATTTAATTTTTCCACTTTTTCAGACCTTTGGCTGTTGGTAATTCAATTTCTGGCAACTGCAGACCTTCACTCCCTATTATAAGTTACACCCCAAGGCAGACATACTGCCATCTGCACTGCAATGGTGTGGCAGCTAGTGGATGAAAGGAGGCAAGTGTCCAGATGCCACTTGGGCTCAGAAATAGCTTTAATATACAAATGTTTGGATTAGAAATATTATCTAAGTCCAAATATGCACCCCTCAAAAGAATTAGGGCACTCTCCCAAGGGACCACTCCACTCTGTACCCCACTTTTGCATTTTGCTTGTCCTGACAGCTTTCATGGATGAGGAAAACTAAGTATTTTCCTTTGCTCAGCCTCCAAAATCACCAAAGGAGGAAATAATCCCCATCCAGTCATCCATCACACACATTCACTTCACTTCCCACATCTTTCCTGATCCTCTCTCCCAATCTCCATGCTCTCCAGAAAAAAACCTTCTTTTGGGAGATTTGTGTTTACAGCAAATCATCAGCTGCTTCTTTCCTGAGAAATATATCTTGTTTCCAGCTACTGGAAGCAGCTTTCCACAGGTGGCTGGCACAGAGTAGTGCCACCAGGTGCTGTTGCACTTAAGAGCAGGTAGACATCATCCCTGTGCAGCAAGCCTGAGAATTATACTAACCTTGGCCTGAATTAAAGTCAGATGATTATATTATATTATTATCTCAACATCTTTCTAAAAAGCTCAAAAAGATATTACCTACTGTGAGGTGGGAAGACAATTCAGGAATGCTCAGATCAGCACTAGTATAGCCAATCTTTTTGACCTCCTGCATGACATAGGATCTGACCCCACACTCGCTCACTCCTGAGTCAAACCTATAATTTCCCAATGAGCTATGGCACAGCTTGATGAGCTACTAGCAAGAAACAAGGATGCTGCTGTTGCTCCATGAGCTGATTATCCTGAGATGTAGCAAGCCTGTGTGACCATGGTTACATCTTCCTGTCCTCTGATGAGAAAGGGGAACTACAGTGATTATCCTGCATGACAACCAACGGTGTGGAGAATTGTCCACGACACTACTGGAGAATTCCTTTGTTTCTTTTTATGTCTCCTTGAAAAAATATTTTAACATACAAACTGCAGGTTTATTGGCACCTCCTAAGCAGAGATCCACCTGATATTATCCAGGCAGTGTTTCAGCTGTCTCTACCCAAAGGCTTCAGTATCTGTCTGATAATATATCTCTAAACTTTCTGGACTTCACAGTGAGAATGTGAACATTCCATTTGCTCCTTGTGGATAGGCACAACTATCTATAATACACACGCCACAGCCTATGTGGGCAAAAGCCCACCATACTCAGCCTACATGTCTGTTTTAGGGCTATCTTCCCAAAGAGAAAAGGTGAAGTGAGAATAGGAGAGTCAGGCTCTCTAACACCCATCCTCTGATAAACTGTTCTGAAAGTCGTGGCAAAAAAGGTAAATCAATCATGAGTATTTCCTATTAAAAAAAAATCCATTCTTGTTCTCTAAAGGCATCTTTGCTGTTACCTCAGTGAAGTTAATGAAAATGAAATGGAAGCCTGAGCCAGAGAGAACAGAGAACAATTTAAAGACATTTGGGCAACATGGAATTAAGTTCTGCTGGAGGGCAATATTCACTTTGCACATAATTTTGTTTTTGTGAAATAAAAGACTTGTTACAGCTTGGCAATGCTTTTTAAGAGATCTAAAGATCTAAATTTCTAACAGAAAACAAACCCTTTAAGATGCTTGACTTTCATTGTTCCAAATTATTACATTCTTTAGCTCTAGACAAGATGGTTTTGATATTTTAATATCTTTTTTATTAACATAAGTAAAAGTTGCATTGTGTCTGCATAAGGTGTGGCTCAAAGCAATGATTTTTTTACTACTTTAATGTAGGAGCGTTTTCAAAAATGTATCAAAAAACCTGTGAAAGCAATTTGTACCTCAGCAAAGATTTTCAAAAAAGGAAAAAAATCAAGAAGAAAAATATTTTAAAAAGGTACTTTACTCACTCTACTTACACAAGCACCAGGTAATACACAAATATTGTCCAAACTTACACATTTGTATTTTATGAAGACTTTGAAACACTCAGAAAGTGAAGCACAGACTGAAGAGCCTTAAAAGACATGGTTCTAGAAAAGCCACTGGTCATGGAAAACCTTGACTTAAGTATTCAGGTGAGGTAGCAAAGATTAATGTGCAATATGGTTTATATACTTGAAGTACTACAAGATTAGAAAAACAATAGAAAAAGGTGAGATTGCTTTCTACAAATAACGAGAATCCTGTGGGCCCTTTCTGCAGTTACAGTTTAGTGGGATCCCTTTGAAGCCAAAGGATAAAGCTATCCTGTGTGAGAACATCAAAGTACTCAAATAATGACAGATTGGTGTAGCAAATGCTATGGCTTTCCCTTATCTGCTCACAGCTCTGCAATTCTGCAAGGCAATGTGGAGAGCATACCAACGTGCACAGGGATAGCCCGACAGATACGAAAACTCATCCGTGATGATAACAAATGGCACAATTATCAGATTCACAACAAAGCGTGGAACTGAAAAATTACTAATTCAGTGCACATATCATATTACCCAATCTACCTGAAAAGAATGCAGTGGGAAAAACTGTTATGAATTCTGAAAAAGTTTTAAAAATTCATCAGACCATGCAAAAGACATCTCCCTAACCTATAAACCATTTCCTGGCCACTTACAACATTTATCGCAGCAGTCTGTGGTTTCAATCCGTTAAAATGTACCATTAGCTGGGGAAGGTATTCAGTGCTATCTGAATGTTTGAGAGCTCCTTGAATCCAAGATTTCAAACAGCTTTGTAAGCAAAAGTGACAGTGTTTACCAGAAGGGTAAAATATAGAAAAATATTTATGTACACTTGTAGTTAATTATTTCACTATTGAAATGCAAAAATTTATCTGTGAAAAATAATTATTAAGAACTCCTAAGAATGAAAATACAATGGTGATTTTCTAAATTAATTTAACAGTTGACTTACTTTAATTAGTGATAAACTTTATTGCAAGTTTCTTTAATCACCTTCTATTTATGCATGGGACCCCCAATCTTGGTTGAGTAATTGAAATCATTGCAATAATAAACAATGCAAGATATTATCTCATCCTTATGGGTTTGTGTCTGTTTGTGGAAGCGACAGCAAAAGGATTGGAAGACTTATTTTTATCTTACTTTATTAAGTGTAAACCACCTATTTTAATTTAAAGTTAGGGAGCATGGAGTGAACAGACTTCTTCAAATCATGGGCAGACCCACATGCCCTGTGTCATATCCCATCAAAAACTCATCAACTTCTACTTGAAATATGTCTTTTCTTGCAGTATTATGGGAAGCCTAAGTAATAATTTCACTTATCTAGCTGATGGGAAAATAACTTCTAACCTTCTAACCTTCATAGCTAGTTTACACCTCATTGGTTTTGTAAATTGCCTTTTACTATGAATGTGCTTCTACTGGTTTCATTATTTGTCCTAGTGACATATCCATGAGCAGGTTCTCGCACATTTATTATTTTTGGACAAAACTAGCTAAGTTCACTTAGTCCTCTTTTGTTAAAGCAGACACTGTTTACCTCAGCAAGTCTGCTCCATTTCAGTTTGAGTTCATTTTACTGAACTTGAAGAGCAGGACAGCACTTTGTATTTTAGATGGAATGCAGTGTAAGTTGAAAATTTCCTAATTTCCTTTGGGTACACACCATCAAATACATCTTAGGATCATTTGTCTTCTCCAGAGGTATATGAGTCCAAACTGCTACAGATATGGCTTCTCTTTGTCACCTTTAGTCATCCTAGTAACACTGAACACACAGACGTCCTCCTTTTCCTCATCTATTTTTAGCAGATAAGCTTTGAGTTTATAGCTAAAATCTTATTTTATGTTACAGCTCAGGGAAGACTTTTGATACCAGACAGACAAAAATCATCTCAGTATTAATATTTTGCAGCTTATTAGCACAGTACAGTACTGCTGACTTTCATTGCACCACACAGAGCTTCATTTGAGATGATTAAATTTTAATATCAAGACATTCAACTAAGCTATGCTGGAAAATCTGTCATTAAAATTCGTTTAAGTTTCATCACACCAATCCATGGAAAAATCAACTATGACAGGCTCAGGAAAGTTCACATTTATATAATGCTCTTTATACCCATAGAGAGCACACAGAAAAAGTCAGCACCAAATACCACAGCAACTTTTTAATACACCACACCTTCTTTGCTTGAACTTTAGGGGTGTATGGGAAGAAAAGTAGGACAGCAGAAGAAAGGACAGTGCTTTGAGGTAAAAGTTTCTGATCTCATTGAATGGAAAAACACTAGATAAAACATGTTGAGAATGTAAACAAAAATGAAGACTGTTTCCACAATGTATAATGAGCTGTAGTAATGCGAATAATAAAACTGCAGGAGTTACTTTGGCTTGAATTTTTGTTGGAAGAAGATAAATTAAACAGCAAAGTTTTGAACAACTTTTTTTCTCAAACATGTCTGGCGACCATGAGGAACTGTTAGAAAAGATAAGCATGATGATGGTTGGAGTTTGGGGTATTATTTTTTCTGGCCAGACTTGGGGGAACAAAGGTTTTATTATTTGGTGATGTTTTTGGTTTTGTTATTGTTGTTGTTTTGGGTTTTCGTTAGATGTTTCGGGGAGGTAGATGTTTGTTTGTGGGTTTTTCTTCTATTTTTTTTTAATGGTAATAATATATTTTAAAACTTTTTTCCAGTTTTATCAACAGTACTTTGCTCTTGGAGGGTTGCATCTCTGTTTTTGATTTGCATTCTAATCTGAGGAATCAAAGTGCTCCAGACACACTGTCCCAGTCACAGTCAGCAGACCTGCAGCTACTCTGGCCTGGCTGAGTTCCTGGCAAGCAAACTCCAGTTCTGGAACTATGTAGCCATAAGAATAAACTTTACTTTCCTAACAGCTAACTTCTTTAATATTTTTTGATTATTCCCCCCCTCCTGTTTCATAAACCATATTAACACAAACTATATTGATTTTTTACATAGTTTTTGTACTCCCTTTGTCATTATTGTACATTGTCCTACCAATGTGTATGTCCTACCACAATTTCCATCATAACTTTTTTGATTCATGACTTTTTTTCCTAATGTCAAATCATATCCCTCTTTAGGACATTTTTATAATGTTATAACTGGAGAGAGAATCAGTGATTCAAAGCTTCTTTTCATTATACCTTCATATATTGCACCTGCCACAGAAAGAATTGTTTTTTCCCAGTGTACAGCTAACTCTTGCATTTGTGCTCTGTGCCAGTTGTGGTGGGTAATTGAAATCCATCTGCTCACGAGCGATTGCTGCTTCCAAACCAACAACTCGCTAACTTGTCTCCTGCTTCCTGCAGCTCCCTGTGGGGTCAGATGTCCCTCTTTTGGCCCAAGTCTCTGTCCTGTTATTTAGACACACACCTCACTGTCTATTCCTTCTCCAGCACCAATCAGACCTGGGGCATCCCAGGGCAATCAGTGGAACACAAAAGAGGTCGTTTTTGTCCCATCAGACCTATGACCGGGTCAGGATAGACAAGCTTGCTCTAACTCTCCCCCATCAAAGCTTGTGAATCCAACCCTGACATCCCACAGGATTCGCTATACACCAATGCTGTCACTTGTGAACATATTCTTACTCTGTCCCCACGCTTATGGATTAGAAAATGCATGGCATGTTTAAGCACCTGGCAAATAGGTTGTGTGTGATCTTTGTTTTCTATCTTTCCTTTAATGAAATTCCATTATGTTGAAAAGAATTTTAATGAAATGCATGCAAGAAACAAGCAAAAATTGTTTTAAAATTAGATTTAATTATACATTAACTGCGAGTCTTGTATGCAGTGACCTGATACAGTACTTAACATGTTTATCATTAGAAATGCAATGATAAAAAGAACCAAAAAAATGCTTTTGGTCCCTCTAACAGTCCGATAAAAGCATAATTTAATTGGCTTATTAATGGGTAGAAAGTCAGAGGATCCAGGAATGTGACATTCTGCCTAAAGGATTGGAATAAACAACTATGACGAGAACAAAAAATGTTTATATTTCCACTTTCTCAGATGACAATTTTTAGCAGTTACATAGGATATAAGTACTAAGAAAGTAAATTACTTCCCCAGTGTTACATTTGTCAAAGGTATCTTGAAGAATGGTAGCTGGAGATAGTTTGTGACGTTCCTGTTTGATGCAAAAGTCAGTGTCCAAATATAATAACCATCCATGAGAGACTGAATACTTTGTGCATTATACTTCTACAATGATGCTGAAAAATGAAACTGATTTACCTGCTTACTTATTCCAGCTTTTGTTCTTTTGCTAAGAATCCATTGACCCACGTAACTATTTACTTATTCACCTGATAACAGTTTTCTCAGAGAGCTCGTGAGCTCATTAATTTAAAGGAAAGCTCTTTTGATCTAAGACTAGACAATATGAAAAATTCATCTCTTCTGGAAATTTTTTATTTCATTTATTTTGTTGTTTTTTTTTTTTAATTTAATTTATTTTGTTTTATCAGCCTTGTTATTAAACCAGATTTCTCATATGACCTTATCTGCCTTTAAGTGAAGGGCATGCATCCAATGATACCCTCCCTGTTCAAATTCTTCAATCTAATTCTAATTTTCACAGGACACTACACATTACACAATCACTGCTATAACCATCCAAAATGTTGTATTACAACTAGCTGGTTTTCATCTCTCCCTAACATATTCTTTTTTGCTTTTGTTGTGCCTTTTATTTTTCCCACTGCCACTAACAGCCCTTTAGTTTTAGTACCTTTTGCATTTTTTCTCTTAAAATTTATGACACGGGACTGTGCTATTCCAAGGAAAATCTACATGGTCAGGCAGAAACTCAACACAGATTTTTTGCCTGGGGTGTAAACTGGCAGAATGCAAGCTGGCTCTGGTCTGGAATTTGATGTAGAGTTGTGCATAAGCAAATACACTTGGCCAATACTTGAATCCAACACCTAATTTTCCCTTTAGGGCACTTTCTACAGTTCTTCAGTAATTTCCTTATGCATGTGTATGCATCATGTATTTATGTACACACGTACGTATTTTTTTGCAGCAAGTCTGACACTTGAAGTATCATTTCAGGGACTTAAAGTGCTTCTCTTTCCTTTGATTTTGCACAGCACTTCAGAGAGTAAGCATTTTTGACATCCTTAATCTTAGGGACTTATATTTTTGATCCACTGTTGGTTTAGGGTTGTTTTCTTTTTTTTTTTTTTTTTCCCTAAGAGAAAAGAGATTGATGCATACAATTATCAGGAGCACACAGAAAATGAGTTAAGGCGAATTCTCGACTTGCCTATTTTCGTGTGGCCTATGGGTTATCCCAACTTATTAAGGTTAACAGTGAAATTACTCTAAAGCAAAGAAGTAATTTAACAGGTATGTAATTTGAGGGGTGGGATTCCATTCTTTCTCTTCCAGGCCAAACTGTAATTCTGCCAATTGGTGCCACCTCACTCTGCCCCCAGAAACCAACCACTTCCAATGAAGCATCAGCAGAGAACATTTTCCAGCCAACACTTTGTATCAACACTGTTCATTCAGCTGAGAAGCAGCTGGCCAGATTTTAATTGAGATTTTCCAAGTAATGGACTTCAGCATGGGATCAAGCTCAAAGAAGATATGAAGCAACTGAAAAGGAGAGGAGGTGAAGGTGACAGACGTTCAAATGGTAAATGAAGCAGCAGCAGCTGCTGTGGGCAGGTGTCTCAGAGATCTGCAGCAAATTTCAGCCTGGAATGCCTGGATGATTCCTCCTTCACACCTGGCCTCCCGAGGTTACTAACAATCCTTCTGGAATGTTTTCTCCCCGTGGCATTTCGCACACCTGTACCAAGGATGCCGGCTGCACGCTGGGGCTCAAGCACCCACGGCTCTGTTCCTCACTGTGCTGCTCATTGGGGCTGTATCCCGTGGTGCTCATGGGGCAAGCACCCTCCTTCTGCTGCAAAAAAACCCTTGCTCCTTGTGGCAGCAGCCACCAAACATGCTGACAGTCTCCTTCACCCTTAAGATACCCAAGCCATGGAAGATTGATAGAGGCTGTAGTGCAATTCAGACACAACTCATTTTGGAAATACTGTGCTGTGATGAAACAGTGCAAGAAACTCGTCTTCTAGGAAAAAAAAAAATCCTCATTAGATGAAAAATACATGGAAACAGCTACAAAAATATGTCAGAGCTGTACTGCAGGGTTTCAGTATCATTTGCTCATCCTCTTTACTGAAATTAATTCACAAGACTTGCCATGATATGCTGATAGGATACAGCTGTAAAACTTTAAGCTGTTGTTAAGAATTCAAAACATGACAATCAGAACAGTTCTCTTTATATACAATTAGAACATTCATTTGCTTGTTCATCACAAAATTAGGTAGTAGAAGCAACCAGAAGCTGGGAAAGCAGCCAAGCAATAAAATTGATTGATTGCCCAAACACATAAAAATCATATCCACAGCTTTCAAACAATCTCTCAAAAGCAGAAAATCAGCTCTTCAGCATTACCAAACAACCTGGTTAGACAGGATGGCAAACCTGCTGTTATATGGAAGACCAAGTTTGTCTGCGAGGTGTAGCCTACACAATTACTGGTTGCTCAAAATAGTGTGCACCTCCATAAGTCTGTCTCTGTTTAAATGAATTAGCAGAAATTATTCAGAAATACCATTTTTCTTTATTCCTCAATTACATAGACATACAGCTGTGTGTTGAGGGAAAACATACCAGTCACATCGCCTATGGTTTTTTTCCAAAAAGATGCACTCATTTAACTTTTCAACTGCTTCTTTTATAAGGCTACAGACCACTTCCCCACAGCATATCAGTTTTCTTTGGTTCATACATTACAGTCAAATTGTATCAATCCTTATAACCAAAGGATCCAGATTTCAAATTATACTCGTCTCTCCTGGACTGCCACATCATTCTCTCAAAGTCAACATGGTCCAAACCAAGCATTAAACAAGCATTTATAGTACAGATGGGGTATAAATTGCAGAAATTAAAGCAAATTTGGTATATTCACAGGCAGATTTTTCAGTGAAAGGCTAGTATATTCAACCTCTAGGTTTCATCAGAAGAATGAGAAGTAACTACTCAAAACTGGGCAAAAAGTTCAACTACAGGTATTTTAATTAAGCAAATTAGTTGCTTTTTCATTGAAAGAAATCTCAATAAAAAATCTGAATTCAGCCTCGGAGAAGGTGCTGAATACAACTCCTTGTATTCTAGTCAAAGTCATCTCAAAAACTGTTTCCGATTTTCACTAACTGAATCAAGGCCACAGCTGTGCATTCAAAATTCACATTGGTTTTTGTTATTATTATGTCTGACAGCTTTAGTCAATATGAAGGATCAGAATTCATGACACAGAGCATTCTGAAGGATTCAGTGTCTTGCCCTGGCAGAAGCTATTGAAAATCCAAGCCTTTTCAGGCTCTGATCAAGAGAAGAAATTACTGCTGACAGGTCCAAAAACTTGTTGAAAGACTTTTCACAGGAGAAGTTGCTAATGAGACAAAAATCTAGCAAATATATGGCAATAAATATCTTCAAAGACCTTTGTAAGTATTAACTAATAAAAATTAATTTCACTAAAACTTCTACTTGACTCTTAAGTGGCTCGTTAAACAAAACAACCAAACAAACCTACCTGCATGCTTAAACTAGAGCTTCTGAAAGAGATTTGATTCACATTAATTGCTAAAAATAATAAAGCATCATGATTTTTACCTACATATATTGAATGGACATTACTCAGCAATCTCTGAGCTGTAAGAGTTGCAATAGTCCTTTTGGTTTTTAAATTGTGGTTCAGTTTTCCATATCATTGTAATTACTGCAGCTGTACTGTTGCCAGCAAAATCCTAGGCTCAAGCTCTTGGCTATGACAGCACATCTAAGTAATCACTGTGGAATACCAGGCTAAACTCAAACAGGTTTCTTTTTATGAGCTATATACATGAGCAAAAGCTAGAGCATGTTTAAACAAAGCAAATCAATTCAAGTAAAGCCTCCCTACCTAATAGATTCACACATCTTATTAAGGAGAGCAAACAAGCCTCAATGAAGAACATCTTTTAAATGAGAGAAATAAGGCTTTGGTTCTCCTATCCAGGCAGGGCAGGGCATAGCCCCAGTTTCAGGATGTCTCAGTGCTCAGAGAAGCAAATCCATTATGAAATGAGTGTACTGTGGATTTTTCCCTCCTCTGTCTATTGCTTGTTGTCCTACTTGGCTACCTAGCAGAGCTGTTTTGATTAGCTGATGACTCCTGATGGGGTACGTCACCCTTTGCCGGACAGCAGGAGTCATGGCTAAAGTGATTTCTTATTCAGCTGGGCTTGCCGAATGACAGGACACCTTCTTCCACTTCCCCTTCTAGAAAATCCCCAAGTACTTCAGAAACTTGTAAGGTGTGAACAAATACTGGCTCTAAAGAAATATTTAGAGTAATATTCTTAGTTAGTGGAAACTGCCAGCATCATTTCCTATAACGAAAACTCTCCCTTTCACATATTTTATTCTATTCCTAGGTAAAACTTGATGAAATTGTCCATGTAAGTTGGTCAACTGTGTCATCATTGGTTGTGACACCTCAGATGCTACAAGCTTTTTCCACTGACTTTTCCATTCTAGGAAACAACTGTAATTGCTCTAATTTGTCTGCGAGACAGCCATTGCCACACTAGGGGCTGTGAGTAATAAATGCCACACTACAAACTTCCTTTTTAAAAGGTACTCAGACACACAGATTTGGAGGCAACAGCTCCAATCCAAGAAACTACTCTCCTTAGACTATAACATACTTGGGTAGGAAGGTAGCTAGAGAATTACAAACTACGTCTTTGAGAAGACACTGTTGGTCTGATTTTCCTTGTATTTTGCCCCAGCAGCATAGGCAATAAAGTGTGAAAAAAACCCTATTATTTTAATTTGTAGCACGTAGTAACTCCTTAGCCATGGTGAATTTGTCCAGATGAGTGACTAGAATGAAAAGAACTAGAAGGCTCAAAACTCCAGAACAGCAATTGATTGAGACTCTCTTATCAGAGACACTGGGCATGGGTCCGTGGTTCATATACACAGACACAAATCACATTCAGAAATTGACTGCTTAGTACATTAAGTAAATTTTTACAGCTAATTACAAAATACATGCTAAGGAGTGCTTCATATTCCAAGGGATTTTGATCTCTATGAAAATTATTAAATACAGAATTGGTAACTAGATTAATAATTTAATAAAAATTTTAAAAGGAAAATATAGGAAAATTAAAACAATTACTAACAAACACAGTGACTTAATGCAGAATTAATTCAGAATTTCAAATAGAAAATCCAGTTTTCTTGGAGGTTTCCTGTTTATCGTGTTTTTTAAACTATCTGACATCATCATTTACTTTGCACAGTCTTGCAGTCATTTCTATCTCTCTCTTGTTCAGTAACCTCTCTGACTAAACAACCTGAAAATACATGGTTACTTATGAAGAGAATTCAAATTGATAAAATGCTAATATAAGTGGTATTGAATGGCATTAGAAATCTCACCAACATTACTGAACAGATTAAATTAGCATTCTTCTACAATATTGAGACTCTGTCACAGAATGCAGATCAGAGCACATGCCTTTCTCTAACTTTTATTCAAATTAATGCCTGGCATTTCCTTGTTTGGTGGCTTTATAGTAATGGAGAATTATGATGGAATACTCAGTTGCTGCCCAGGTACTATTATTCACAGGAGTCACAAACCCCACTAGGCAGTCAAAATATACATTGAATAAATTATGTGGTATATTCCACATGAATATCTGGTTCTGTTGTGAACAGAAATATTTTAATACTTTACTTTGTTTTCTTCTCCCCTCATCAGTCAGGAGATACTCTCATGAGCTGCAGATACTTGTATTTTTGTGATTAGAGCAGTATTTCCTCATTATCTACTACATTATCTATAATACATGCATAGGGCCTGAAAAGAGAACTTTTCATACACAAGGACTGAATTCTGCATCAAGGTGCAGAGATGCTATGTGTTATCTAAGGCACAAAAACAGGTTCAACCTGTTTTATTGAAACAGAGACATGTCACACTATGGCACCACAAAACTTACAGTTCAAGCATTTTAATACAGCATTTAATCACAGTTGTGAACACTTTGCAAGAAGAACCCTGTTTTTCCTTGATATACATTTTCCTCTAGGCCTCCAACTTCAAGACGATTTCAACAGAAAAGTAGCCTTTTCCTCACTGACAGACATGTACATGGATAAGCTCAATGCCATCTTGACACGTTTCTCTTGTCTGGATTTTTTTCCCCTATCTTGATTTACATTTCTTCTTCAGACAGGGAATTATGTGTAATTATCTTTACGATTCTGTGCAATAGTGGGACTATTAAAGAAATACATGTTCACAGGCCAGAGGAATCCATCTGTTTCCAGTTATTTCATGCAAAACATCATCCTCCCTCCTGTGAAAACATGAAAGCTGCAATATCACAGTCTGTCTTAGGTGTTTCCTAGGTGGGATTGTCTCTACAATTCTATCTGTAGTGGGTTATTTCATAAGAATTATTTCAATATACTACAGTTAATGTATGATATCTGAACTGCAAATCCCGCATCTCTGGTATACTGAAATTTCTTCCATTACATAAAATTCAAGTCCTCACTGAAAAATTATGGTGTTACAATGATGCTTTATGGTGGGAAAAAAAACCCAAGGAACCCAAACAAAAGCCCTAACTGAAAAACTCTGCTTTATGAGTTTTCATTCTTTTATAAATTTTCACTGCCTACCCTCTGATCTACCCTCTTTGTACTGAGTATCCATGAATAAGCTGAGAAGTAGCCTGCTTGATCAGAAGTATTTACAAAGCAAATCTCAAACTGTTTCAGCAGTCCTGCAGCGATGCATGTGGAGCTTGATATTCTTTGTCCTGAAGTCAGATACATTTACAGCAGTGGGAGGCTTTAGAGAAAGAAACTGAAAAAAGGGAGGATAATGATCAAGACCGTTGAAGTCCTAGGGGAAGTTGTGCATATTGACCCAGACTAAGGCTAGGTAACATACCATGATGTAAGAAACTTGGGCTCATAGGAGGAGGAGATCAAGCAGGTTGATGGAAGAACAGATATCTGAAGGGAATTATCAGAAGAATTTACATCTCAAAAGCTGAAAATACAGGCAAATATGACCAGTAACTTGGAATAAAACCATGATGGTGATGATCAGCAATTTAGATTAGCTTGAGGCAAGATAAGGCATAAGACTTGGAGATGAAATGATTGATATCTTAAGCATGGGAAAAAAAACAAAGGGGGGAAAAAAACACTGTGAAAGGTTTCTATATTACCCTGTTTCTAAGGAGAATACTTCTTGCTCCCTTAGGTGTAGCATGAAGCTTCTAGAATACTTGTAAATTTTTTAGATATAACTGAATGTAGCCAAATCCGAAAGAATCTGATACAAAAATTTTAAAAAAGAAAGAAAAAAAAATCATTCAAAAGAGCTTCTGCAATAAAGCCTCCTGCTGAAAGACATGAAACAGAACATAGAAAAACACTTAGCAGATAATGTTTCTGCATGTTTACAATCATCTGTTTCAGAAAATTCAGGATACTTTGCCATTCTATCATGTCAGTCAGTCTGTGAGGCTGAGAATGAGCAATCTGACCAACTGGAAGCACAACAAAGGACCAGCACTAACCCTACTGGAAACAACAGAAGATTTAAGGAGACGAACAATTGCATTGAGTGTCTGCTTCAGAATTGCAACTGGAGAAGGAATACTGCTGGGGAAAAAGAGACCAGAGAAAAAACAGAAGATTCTATTCTGGATGAGCAAGGACAGAAACCAAGAATGCACTCAGACTAATCTCCTATTAGAGAGTCCCAGGACAGGTCTACTGTGCATAGTTTCATCAGAAGGAAGTTTCAGTGCTGACCAATACATAGCATTTCCTCTAGGGAGGGAGAATAAAAGTATATTTGAGCTAGGAGGAAAAGTATTAATAATTTCAGTGAGAATGACATATATTGACACCCAGCTTGTGACGTCCTTTGGAGAGCTGTAAATATGAGGGGCCTCTAGGAAGATGAAAGTTGTGACTAGGAAGAAATGAGATTAACTAGATTTATGCAGAAGTAGCTAAGAGAAGCCACACAGGTATAGGCTGTATCATAGCCCACTCAAAAGTAATGCACAAGACATAAATCAGTGACTATAAAGATGAAACACATACACTATCTCTAGATTTAAAATAAATGACAGTGGAATCACCTCCAGTGGTGCTGAAAATTCCACTGGCTTATAGCAACTTTTGCATGTCACTTCTGCATTTTCCCAGAGCTCTGAGCTGGGTTCTGCATTGTGTCTGCAGGGGAAATCAATAATTTCTGAAAGGAGCAATGGGAAGGGTTCTCCTGTATCTATAACAACCACTTTCATTGTAGCTGCAGGTAATGTTTAGAGGAAAAAACACAGAAGTGATTAGATCATTTAGAAAAAGTGCATTTGCCTCACTTGATGAAATCTATTTTCTGGATTTTGCCCAAAAGGGAAAAAAGGGTGGCTTAGTCAATGAGCACTTCTGTGTCTAGAACAAACTGTGTTGAGTTGATTAATATCCTTGACAGCACTGGAGAGGGAAATTATTAGAAAATTATATTTGAAATATTACCTTGAAGTTTTAAGCATATGTTCCAATAATCGGAGATGAAATAATTCAGTTCTCTAGGTATTATTGAGTCAGAGTAAGGATACTAAAGTTTAATCAGAATTGTGCTTCTCTTTCAAACTATACTACTTTCACAAAACATACACTGTAGTTTAAAGGAAAAACATACATTTGTTATAATTGCATTAATGTAAGGCAGTTACAACACATTACAAAAAGGATTTAGTTAAAAGTAATGTACAGCAAAACTACTCAAGAAAATTCACCAGCACAGATTATTTTAAAAATAAATAGTGCGGTAACTCTTCTTTGTAGATAATACAGCACATTGTGTATTTATACTTCTACTGAAAATTTGCTCTTATTTCTGATTCTCTCATCTGTTAAGATGTGAAGCTCTGTTCTGTCATTAACATTCAATCAATCTACTCACATTGACTTAATGAAGAAAAAAGTACCAAAATTAATACTCAACCAATATGGACACCGAGTACATAATTTTCATGAGAGATCAGACTCCCTGAATTAATGTTTCTTATTTCATATTCATACAAGAGCATTATTGTCATAAATGCAGAGTACTGAAGGACACAGTCAACCCTAATCTAATAAAGTATTAGGAATATTGGGTATTTATTAATTGAATCATTTAATTATGTAAAAGGAATAATGTAGAGATAGGCCATCCTTTGGATCCAAAGACCTTGTAAACAATACATGCAAGATTTCTCCAAGGCTGAATTTTCAGGCTCTGTGTTTTACCAGAATAAAAGAAGGAAAAAAAAGAAGCTAGAGGCATTTGAAAAGCATGACAGCTCAGAGAAATCATCTGCATACCATCTATATGACACAGCTAGAATAAGTCCAGTAGTGTTCACCCAGCTGCAGCCTAAGGGATCTGTCACGCAGCCAGCTGCTGCTGCTATTTGACATCTGGGATCTGTAACTGGCATTGAAAAGGGAAAAAAAAAAGAACAAAAAAAAAAAAAGAAAAAAAAGGGGAAAAGAACTGAGGAGTTATGTGAGGTTAACAACAACAAAAACAAAATTCCCTACCTCTTCCAGCACTAAAGGCATTTCTAAAGAAAGTAAATTTTGAATTTTGTTGCCGTGGATGGAGCCTCCATGCGCTGCATGCATACAGCACACAAATGAAAGGACAAACAGCTCCTGGTAAATGAATGAAATGAGTGTACACAATGAAACTCTAGAGAAACACATTCATACTGCTAAGAGCAGCACTGTGTGCCCATATCTGACCAGCAGTTTTGTTATTTACAGCTCCACTTGCAAAGATTACCATGGCTAATTCATGCCATGGGGCTGAGAGCTTCTGGTTAAGGCTGACTCAGTGGTCTCAAGCATTATGCCAAGGGTATCCAATTCTCCACACAGAGAAAACCTCTGCCTGCTTAACAGTGCTTATGGGCAAAGAGAGAGAGAAGTGTCGGTGATGTGACTTCCCTGAGAATCAGCAGAGCTGGGGAAGAAAAAAAATCCTGCCAAAAAATGCCCCATGAACAAAAGCCTGGATCCTTCTACCACACCAGGGACCATGTGCACAGCATCTATGGGGTACTGCAGATGTGTGTGTTCAGGTTTCAGTGTTTTGCAAATCTTTATGAAAGACAATAAAACTGTCAATCAGTACTTCCAGATTACTGCACAAGCTGCAGACAGCTTACCTGTCTGTGGCCTGTGCACTTCATCAAAGGTTACTCTCTGTCTGAAGCGTTTCTCATCCTCATATGACCCCCTCTTCCTCTCATGACTGAGAGCACTTGATATACACATGATTCATGCCTACATGAGATCCCAAAAGCTTTACTAAGTGTAATTTTATAGAAGCAAATTGCCTGCTTCCCTGAACTGGATCAGCAGTGTTTCCCCTTGTCAACCCACAATGCTAGTGAAGCTTTGAACTGCCACAGTGATTCTGTGAGAGAGAGACCTTGCTGGCAAAGATCATGGGTAGAAAAAAAAAACCAACAAACTTCTGTGCCCCTGCACGTGTTTTTTTTTGTGGCAGATTCTATGTTTACATCTTTAGGGAATTAACTCTGGGCCAGATTTTGTCACTTCTATTCACAGTGAAGAGTATCCCACTGTACAAATAATCCCGAGGGACTATACTGAGGCAATCTGGATCATGTTGAAGAGCTCTTTCCACTCTGAGAGGTTTATTTTTCTGTCTGGCTTAAAGATGGCTTCAGCTGAACTATTCGTAGCATTCATGGTGGTGGCAGCCTGCGACCTTTATATGGGAAGGAACATATCTGCCAAGGGTCCTCTGCTCATGGAAGGGGCAGATGGCACTGCTTTGAGCTCAGAGCATCTGCATGAAATAGGGAATGAGAAAGGTAAGGTGTATCTGCATTACACTGATGCTACTCACAGGCATCTCACTTAGCAAGTACAGACACAGCACAGAGCAAATTTCTGCAGAACAAAACATTCCAGGCAATGAAGTCTTGGCCTTTGCTCTTGGCATCAGACAACTTGCAGCATTGTGCTAGCCTGGAAATTACAATTTTGGGAGCTATGGAACTGACAGCTGTATCTAACACATATAGATGTTGATACTGAGTACATGTACTAGAAGTGTGCTTCTGTATAAGGCTTGGATGGGAGCTGTGGCCATCACACCATCAGTCTTTCACAGAGATCACAGCTTCTTCCTGAGGCAGTAAGGAAAATCCCACTGCATGAAGCAAATGCACAAACATGCATAAGGTATGAATATGAATATTCATAGATAACAGATCGAGGAATAGATCAACCACAAAAGTAACACCTAATATTTTTGTATTTTCCTTTCAGCATATTTCCCTGAAATCTTGCATAGCAAAGTATCTCATTGATAAATAGCTCATATTTGACACAACTAGAAGGCAGTTTGGATGCCTAGAGATTTTACTGTGTCTCTAGCTTCAACAACAAGACACAGGCAGAGAAAGTGAAATAGGGAAAAATATCAGTGGTTCATGCTTGGCCTTAAGGCACAACCATCAAATAAAATTTTGGAGGCTCAACACAGATCTCACAGATCATGTACCCTGGCACATTTACACTAATCAACAGCATAGAGAAAAGTTTCACCACTGGCTCAATTCAGAAGATCCATGGGGACCTAGAACTGTTCACCAGAAACACAGAGAAGTATATAAAAATGCACTGTGTAATTCCAGAATATTTAGGAACAAAAATCCCTGAACACAGTGATGTATTCCTGTTACAAAGATTTATAACTGGCTAGGCTATTGAAAAATTCTGATGTGTCCTTATCTAAACTATTTACTCCATAAATGGCACAAATTATTTCATGCCGTTTACTGTTTCATTCAGTGATCCAAGTTCCCCCTGGCCCCCAAAGTAAAACTAAAACTACAGAAAGAACATTGCAAAAAGCATTGCAAAGGTTAAGCCTTCCCTTCTGTGCCTGTGATCAATAATGGTTGTGATCTGGCTGTGTTTAGGCTGGGCTCAAATCCTGCTGATACATATTGAGTCCATACAAATTTCATCCAGGTTGAAGGATAAGAGACTGGGTGACACAGAACACTCAAAAACTGTAGAAAAGTACAACTTTGGGGGCTCAGGGGTGCATCTGCTAGGTTGGTTTTGGGTGAGGGAAGGGGGTAGGTGGTAAACATAACCTTGGACCAGGTTCTGAGTTTTTCTTTGTGGGTCCTCAAATACTCCAGCCCAATAGGCTAAATGGATTAAGACACAAGATCAATGCCTTCAAAAGAATAAGGAGTAGCTAAGCAGATTTCCTTTTGTTAAGGGTTACCCACATCTAATGGCTTTGCTGGACTGAGCCCAGCTACCCCAGCACACATCTCTTTTGAGTTTGTCTGGGAGTGGTAGGTGTATTATTCATTAAAGCACTCTTCCTTATCTCATATGGAAAAGAAAAGAAACACAAATTGTTCAGTAGCAGATTGAAATACTTATATATATGTATGTATACAAACACACACACACACACACCTGGGAGCTTTAATCTGTTCTTTCCCTAATTTCAACAAATAGTTGTCCTCCCTGTAAAGGATTGAATTGTGCATGGCAGCAAAGGTTCAGAAAGAAAGGAGGCAATCAGTTTGCTAGAGTTGCCTACATGTCAGCTGTCCAATTCCATCTAGTCACTTAGGCTGCCATTCTTAAAAGAGCTGTCTTAGGTGCAGAAAATCACCTTTTAGGTGTGCCAGTCTCTCTCCTGTTAGTAGTGAAGCGTTTGGATAGAGAGCTTGAAGGACTCAACCAGTTCTCAAATGGCTGACACTGGTGAGGAGTTCTGTAGGGCCAGGGAACACAGCTCAGGACCGTAAGAGGACAAATTCAAGCTCCCAAAATCATCCTCACCAGCAGCACGAATTGTGGAGGAGGAGGGCTTGTCCAGCCCACCAGTTACTGCTGCTTCCCACAGTGCTTCCCATCAGCTCCGAGGCACTGGGGGTTTAGACACAGCCCAAGCTGTGCCTCAGAGACACTTCAGCAAGTGAGAAGACCACAGGTTACTCAAGACAGTCCACAAAGGCTTTCTCAGACACCGAGTTTAAGCAACTGCATAGATGAGGTTAGACAGACTGACAATAGCATGCCCAACACTAGCTATGCCAAAGGACTGTTTCTAAAGGGGATATCATGCTGAGTAATGAAAGGCCTTGCCTTTTTCATGGAATAAAAAATGCATGAAATACGTCCGACTTCCTTCCTCACAAAGGTGTCTGTTGATATGTGAATGAGGAAAGATACATGCTTGCTGTCTCCTGACATCTTTAGAAAAATATACCTAAAACCTGCATCTGGAAGAACTTGTTTGTACCAGATGAGGTCTTTACACCATATGAAACAACTTCTGATTCAGTGGAGTGGGTGAGATGCCTCATATAAACCTCTAGAATATATATCTCCCTCTAAGCCCACATTGCTAGCTCTAGAAATCTCCAATTCTCATAATGCTGAAATATGATTTTATCCCTCAATCACTTTGATCATAAATTCAAGAATCTCAGTATTTCATACAACATATATTCACCATATTCTATCCCACCCCCTGTGGAATATTAAAAAAAAAAAAACACCAATATCCCTAATGGTTTTGACTTGATGGTCACTTACGATTCAATTAATTTAGTGGGAGCATGTTGTACTGTACCCTAGTTATCCAGAACTGAGTAGCTTTCCATAGTTTCCAGATTTTCTCTCTAGAGAAACAAAGGTGACAGTTGGCACTGACATGTGCCACTGTCTCACCCTGATATGGGATGCAGATACCGCCAGTCAGAAGCACTTAATGGTCATTTAGTTTACACATAGCTCTTCAGGAATAATTGGGACCATATTATATTCCTCAGCCTCAGAAAGCCATGTGGCTGTATCACCCAAATCATGACATAGAGAGGTACTATATAACAGGCACCTTAACTGAGCCTGTTGCAGTCTCAACATTCCTAAATAGGTCCAAGGCTCTTTGATCTTGGAGATGAAAGAACAGCATGATTCAAAAATATGTTAGGCACTTCAAAAAGCTAAAGTTAGGCCTGGCAACAGCAGGCAATTTTTTAAATAACGGTAACTAAGAAGCACTTCATACTGCACGTGATATATACTTCCTAAGTTGCATCAGTCTTGGGGCCTCTTTTTCTTCCCATAAAGATCTAAGAAAAGGTCTGCTGGCCATCTTGTCTTACATCTCACTGGATTTAATTTTTTCAGTATATTGCATGTTTTTTTTTTTTCTTAAATAATCTTGAGACTTAATAGTTTGCTTATAGCATACATGAAAATTTAAATGGACATTTCTAATTATGCATTTATTATGAAACTATTTCCCTGACACAACTGCATTTATTTCCCATGCTTTGCTGGTGCCCATGTTTTCCCTCCTGCACAGCAAAAATAGCTAAACCATCACTTCTGCCTATTTTAACATCTCCCAACTTCTATCTGATCTGCACACTTTGAAAGACTTTACTCAGAAACTGCATTTGAGCTAAAAACCAAACCACTATTTAGGTAAGCATCTGTACTTTCCCCTCTGTAACTAGAGGGACAATACATAAGGACATAGAAGTTCTAAAGCATTCTACAACCTCTTATTTCCCATTTCCTCCAGACGCCTGCCTGTCAAAGTCTTTCTGAAATTCTGAAGGAAACAAGGCAGGGAAGAACACTTTTTATGGGGCAATGTTTTTATGGGATCTGCATAAAAACATTGCACCTTTGTTCTGGAGCTCCACCACAAAGAATTGTTCTAACATGGCAAAGATGATTAATATACTGCACCATCTTAGGCAGGAAAGCTTATCCTACAGGTGGATCAAGGAGTCCAGGTGTTTGGAAGGCTGTCCCCTGCCTCCTCCAAGGATTCCAGAATCACATACTATTTCTGGAGTTATTTCAAACCATCTTGTTAAAACACCTGGGCTCTCTTAGCTCCTTCTGCTTGATATTGCCATGGGGGAGTATTACATATTACTCATGTGCATCTTGATATAACTCAAAAAATAAGTGATCAATGACAATGAGAGCCCGGCATTCTCAATTAAGATCATATCAGCTCATAAAATAGATTTTTTTTTTCTTTTATGCCTGCCAATTCTTAATTAAAACAGGTAACATAAACACCTAAGTGCTAAAATTGAATTTGGAAAGGCTGAAATTCCCAAAGACGAGCTTTTATGGACATGTTACAGAAGAAACAAAATATTACATCCTTTACGAGTTTTCACTTTTGGCTTACATAAAATAAGATTAATAGCTAGCCAAAATAAGTCTCAATTTATAATTCTCCCTATACTCACATAGTGAAATGAAGCTTTTAGATCTTCACTGTAATGATAAATAGCACATTAAAAAAAAAAAGTCCAAAGAACAAAGCATACTCATTAATTCAGAGGCTGAGCTGACTGTAATTAAAAAGTCCAAAATTTGCTCATCTTTAGAAACCATTCCTGTATCTCATCCACACTGCTCTGCTGAGACTTTCACAAAATGAGCCAGGATACTGAAATGACCATTTAGTCAGCAATTTATAGCACTCTGGAAACTGAATATGGAGATTCAATACCAACTGCTGTTTATTTATTGTGTTAAAAATGTGAAGCATCCCTGTGTATACTGTTAATGTGTCCAATATAGCCAGCAGCTCTCCAGTTGTAGTTGACTTCATAGTCATCCCTCAGCTATTGCTAACTCTTCCACCATTATTACTTCATCCCTAGGCTTGGACCTGTTTTTTGAAACTCTCCCTTGTGAGATAAAAGTCCTCTATGTCATGAAAGAACGACTCAAAAAGTCTTACACTGATCTAGTCATCTATCTTCATGCTAGTACCTGCATCCCTTTCAGTTCAAAATATCTAGGTTAAAGGCACACGCCACAGTGCTCACAAAAACCTTTACAAAGCCTTCTGATGTTCTTGCCGGCAGCTCATGTTTCCCTGACTCCTTCTCTCAATCCAACAAAAGGGAAATAAAACCTCCAAATTTTCCAACATATTTCCTTGCTGCATTCACTTAAAATTGGCTTCACTTTCCAGACAAGGTTTCCAATCAGTGGACACAGCATTCCCATTGCTCTGTGTCTAACCGCTTGCTCTTCCATCTTCTCAGTAGATTTACACCCACACACTGAGGTAGGTAATATGCAGGAGAACTTCTGAATAAAATATCCTCTTTCCAAAGATGCTACACTGCAGCAGCTTGCATCCTAGCATATGCTGCCTTCTTGGTGACTTCAGCTCCTTGCTTTTGCAACCTGCATGCTTTATTCTTCAGTTTCACAGAACTTATTACAACTGCTATTATAAGATGGGGTCGATTTGAGACAAAGGCACTGGCTATCTCCAAATCATACTTGTTTTGTTTATTTGAGCATTTCATGTTCGGTACAGAACCACTGGAAAAAGACCCAAACAAAAAAACCCAGCGCAGGTTTTCAGTGTCAGGTTTGTTTGGACCCCAAGGAGAACCTTTCCCTACGCACCTGACTAAGGCTGGCTGATGGTCCTGTTCATCAGGAGCAGTCACTGCCTCTACCTGCTGCTCCTTCTGAGCACCCCCCAGAGAAACGTAGTGGTTCATCTGCTTCACACCAAACAAGTGCTAGGTGCCAGGTGTTAGGAATTTTCTGTAAAGCAGGCTGAATAGACAGGTGGTGAAAGTTGCTGACAACACAGAAATATGTAGCTTAACAGAGGCTTGGGAGGATCATTAGGAACTTCCTGAAAGATGGAGCAAAAGTACGCAATTAGACAACACTTAACAGGGGAATGATTGCAGATCCATGCAAGGTGCTGCTCCCGAGCAGAGAAAAACAAACAACGTTCTGGAAGAGTGTGACCTCTTCAGAATAAGGAGCTCATTAAAGGAAAGACTGCAAAATGCCTGCAACTGTGTGTGTATGGCGGGGTGTATAGTATAAAGCAACTAAGATCTTTGATTTGTTGCCTGTAACTACCGTGAATAAAAGAAAACAGCAGTTACAGACTATTTTTGGCTTGATTTCTTCCTTAATAAAGAAAAGCCTGGTTCAGCCTCATTGCACTGGAATGCAGGCTGCTGGGAACGAACAAGAATCCAGCTGCTTGTCAGGCAATGTGTGGACAAAAGGTGACTGAAACCAGCTAATAGCCATCCATTGCAGGCTACTCTCCCTGCAAATTAATCCAATGCTATGCAGTGTTTTCTAAGCAGTCAGACTGATTAGCATATCTGAACTCTGGCATATACAGAAATCACACCACTATTCAGCACTGTACAGGCTAAATAAGGGTTTAGAAGATTTCAAAATAATCCTTGCAATTAACTGTAAATTCATTGGAAACAAAAATATTACAAGGCATGCATTTTAAAATGTAGCTGATTTACAGTTCTTACTGACTGAAGAAATAGAGAAATTTAGTTTGTGGGTTTTTTAGTAGCAAGTGTGTACATGGGTGGGAATAACAGCTGCCTGCACATTTATTATGATTCAGATTTGAAGAGCCATGAGACTTACCTCCCAGAACAAATTTATGGCCAGCTAGGATCAAAATTCTGGCCTTCCTGGAGTACCACTGAGTAACTGTCCAGATGAATTGCTGGAATTGTCACTTCCCCAATAAATCTGAGGCAAGTCTCTAATTAAGGCAGTACGTTCAAAATGATGAGGTAGAATCCCTGATTAGGTTCAAGTCAATTGTAAGTTTACCAGTGCTTTCAAGAACACATGGAATTGCAGCCCTAAACCCCATTATTTAGAAGGCTACAATACTCCCCCAACAAGGATTAGAAATATGTGGATGCAACAATCAAGTAGCTTTGTGAGTCATGATTATTGAATGTAAACATACAAACTGTTAGGTACAGAATGCTTGACAGTTCTTAGTCCTGCATAAATGACAAGTTCTTTTCTGACCATAACATTATATCTATTTTCCTTTAATGTTCACTTTTAAAGGAGTTAAGGAGTTATTTGGCCCCTAGGAGGGAAGAATACAGATCAACTTAAAAGGAAAAGCAAACAAAAAAGTCAATAAAGGAAAAGGAACATTAGTGGGTTATTTTTCTTGATTCTATCTTCCTAAAGCTCCACTGTGGATTCACAGGTTTCTACCTGCTTGCTGTTCATTTCCAGAATGAACATAAAACCACTAAAATAGCTTCCTAGATTTTAATAATGCTTGAGAATTGGGTCACTATATGCTCCTAGAAGCACTTCAAATGCACCTACCACAAAAGAAAGGGGGAAGAATGAACAGGGCTTCTACCCTCAGTAGTGGTGATCTGTAATGCCCTTTCAGACTCTGTTGTACAAACACAGTGTGAGTCTCCAGTCCCTAGACAGCAGGGGGAAGCTCTGTGCCTCCATGACATGGATGGAGGCTTTGGATGTCCTTCCTCACAGCATAACTCAGGGGCTTTCCTTGCTAACCTAGAGAAGGAGGAATTGTTTGAATTTATCTGCTCAAGGGATGACTAAAAAGCTCCCATGTCAAAGGCAAAAGAGAGCCACACTGACAAGGAACTGGTTGGGGGCAGTGATGAAAGTACTTTGATGGATAAGTAGAGGCTAAGTTCCTGCCTTTAAATTTCTGTATCAGCCTACTGATACCTATTTCCTTGCCTTTGGCAGCCAAACTCAGAATTTGTAGTTCCAAGATATTAAAAAAAAAAAAAAAAAAAAAAGGAAGCAAGCAATATTTGCAAACACATACAGAGCTTGAGAAGGAAGGTTTGGGAAAAGGACAGAGGGATGGTTCAGTGGGAATGGAGATGCCAGAGAGCCATTGAGATGAAGAGAAGGAACACAAGAAGACAGGAAAACCCATCAACAGCTATTTAATCCCCTTCAGAGAAAATTAGCTTAATGACTCAGTCATTCTTTCCTGCTTTTCAGCTGAATAATAATGGAAGCTCTCTTTTAGGCTTTTCCCAAGGCTAGCATGATACTTCTTCCTAGGACAAAAACACCCACTGGACATAACATGTCACTCTTACTCCATGTTTTTTAATTTGACAGCTTTGAAATGAATGTAACAGAATAGTTGCCAGAGAAAAGATATCATGAAACCCATATCATTCATGTGTACTCCTCCAAACCTAAATAAAATCAATGAAGAACCTTGTTTTTCCTGGTTGGGCAGCAGGATGTCTCTATCTCAGAAGCCAGCTAAAGAGAAACTAAAAAATCACAGCATAGTGGATAAAATATGGAGAAGAGCAAATCACATTTTTCCATTTTAAAATGTGCAAATTTTTTGACTGTACAAGCACCATTAATCTGGGATATTTTTTTAATTGAAAAAGCACAATAAAACTACAGGATTTTCCCATTGATATGTAATGCTGGCTTGCAGTATGCAAACCACAAAACACAAAATAACTCCTGTGAGTACACAAGTACTATCTTAAACATAATTTGAAACAGGCAGATATGTGTTACAAAGCTGTATTTTCCATTCTGTGTTATTTTTAAGTAAGACGGAAAAAAGGAGATAGAGTAAGGAAAGAAGAAAAAGAATGAGAAAGAGAGAAAGGGAAAAGAGCAACAGAGACAGAGATGGAAATAAAAATATTCCAGGAATACTGAACACTTTGGAAGATCTTCAGAGAAGACAAGGCAAGTTAAGTATACAGAATGGAAAGGAAAATACACAATTTTCCTTGATGGAGCATTAGGGGGGAATATGCAAGCTGAGGGCCAGAATAAAGCCTGTACCCTCACACATCCTGCCTGGGGAGTTAAACAAGCCTTGTTTGCACTAGGCTAGCCCAGCTCATCCCTGCAAGCAGGTAGAGCTGTGAAAGCTGTGTCACTGCTGACAGGGGCAGGACTGTCTGAGAGTTCCTCTAACACCTTAGTGTAATAAATGCAACTTCCAGCAATGAAATCCTGAACTATGGAGTGACTCCAATTCTTTATTCAGGGACCATCTACTCAAAAGTCTGCTTATCATAAACACTAAAGAAACAGTCAGCCCCTGCACATAGTATTTTCTGGACATGATCTTATGCTCCTTCAAGTTTATGTGGCAACAACCTCATTCCAGTTTCTTCTTTCTCTCTGTTTTCCCATGCCTTTTCACCCTTGTCTACTCCTTGTGTTGGTTTTCTCCTTAGTCTCCCTTTCCTCTCAGCCTTTAGGATCTCTCCATTTTGTTGGACTTATTAACGTGCACATTAGTGTCCTGTCTATTTTGGATTTAATTTAAAACTAGATTTTAAAATGTGACCATTCAAAAATAAAATGAAACATGAAATGTGGAATTCATATTGTGGGGTTTATTTTCTCCTATCATTCTGTTATCTGTTTTCCTTTTTGCATCCATTTTCTCCCATTTTATGTTTCTGATTCAATTGCTTTTTGAAAATATTGGTACCTATTCCTTTTATAGCAGGCATTGCAGTAGAAGGCTGATTTTTATTTAACTCAAAGACTAGACTATATTTAAAAAATATTAACTAAAATGAATTTGCTAAATCTGAAATTAACCTGCAAAAAAGGATAAATTCTTTTAAAAATATTTTAAAAATAAAAAGGTTAGTAAAAAAAAATCTATTTTTCAGCTAAATATTTAGTGCTGGTAACATAAATTTATACCATCCCTCTGCAACAGAATACTTCTTATATCATCAGTGACATATAATCTCACCTGGTGCTAAAAAATAACTGGAGGAAAAACATCATTACTTTTAGCACCAGAAGATGGTGTGTTTTAAAAGCTTGCTGCAATGGCAGCTTCTGGAAAGGGTCCATGGAGCCAGACAACAGGGAAAGCACCACCTAGGTCCATTCCTCCTCAAACTGCAGAGAACAAACCAAGGCTGGGACCCACAGCCAGTTTCCTTTCAGCTCCCACCCACTCCTTACACAGCTGTCCCCCATAGCTCACCACACTGCACTGGCCACAACCTCCCCAAGCAAGAGCTTCTTACTGTAGGCTGAAAAAAATTAGTTAAATCCCCTGTTTTGTCCTTACTTTACTGCCTTACAAATCCCTAAAATTGGGGCTGGCAGGTAGCACTTTTCCAGCTGAAATGAAGGATTAGCCATTTTGCATCCAGCTTCTGAAAAATAACAGCCATGGAAACACTTTGTAAGCATAAAAGAATGGCTTTATTTCAAAACATTATCTTCAGAAAATAAGGTAAAATTACTTTTAAGAGACTAAGGATATAGGTGCTAAATTTTCACACAGTCTAAGAATGGTATTTCTGGACTACCCTTGAGAAAGTACCTTTGCCACCAGCAATTTACATTACCTGATGAGCTCTTTGTCATCTAAACAAAAAAAGAAAATTACTAGGATCTCTATCTCAGACTCCCCAAAAGATTGTGCACCCACTGCACAAGCTGAGATGCTGGGCTCTGCCCCAGACTTGTGCCTGGACAGACTGCCCACAAGGAGACAGAGGCAGACCTCGGTGCTCAAAGGAGCAGAAGGATCTCTCAGCTCAGCTTTTTCAGCTCCCCAAAGCTGCTGCAGCCACATGTTCTGCCCATCCCCACAGGTACACACACTGCCAGCACCCTGGGGCCCAGTGCTTACCAATAAATCCAAACATGGCCCTAAATGCTCTACTTCTGATTGCACTGAAATGAAGAAAAGGTTAATTGGATATGGGAACACTACAACAAATTGTTCTCTTTTGCAAGAAAAGGCAAACATACTATTTTACCCTGCTGGGTGGAAACACAGCAATGCTTTCTGAATAGCATGTTTCTAGAGGTATGACTCAAGCAAATTGAAAACAAACAAACAATATTCTGTGTCTTCTGTCTGTAGGACTGACTGAAAGGGCATGTGGAAAGGCAAACACAGTATAGTTATATATCATTGGTAGTCAAGGTAACTGCAGTATTATGATTCCAGACTAAAAAGTTGTTTCATGTATCTTCTAATATAGCAGTCTTCTTCCAATCACCTGAGATCATCTTAAGTGGAGGAAGAGCCTAAGATTCTCAGGAGAACTGCTCAGTATATCAGCCTTGTTCTATCCCAAATAAGCACATTTTTTCACATCTCCCTGTATTATCTATAGATAATGCTTCAAAGCATAGGCTTTCATGGCACTGGAAATGCACTTTCTCTTCAACATTCAGAAACAAAAGTCTTGAAGGAAATCCCATTTGAAGACTTCACTTAGCCAGGGAACAATTAAGTTTTGCATCAGCTCAAATAAATAAAAACAAAAAAAAAACTCCTAAAACAAAACACATAGACCAATGGAAAGAGGGTTCAGACTCACACAGTATTAGTGTTTTCCATTGGATATTTTCATTTTCTGGCAAATTTTAAACAAAATCTTTTTTTAAACAAACTTTTACAAAATCTTCTTGTTAAAAACCCAAATCATTTATAGTGTGCATTTTCAAATCAACATAAAGCACTGATAAGCTGAAGTTTCTTATTTCAAGAAGATTTCAAGGTCTGTATTCTAAAACAAATATTGTCTTTTATAGTACAGCAGTCTTGGACATAAGAAACACAGTTGGGATGAAGAGCCTTTGATCTGGATCAGGCTGAACGCAAACTGCCATTTTTCAAGTTAATCCCTTCTGCAGAGACTCTGCACTTTCTCTGTGTTATTTTGCAGATATGAGTGTAAAAGTGTTTCTTTCTCTCTTTTTCCAATAAATACTCCCATTTAAACAGACATATCTCCTGGAAAAAGTCTGTCTTCACAAAAAAATTTTCTGACTAGGACTATGGAATTTTTGCATGGACTGACATTCAAGTGTTGAGTATAATCCAGAAGAAAGCCTGCAATATTTTGGGTTGGAAAATTAGCTTGCTACAAACCTCTAGTTCAGAAGACCCCAGTTGCCATAACAAAGTTTTGAAAAGGAGAAATTGTTTTTTGCCTTATATTATTTTTCCTTCCGTTTATTTTCCCTCTGATATGCCATCAAATTCTTAAAGAGACAGCAGTACAGACACTATATCATTCAAATGAGATATATATTCCAGGAAGTTTAGTTATTGTAAATTACTTCTTAAAAAAGCACAAGTGAGCATAAGTGAGACTGGAGTAAAATGAGAGGAAATGCGGAACAGCAAATCTTGCCCAGAGCCATGGAGATCTCTCTCCAACCACAGGCCCACGTTTTTCATGCTTGGGAGCTAAAACATTGGCAAGGATTATTTTTCAACTAGGTCAAAGTAAATGCTGGAAAGATGATTTGATTTATTTTGTCTCCTCAAGTCACATCAGTTGTGAAGAGCTATTCCTGCCAAGCAGTCTGAAGTCAAGAGTAATCTTGGTAAGAGAAGTCAGTGGCAGACATAATGTTAAAATCAAATAAGGAATGAAACACATCTGAGCATTATCTTGGGGAAATTAATCAGGTGATGGAAACAGGTCACATCACCTTGTCCAGAAAAAGTGGCTCAATATAGGAAGAGAGCTCCAAACTGAGACATGATTATTAGGCTTGTAATGATTATCATGTTAGATGTTTGGCTTAATTGAAGAGTCTGTAAGTATCTTTAGGAATATTTCTTTTTCTTCTTACAAGCAAGGTTTTCTATCACCAGGTATCAGAAAAGACCATTAAAAATGCTGGCATTAAATACTTTCTGCAAGACTTTAGGCTAAGAAGGGTTTCAAAGTGTACATGAGCATGATAATCTACAGTCAGATTATGAAAATGTGGCAGAGATTACATATATAATGTAATCTTAAACACATAAAATTTGAAAACTAGATTTTAAAACTTATGCCTTAACAAAAAATTAATTAGTCTATGCCCTGCATAAAAAATTTTAAAAACAAACAAAAATCAAGAATGAAACAAAAAACAACCAAACAAAACACACCAAAACCACCCAAACAAACAAAACACACCCAAACAACAGAAAAACAAAAGCAAAAACAAAAACAATAGTAACAACAGTAAAACAAACCAAAATCCAAAACACCAAATGAAACAGGAATGGAAACTGCTTCAGAGTCACTCTTACTCTAAACATCAGCATTTCTACACTTCCTCTCTTTTTTCCCACAGAATGTTTTGGTTTTTTTTACTTTCACAGATGTGATTTTTCACATTGCTATGAAGTTCTTTTCAAATACCTTATTCCCAGGACTGAATTATGGTCAAATTACTGCTATTCCTATCACTATATGCAATTAAATCTTACTATTGGCACTGTATGAATACTGATACAGTTTCTGGAAGGCCCTGAATCCTGGAACCCGTGTATGTTACAGTACCTGTATTCAGTTCTGGACACACAAAGCAGACAGGGTTTCATGTGAGTTTGGCAGCTAAAATTTGCTAGACTTACAAAGTTAAAGAGTGGCTGAGGCTGTAAGGAGATTGTCCCTTCTCATGCTGGGCCACCTGGAGGTGGTTGCCCAGGACTGTTCAGATGGCCTTTGAATATCTCTCAGCATGGAGAATCTACAAACTCTCTAGGCAACCTGTGCTGATACCCAAAAGCTCAAATGTTAAAAATAAATTTAAAAAAATGAAAGAAAGAAAAAGAAAAATAGTTTTTCTATTTTTGAATTGAATTTATTGCATTTTAGGTTGTGCCCATTACCTGTGGTCCTGTCACTGGGCACTGCTGAGTAGAGCCTGGCTCATAACTCATTTAAGAACTGGGACATCTATTCAGAGCTTCAATTCTTTGCCACTGAAAAATAGTCCTTGTAGAACAAATTAAGCATGGGCACAGTGGCACTGGTCCTCTCCAGCACTGCTTCCTCTGGAGCTTTGCCATACTGCTGCAAGGAGGGAGCTGACAAGGAAAGACTGGCACAGCTCAGTGCTGAGCAGCATCTGTTGTTTGATGTGCAGCTCATACCTGGGAGGTTGCTCACACAGCATACAGGCTCTGCTTATTCCACATTTACTTCAGCCCACAAGTTCTCCATGCTCTTCTTGGCTGCTGGACCTCCAGTACTTAAGCCAGTGGCATTTCCACAGAAAATATTCTACTTGTTATAAGCAAATTAACTTGTAAAGCCCTACATGTAACCCACAGAAGATAGGTCTACATAATGTACTTCTTGGAAGAGAAATATGAAAGCATTCCAGAGAGAACAAAAATTGCTTTTTTCTTGGCTTTGTCTTTCAGTATTTGTTGGCAATTTTCTTGAAAAGAGAACAAGGGCTAGAAATAGCTCACACAACCTGCCTGCAACTACTGATTGAGATGGAAAAAATAATGACATATTAAAGAATGTGACAAACCCAGGAGCACCTTTATTCAGGCACTGCACAACATCACGACTCTACAAGTACATACGAGAGGATCAAAATCCTGTAAAAGTCTGAAATGGAAGCTTTTTCCAACCTTGAAGAGGCAATTTTAATTTGAAACTCCCTTTCTCCAGACTGCCTTCAGTAGGGCAGCACAATCAGCAAAATCCTAACCTCAGAGCTTTGGTGCCATTAGTCACACAAAGCTTTGGTGATTTACAGTCAGAAAATCATTTCAAGACATCTGACGGGACTTTGTTATTCTGCCTACAGCTACACCTGTGCACTTTGTCTCTGAGTTTCAATTAGAGATAATTTAAATAAGAGAAAATCACATTTCTTAGTGGCAGAGCCTGTTAATGAAATGTGTTTCACATTTCCAATGGAAATGGGAATTCAGGAAACCAACAGGCAGAGCTTGTGCCTGCATTATGAATACATTTCGCATTTGAAAGACTTTATCACCATCTCAGTATCCAGATATGCAACTCATCTTCAGCTATGTGAACCATATTCATATTTCTCTTAATTTCTGATTTGCCACACTGTTAACATGACCACTCAGCTTCCAAAGTATTTTAAGAAACCCAAAAAATAGGGAGTTCTGTATTAAGTATCTGTAAGAACTGAGAAGGGAAAATCTTGTATCGTGTTACACTGGAAGTCAAAAGGAGAGCAAGAAAAGACATAAGCAAACTGGCTTAACAAATTTAACCATGCTTTTGCATCAAACAATTATAAAAACAAACAGAAAAGCAGGACAATTGATTTTTAAACTTTTCACCTAAGTGATTTTATCAGAGGGCTCTGGATGCAACTTTCTGTGGATTAAAATCTTCCCTGCTTAATATCAAGCAAAAAGTCACCAGCTTCACTGGTTAAGGGATATAAGTGCTATGAGCACAGAGAAGAAGTTTTAGCCCATGCATTACTTTCTTGGTCTCCAGAAAAGAGTCTTCCATTCTTGTGCATGGGGAGGAACCAGTCACAAATTTAGATTAAGTTTAATACATCCAATATTTTTCTATATTCAAATATGTTCATATGGCTTGAATATACCTAATATAACCTCAGATGAGTCTATGGAAGGAAAATAAATCTTAATATTTAGACAAGGTTCTCATACCTGTCATCAAGTGGCAGAGCAGAAAAACTCTACAGCTCCACACAGGGCCCTTCAAAGTGGCACACTGTCAGACTGAGACTCCTCTACTCCCATTCATATCACCACCTTGGCTTTCAAGATGTCTTCATGAGCCTGGTGTTCAGCTGTACAACTCCAACTGAGGGCAGTCATTCACCTGCCAAAGCCAAGTGCTGGAGATAATGCACCAGCACGAGAAAAGAAACCAGGTAGGTGGAAACTGCACTGTCATTGTCAGGAAGCTCTTTAAACCAATCCTACAGGTCTTTCAGCATCAGCAGTAAGAGAAAGGATATTCCAATAGGATGTGGTAGAAGAGACAAAGTAACCACATTAGGTCTAGCCACAAGCCCAGGATGTGACACTTTTACAACTCAAAACAGCACAAAAAAAAAAAAAAAAAAAGTGACAAAAGCAAGCATAAACTCACACATGCTTATGCACACTTGTAGAAGACATGTCTCAAATACAAATATTTTCCCCTATTTTTGACCAGTTGGATGATCACTTCCATAATGACATCTTTGACATGCCATGCAAAAGAAAAGGTCCTGGCAGACATTTTTGAACATATTGACAAGGTATCAGTCCTTGCTGAACTGAACTCTTTGCTGAAGACAACTCCAGCTAACATGATGGGAATACCACTATCATGTTTAAAAGTTTGTGAATTTGGGAACTCAGCAGATGAGTTCCTCTAGCCTGCAGGGAAAGCAAACAACAAGCTCTCTGGTACAGGGCAGAAAAAGCTGGACTGTTCTGTTAAAAATGGTGCCTGACACAGCAAACATTGGTGGAAAAGCCACCCACAAGTTATTCTGTAATTACACATGGTACTTATCGGCTACATTAGCCCATCTTCCTTCACATCAATTCTTCAATCTCAGATCTCTAATAAAAAGGAAAAAATCCTTATTTATTAGCAAGTTATACAATAAAAAGGAAAAAGAGACCTTGTCATCTCCATTCCCTAGCTGAGCCACATGTAGCATAAACATCTCTAGAGAAAGGTCTGGGAAAAAGCCAAGCTTGTTAAATTGCACAAGAATTTTTTTAAGACAATTCATCCTACTATTTGGCCCATGCTGTCTTGATGTGGGTCAGACTGTAAATGACACAGTTTGGTTGCCACTGTGCTAACCTCTGCATTCCTCTGACTCTGAGGGAGAAAGTCTCTTCTTCTTTTCTCTCCTGACTTCAAATGGAAGTTTCATGAATGCTGTGAATTTAGCTTGTAGTTTTATAATTGTGGTTTTATTTGAATTGCCACAAAAATGTTGGGTGAGATTAAACACAGGATTCTCATTTTGAAGGCTTAATATGACTTTTACACCCTCTTTTCTCACTAAATGATAATTTTTTTTCTCCTTTGACTCTAGTTGCAACTCCAGCTCCTACACTCCAGTTTGTGAGAGTCTTCCCTTGGTACTGTGCTATGTGATATTTATGCATAAAGTTTTGCTAATTGCTGATTCCATCGGTATTCATCGGTATTTGCTGGAATGAATGAAGTTTTCATTCATGTTTATATATGAGTTTCCAACATTTGTATGTTTGTAATCATCAGGCTAAAACCAGCTTTCATTTGCAGAGGCATAAGCTGAGGGTAACTGAGTCAGGAGCTATAACTCTGTTATGTAAATTGAGAGATTCTTTTCCAGTACCATTGAGAGCTGAGTTTATCACAGAAACCTCCTATTTCCGCAGCTCAATGAAGTTAGTTCAAGACTGGTAACTATGGTTATGGCTGCACCAACAAGCAGTTTGGATCAACAGAAGTCCATTCCTGGAGCTCATTTTGTGCTGGGCACCTGACAGAGGCACTTGCTGCAGGTCTGTGGAAGGCTTAGTTCAGATAAACTCTGAAGTTTGCTCCCATGCAGTAATGCTGTGTTACAATGGCAGCTCAGCTCCCAGGCTAGTCCTGTCCAAAGGGAATCCAGGCCAGGACCTGCAGTGCCCTTCCTGAGAGGAACCTGCATTCAGCAAGCAGCCAGGAGCTGAGGGTTGCCTGGAAAGCACCCAACTGATCTAACTAAGGAACACACCAACAGAGACACACCCAGTGTGCAAATTACAGAGATTTATCCAATTAGAATATCTCTGTGGCAGCCCTGAGCCATCAACGATTTTCCCAGCCATATAATTGCTACTATTAACAACACAAGTTTCCAATTTAACAAATGGAAGCAAGATAAACATCCACATTCTCCCAGCTTTATGATTCATGGTGGAGCAATGTGTTGCCCTTGGTCTTTTGGAAATAGTGCCCGTGTGAGAATTTTAATGACAATGCAGCACTCCTTCTGGCCTGTTTTGGATATCTGAGGGCTGTGATTTCTTTATCATGGAGGATGGTTAAGCTAACTGGACTTGTAGCTTATTTACTTCCACTCAACTGCCCATGTATGTCCTCCCTCCTTACACATTGTAATAGGTTACCCAGAACCCAGACCCAAAACCAAGGAGGACCCTTAAACAGTCTGGAATCATCAGGGAGAGGACCCAAGAAGGTTTCTGATGCAGCGCCAGGGGAGAGGGTGGGTGGAAGAGGTGAAGAGCTACATTGTTTAGATTTTCTGAGTCCTTTTGCATCACTGCTTTGTAGCAAATGGCTGCAATTGCTTTCATCTCCAGATTTCTACTCTCTTTTTGCGTTTGTTCTGCTTTCCATACCTCCAGCATGGAAAACCAGGCTTCCTCTTCCCTGTACTCAGAAGTTTTATCCATCCTTTTTTTCATGTCTTGGCATGCTTTTACCAAAAAAAAAAAAAAAATCCCATCATCTGCATGCATATAGCCTTTTTATTACTATCCTTTATCCTCCTCTGCAACTGTTAGCACATTACTGTTCCTCAGCTGCTTCATAGGAATTACTTATGCACATGCTTTAAATCCCACTTGTCCCAGAAGTAAGTATAGATTATGTCAAGTAAAACTACTTACCCTTAGATATCAGACAGAGCCCCAGACAGACAAGACCAAGTCAGAGAAGGGTAACAGTGCCTTAAAAACATTGTAATTACTTGCATTCAATAAGCCTGGCATTTTCCCAGAGCTGTCTCTGGGGATGTTTGTGCTATGTATGGCTCAGCCAGGCAACAAGGAGAGAACAAGGTCTTTTGCTCCACTTTGCTGTCTAACCTGATAAAAAGCAAGGGTATTTTCATTGTTCTGAAAAATCTGAGATCTAGATAACAAAGTGATGACATCTAGTCATGTTGTTTGTCCAAAATAATTATATTGCCCCAATCCTTGACCACACTGGCTGCCCAAAACTACAATTTTGAGTAGTTCTTCTTCAAGATTCTGATGCTCCTGATGGGAGCAGTTTCTGTAAAGCAATGTTTTCATATCGGCCATGAGAAATGCTCAAAGAAAAAGCAGGGGAAAAGGGTCAAGACAACCAATAATGTTTTTATGCAGTGACTAAACAGGTCTTGATCGGTGTCTTTTGAAAAGGTAATATTCTTGCACATCCCTGTCTTGGTCACAGTATCTACACACACATCCTATTAAAAGCAAAGCACAGATACATTGATAAACAGTAACACAGGAGTGGCACTCAGTTCTGCACAGGTCTTTTGTACAGGACATTGCATTTGTAAATACAAATTTCCCTCAATCAGTGAGAAAATATGAAAACACTCTTCCAATTTATTTTTAGGCCAAATCTATCAGGGCCTGAGATTACTTAAGCCTCAGTCAAAATAATTACAACGAATAACAATTACAGGCGACTTTAAATACTCTTCCAGCTTCCTCAAACTGACATCTTTGCTTTAACAGTTTATAACTGAGGGCTATAACTGACTTTACTTAGAAAAAGCAAGAAAGATTGGAGTGCTAGAAAAGCCTGTGATCACACAGAACGAGAAAATAAGACAGACCCTGGTTTATTCAGCTTCATGCAAGACACATGACATAATTCCAACTGGTTTTGGTCTCTGTACAGAAACTTCCAGCAAAAGATTTTAATGATGTAATAATTACCTTTTTCCTTTCATGATCCTTCTAACTATGCTTTAATTTATAATGCTTTTAACTAGCATACATGTATCCTGAGGCTATAATGGTGCACATTTATTTAAGTCAAAAGATAAATCATAATGAAAGGGTTTTTTAACACAATAATTATCATGCATTTTGATCATCATAACAGTAATTATTAGAGACACAAAAACAGAATCAGATCTCAGAAAAAGCCATGAAGGTCCTAAATAAGTTGGACTAGCAACACTGCCCTATTATTTTGCCAAGAAATTATACATCAAATTGGCAGAAATGAATCATCATGCACCATGAGGAACTACACCCAGTGACACCCAGGGACAAAAATATGAGCTGCACTAACCTCCACCATAAACTGCAAATTTCAGTCACAGAGCAGGTAGTGTGGAACATGCCTTTTCTCTTAATTATCAAGCTATGCTGTCCTTATACCTCTACAAACATGATAAGTCATCAGATAAAGAAAAGAGAATAACCACAAAAAGTAGAAATTTAGGCTTGATATGAAAGGTCCATTTATATTTAAGAAAATGGATTTACTTTGCGAAGTATTATAGGCTCTTAACATGTGTCAAATGACACAATCAAGCAGCCTTGATCTTTCAAAAACCTGTTAGCTCCTAAAACAAGAAAAGAGCACACACTCTTTCTTACCTGCTGTCATCCTCCCCTTAGGAAAAACTACTGATATTCTGAATTTTTTCCCATCTATGAAATCATACACATATGCAGGCAGACTGTAACTTGCAGGCAACCCTTTTTCAACAACAAACAGTAAAGTCAAACAAGCCAGAAAACATTTTTAAAAAACACCCTATGCTTTTTACCCCTGAGTAAGATTTATTTCAGGAATTCAGTTCATAGAATCACAGAACCATTTGGGTTAGAAGGGACCTTAAAGAGCATCTAGTTCCAGACTTCCTTCCTTCCTTCCAATAGACCAGTTTTTTCAGAGCTCCATCCAATCTGACCTTGAGCACTTCCAGGGAGGAGGCATCTACAACTGCTCTGGGCAACCTGTTCCAGTGCATCAGTTTTAAAAAAGAAATTTAGCAATACACAAGGGGGCCTTATATTAAAGGAGATTGACAGCAAAAAGAGAGGAAAAAAGGTTTCTTAAAGAAAATTTTATAACATGGTACCTTTTCCAGTCAAAGTTTCTTCTTTTATTTTCCTCACCGCTTCTTGGCCATCATTTTCACTGTTTCCAGCTGATAAAGAACAGAAAATGAAAAATTAGCAATGCAATCAATTTAAAGATTGGCTCCTATGAAGTGCCAGCCACAGTACAAAACCAGTATGAAGTTTTAGGTGGGAAGGTGTGCTGCAGAGGCTTTCAAAGAGGGCTGCACAAATGCACTGTGATTCCCACAAGTTCTGCCAGTTTATCTCATTTATTCATATAAAATAGGACTATCTACTGGACCAGCAGACTTGAGATTTGAGTCTGTGAGACAAGTGAATTGCATCAAATCCAGATTCTGCAAAAACTTCACTACAGGTTAGAGCAGACTTCCCCTTGCTCTTTTTCCAAAATGAAGACTTCCACAGTTGGATGAAAGTCCTGACTACCCTGTCTCAAATGCTCATGAGAGAATTTATTAGTGCTTACATAAAATGTGATTAAGTATCACAAAAATGTCTTTTGTGCTATTCAGCTTAGGTGGGTGGTTACTAATTGTCTGACATTTGTTTGGCAATTTCTTTAGAACATGTCAAAGGAAAAAACATAAGCACAAGAGATATAGAAACTGTTAACACAAGTTAGATTTTTAAAATAAACATTTAATTTATCCATCCATAAATATTTTCCGTAGAATGAAACATGAAAATACCTATTGTTTATTATCTAAGTTGGATAAAAATATTGATATCTCTTATGAACTTCATGAACTTGCCTCCTTCTTTTCCTCATTATATAAAATTCTGCCAGAGTTTCTATACAGATTTTTTTTTTCTCGTGCCAGCCTGCAAATATCCTGTTCTCTCTTTCGCAGCACCACAGAATAAAGTGAAGTTGGAAGAGACCTCAGGAGGTATTTGGTTCAGCCCCCTGTTCACATTAGCTGGTACATGCCTGTATTTACTCTAAGATGCATTCTTTTGAGAATGGAGTTTTAGCTGTGCTTCTGTATTAAAGAAAGGACTTGAAACACATCTTTGTTTTCATGATATGTAAAAAAACCCAATATTTACATAAATTTAACCAAAATTAATACATTTAGAATTCCAGATACCAGAGAGAAAATAATTCTAACATAAAATCTAGAGCCATACAGGTGTACAACTGTTGTCTGTAAATTCCGTTAATTATGGACTTATATTGCTCAGACTGACAGAGAAGGGAGGAAGGGAGGGAGGAAGGAAGACACAAAACAACAAAGCAGATATTTGCAGTATTTTCTTCTTGCTGTTTTTCCCCCTTTAAAACCATGCAGCCTTGTAGAGAAGAAAAACATTCAGTTTGATGTTAATTTCCAGATATAGATGCAGCTTCAACAAACAAACCCTCCAGTGAAACTGCTACTTCTGTGGAAATTTGTGCACAGAGTTTATAGGCAGCAGATAAATTTTCCTCACTGTTTCACCTCAAGTAATGTACTAGAGTAGGATTTCAAACTCAGTGTGTTGCTATTAGGCTGGATAATGTTATGCTAGAAATACGAATATTTATGTGCCAATTCTGTGAACATCTTATTTGATTTGTCTTTTATTCAGCACCTCTCGTGCAGGGATCAGGCTTATTAAAGTCTCCAGTGTCTTGCTATAACTCTCAGTATGTTCATTTAATTTGTTCTTTTAAAAGAGCTTATGTTCACAACAAATTTTAATTTGCTTTATTTTGCTGTTATATAAATGGTTATTCACTAAAGCTCAGTGCCTTCCAAATGAGCTCATTTTATTCATATTTACATATTTTTCACTCTAGACCACTGGGGGAAAAAAATTATTATTTTGCTAAACAGTCACTTCAGATGTCTGTTTCCAGCCTGATCCAACAGAGTTTGAAAACCAGATGCTGAAGGCTGGAAGATTGCAAAATTGAAATAGCTTCAGTGAAAACTGCCACAATAATAGAGGTTTTTGAAATCCTTCTTTCAAAGAAAATCCCGTAGGAAAGCATAAAGACACTGAACAAATGACCAAAATCCTTACAAAATGCTCAAAGACACTTAGAGCAGAAGGATACCATGAAACTGGGAGGCTAATCTAGGCTTCTGAGTTAGGTTAAGGAGATCAGCATCCCCTTGCCAAGGGTGGGTGGGAGAGGAAAGGGACATTGCACTTTTGCACTGCTTCCCTTCTGCTATGTCCTTCTGGGATCTTCTAAGCAAAGTGAGTAGGCATTGAAAAGATCAACCTCTTTTAAGTGCTATATTAATTATTCAACATTAAAAAAAAATGCTTTTTAAGTCATCTAGCTAACACAGCCATCTTTGGGTTGGGAAAAATTAAAACTAATCTGCATCTTCTTGATGAAGTTGGGTCACTAAAGGGCACAATCTTCAAGTGCACTGAACAGATATACAGCACCCTAAATTCAGGATGAGGGTCAAATTCTTACTGCTGTCAGCAGGTTTAAATCCTCAATATCATATTTGCCATGATTCTTTCAAAAATTTTTTGATACACAAGATAATCCTCTGGCTGGACATTTTTTCAATGATTCACCATCATTTCCATATATTCTATATACCAGAATTTATTCATTTTAAGTTCTATACCATCTGTAGCATAAGATCTGCCTACTCTGAATTTAAGTGCTTTGAAGGGAAGGGTAAGAAAGGGAAGAGAGATCATGTATTTTCTGCAGTGAGGGAATCTTAGAAAAAGCTTTGAGAAATAGGGATTCATTGTCTTGGGAGCTTAGATCATCAAAGTACCCAAAACCATAATAATCTTGCTTTTCATGCTAATTTAAAATGTCTACTGGGAACTCAAAATAGATAGAGTTGTCTCAAGAACTGTTTATGCAACCAGTTCAGTGCCCTACATGATAAGTTTTTTTCCACTTTGTCCATACAGAATAGTGAAGAATTTGGGTGAGACATTCAATAACAGTGCTGACTAAAATCAATTCTGAAAAAAACCCTAATAATAGAAAAATAAATTCATTCTAAACAGATGCACCTGTATAAAAATCAGATATAATTTCAATGGTATAAAAAACACAATAATTAATAAAATACTGAAAAAAAGGAAAACCTATTTAAATACAGCTTTTAGTCAAAGAAATTTACACGTCTCCTCCACATTTAGGTACACAAACACCACAAGTCAAAGCATGTTGATATGAAGCCACCAGAGAATTACATAGTAAAATTCTTGTCAGCACCAATAGGCTTTGGATCTTATCCTAAATGTCAGGCTCTGTCATCTTAGTCACTTAAGTAGATCCTAACACTGAAAGTTATTTTGGGGATTTCAACAGAATTATCACAGAGATTGGTCAATCTGAACAAAGCTGAAACAAGTACAGCCTTTAGAAAGCCAGCATAGGCTAAAAACACATTATCACTAGTTAAGGGGTTCGGATACATCTATATGTATTTTTGTACAATATTTTAATTTCTTTGAATGCCATTATCTCTTCAAAAGAGTAATTGCCACTCACACTGAATTTATGTACAAGAGTGATCCTAATAAAGAAAGCAAGAGCTTTTCCAAATGGTGTTTTGCAAAACTAAGAATTTGCAATCTTGATGCTTTAAGGAAATGTACTTCAGGGCATTATTAAAAAAAATTTAAATAGTCTATGATCAACAACAGAACCTGCAAAATTTAAGGTTGCCTGGAGAGAATAAACCCACAAATCCAAAAAGCCCTTGCTTACCTAAGTTTTTCAAGGGAAAAAATTTCTCACTTTCAGTAAGATAGGACAAAATTAAGGCAAATAAAAACTTTTGGAGATGAACACTAAGAAGATTCAAGGCAACCAGCATGTGGTGTCCAGAGAAAGACCTGACCCCTCCAGCTTGGAGCCTGCGAGGCACCCTGTGCACAAAGCACCCCTCAGCCTGTGCTAAGCCCGGAGCTGGGAGCCTGTGAAGGCAGCAGTGGGAGCTGCCCGGTGGCAGGGCAGCCGTGCCGGCTCGTCGCATCCCTGCTCTGCCCACACACCCCAGCTGCCAGCAAATGTGACCCCTCACTCACCAGAGCCTGGGGAACCTGAGATAACGCTCATCCCTGACTTGTGGGGCCATAATTACAGATCAGTTACTCCCTGAAACAATGGATAACTTTCCGGGGTGTGCAGCTTGCCCCGTGGCCCTTCCCTCTCCCCACTGCTGACTTCAAGCAACCCCATTTCAGAAGTGATGCCCATAATTTACCAGAAGAAGCTTGGTAGTACAGTAATCAATTCTGTGTATGTGTATACCATCTGATTAAGGAATTGCAAAAGAATAATGGTTAGAAGCCTTTGTGCAACAGAATATAAAATTTTCCAAATGGAAATTTGAATCAAAATGCCCCCTCGGAGTAGCATAATCCTCATTATAATTGAAGGGGAACTGATTTCTTTGAAGCACTAGCCTGGAGACAGGGCTTGTGAGGGCACCCAGTGCCTCAAGAGAAAAACAAAATCCTATCAGCTGGTACACAAAAAATAGAATATGCCTAAAAGAGAGGAATGACTGCCCCCAAAAATTTCCAAGGTTGACAAATTTGAGTCAATACGAGTAGGATTTTGAGGAATTTTTAAGGTTTCTTGTAAAGGAATTTATAAAATCTTCAATAAAAGTAATACAGATGTTGGATCTCATCTGTAAAACATTTAAGGTATGGATTTCAATAAAGCTAGGTACAAGGATGCAACCAGCTATAAAAAGTAAATTGTGAACATGATACAAACTTCCTTGTGTCTAGAGATACCACATGTCTTTTGTCATTGAGTTCATCACACAGCAGTCAAAATTAAATACGTGCCTTTCTTATATGAAAGGTGAAAATATTGTAAGTGTTCCTTTGAGAAAAGAAGCAAAAAATGAGTAAGGGAGAGAATGTCAATTTTCAAAGAGAAAAGAAATTATCATTATTGCCTTAGGTTTCAGCTACCCACCTGCTCCAACAAGAGGTTAAGAATGACCCTGTTTCTCAAACCCAAGATTCATATAGACAAGTGCTTTCTTTCCAACAATAACCTGTAGCAGATGCTCAAGGAAAACACATGATGGCAAAGAGTCCTGGGACAGCAGGCTCCATGATTTAATGACAAACTTAATTACATTCAAAAGGCTGTACTTGAGTAGCTTATTTGTTGTTGTATTTTTTTTTTGTTGGATGCTCTCTGCTACAGGGAATGACCACTTCTCGTTCACTTTCTACACCATCCATAACTGTATGGTACCACACCTCAGTCATCTGTTTGGAAGCAGAAGGACCTTTGTTCTGTGCCCCACCTTGTACAAAGCCATCCTGTACTCCTAACCATCACTCTTTAGTTTTTTCCAGTTCAACCAGACTCCTTTTGAGTATGCACAACAGGATGATCCAATGGTTTCTATAAAGGAATAGGGACGCTTTCTGTCCTGTTTTCATCTTCTTTCCTGCTAAGCAATATAATTTTATTTGCCTTTATGACTGGCACGAAATATCAATGATGTTGTACATAGAGCTTTCAATAGTAAATCACAATATTTATTTAACTCTTTGACTAGCAGTTAATTTAGGTCCTATTCTTGTAAATACATAGGTGTGGCTGTTTTTTCTCATATTCTATATTTGCATTTACTAACACTCTGTATTTATCCATCCCTTCATAACATAGTCATTCACTATTGGGAGATTGTTTCCTATTCTTCATAGTAGTTAAGATTTCACAAGGCATCTCTGGACACCACCCAGTCCCACCCTCTGCTACAATTGGTGGCCTAGGACCATGTCCAGTCAGATCTCAGGTATTTCCAAGGACAGAGACTCCACAACCTGTCTTGGCAGCCTGCGCCAGTGTTTGACCACCCACAGTGTAAAAAAAAAAAAAAAAAAAAAAAAAAGGTGTTTTTTTTTCCCATTAGGTATTTATACACTGGAAAAGATCTCCCTAACCTTTCTCTTATTTTCAGGCTCAATACAGCTCTCTCAGCACCTCCTTACATATCAGAAACTCAAATCCATTAATTATCAGAGTAAAATAATTTATAATATCCTAAACACATTTAAACAAAATGCATCATCTCACTCTTCACCCTGTATTATGTATCTATTTTTTATAAAGGTAGTGAATATGAGACCACGAGTATCTTTGCTCCAGCTCAAAGCTGATAAATTATTTCTCAGTATTGTTTTCTGCCTCCTAATCTATTACTAAACTACAAGAGATCTTTCTCTTATCTCAAGACAAGCCAGCCACTTTAAATCTTTAGGCACGAATCTTAACAAAAGCTTTTGAAAACCAGGATGAAATTAATTCACACAGTTGTTGAATATTTCAAAGCATTAAGCATAAATGCTTAATGACTAAATTAAGCAAACATCTAGAAAAACAGCAGTAACTCTTCCAAAATTCCAATAACACATATTTAACTCTACATTTTTTAACTGCCTGAGTTATTTTTCAATATAAAGACAACACTTACTGGCCTGTGCACAGTGTTCTTCCCAAAACTGCCCAGCACTGTATTTGTCCACCTTACACTTCTTTACCAATGATGATTAAAGGTTTTATGCAGCAGATACTAGTCCAAAAATAATTTTACACTTCTGATGGATTTTGGTTTTAATCACAGGGACCTGTTTTAGATTTTTTTTTTTATGTCTAATACTGTGTTTATACAGAGTTTGTAACAGTCTTGATACTATTTTAAGCTCTGTATCTTTTTAGCTGCTCATTTGATATGCTTCAGAGACAGTGAACAGATTGAAGAATTCAGGCCCATTTGGTTGCTCCTCATAAGGTTGCCTTTCCATCCCCCTGATAAAACTTGTTTTCCTCTAAATCCTTTAAAACCATTTTGAAATAGGCAGACCAGAACACAACACAGTATTTAAGGTTCTGGCCCACAAAGGATTCATACAGTTGAATCAACTCATATTGTCTGTTTAGTTTGTCCATTTTCTAACAATGTTTAAAATTTGTTTTGATTTTTGCACCCTATAGAGCACCACTGAATTTCACAGAATGACCTATTTTGACCCTGAGATCTACTTCCTAAGTGATGATGGTTGACACAGAATTCATCATGTCTTCTTTTGGCATTAAAATTTTTCCCCATGTCCATCACTCCACGCTGATTGACATTTTGCTGTACATGCTTTTTAACACTCAGCTTCTTATGGTCTTCCTGCAATTCTTCACACATCCCTGGTCTTTATCACCCTGGATAGTTTGATACAATTTGAAGCACTTGTCACTTCATTATGTGCTCTTCCTGTAAAATTATTTGTTGAAAGCACCATATGTTAAAACAAGCACAGACATGACAGTCTTCCAAGAGAATTTAGGGACTAATGTGTTTGACAATATTCGTACATATTTGGAAAACTGTGTGGCTGTGTGTACATGTATGGTGCATAATTAACAGTACTGTAAACAGAGATTTTCATAACCCTGATTACAGTGCACTGATATGATAAAACCTGAACTGAGTTACAATTATAAAGGCATCTGCATGCATTTCCTTTATGCTTATACAGAAAAAAGAAATCATCACCCACTTTTTATAGGTTGGCAACATTTTGACACTTCCTGACTAACTCTAGAACTCATTCAGGCCTAAAAAACACCTGGCTGAAATTAGGATGATAAATACTTTTAAAAAAAAATATATATAACCCAAGCATCTCATAGACCTATATATATTAAAGAAAGACTATTCAAGTAACCCATAGAAATTTTCAGCAATTGAAATTAAATCAAACTGTCTTTGAAAATGAAGAATTGCATCATCTTGATAGGATTTAATTATCACTCTATAATCATTTTATAGTATTATACAATATAAGAATTGTCTGATTCATGGTACAGAGAATTCAGCTTGAAAATTGGAAACTAATGGGAACTGAAAGAGGTGACAGAAATATCTCTTTCTTAGTCTCCTGCAGAGATTACAGAATTGCTGAATCTGGTGATGGAAGTACATTTTTTTATGCCAAAATTGCAGGGCTCAAGCCAAAATTGCATAGCTCAAATAAGTCACCTGAATATATATACATATATATAAGTATAATGAGATTGCTTCCTTCAAGCCTGTCTTAGAAACCTGTGACACTGATATACTCGGACAGTAAAGATTGATTACACTGTCCTGAACCTGGAGTTCTATACCAAACAGCATAAGTGTAACATTGTACAGGTGCAAATCTTTTGATTTTCATTCATTCTTTTTTTCAGAAAGAATTATCAAAACTTCAACATTAGATATCATCACACTTTATCTCAGCCTTCTTTTATTAATGTACTGAGGGCAAAAAAAAAAAAAAGAAAAATCAAATAGAGGCTCTCCTTTTTTGAGTCAACAATTTTAACATGCAAACACAGAATCCTCATAAAATTAAACAGCTCTGAACAAGGATGGATGGATTATGAATAGTTTATGCTTTTTTTATCACTCTAAATTGAGACTCACAGAACTGTGGCAAACGTTGAACCAGAGCTGAATGTACTGGGTTTTATGCCCTGGGCAGGCCGGGGGAGGTCATAGAATGGACCAGGATATCCTGATTTCCAATGTCCTCATTGTGAAGAGCGTATTTATTTGTAAGTGCACACAAAACACTACCTTCAATATCAGTCACTGCTGAGCACAGTGTGTTATTTACCTTCTCTTTCTGAAAGTAAAATTGTGAGTTTATCTTCTAACTAGTAAATTGCATAGGAGGGAGGAGGAGCTCTCTGGCTTGATTCGGAAGATAAGGCACAGCCATCAGTTTTCCCTACCAGGGGTTTGCTGTCTACATGAGATTTTCTTGAAGTAAAAGCCCTGCTGACTGTCAGTAAAGCTACCAGGAAAAGAAGGCTGGCAGAAAGCCTCCATGAACTCTATCAAACAAATATACAAATTTACTGAAAATTACTTGCATCATTTCAACATTTGTCAAAACTTCTTTCCCAGGGAGAGGGTGAGGGCAGGGTGAGCAGCACCTGCAGAGGGAATCCATCAGTGCGGGATGGAGTCTTGTGCACCAGTGCTGGGACTGGAAAGGAGGGAAGTTTGAAAGAACTATGAAACCTCTTGCTGTAAAGGCTCTGAGTGAACATACTGCCTTTTCATACAGTGCCTACTCACACTCCACACGGTAACATGCTTTCTACTTATTTGCTTTCCTCATTACATTGGTTGATTGGATTTAAAAGTAGGTTGCTTCAAATATTTACTCCTCTAAAATGTCAAACTGAATCAAAATCACATCCATCACAAATGGTGACTCATTTTTCACATCAGACATTCAGGCTTGACTCATTTGCCTACTGCAGGGATATCATCTTTTATTGCTACAGTTCCTATAATGGGAAACAAGCATTCAGTGATTGAGCATGACTGCAAGCTACATGTGAGTCTCTCTGGCAAGCCCAAATTCACTTAACATCCACACCTTTTTCACAGAAGTTCATGTCTGTATACAAACATAGGGTGAAAGCATTTCTAGAGGAGAAATCTTGAGCACACTTGCTGTCTTATTTGAGCCTTGTGTGGCCTGAAGCAGAATGTGCTAATGCATGCCAACGTGCCAGCAGATATTTCAAACATACCCTGGACACTTGGGCCCAACAGTTATGAGCAAGGATGGAAGGTCATTGCATTTAATGTGCTTTCGAGACTGTTATGATCTTGCAGCTGGAAAAGCGCCTGGGATTATCCATCCTACTGACAGGGCTGCTTTGGTCTGAGGAGTTTCACAGGCAAAGAAGATGACTGTGACTCACAGAACTCAGTGTTTAGGTCAGAGTTTGCTCGGAAGAAATGAATCAGCTGGAAGAGTTACTCATCAAATGCTTCCTATAATTAATTTCATTAATTCACATTTGTAGGGATTCAAAATGAAAATAGTAAGAGTGATACAATTGTAGAGTGAACGGAAGTGTGTGTCTTTATAGGCACCAAAAGAAAGAGCAAAATGTTAAAAGAATTCCCTTTATTGACAAACAAAAGACATGTTTAGAGGAGGAGCACTGTTCCTGTGCTGTGCATGTCAAGGCCACAGCACAGAAGACTGGCAGCAGACAACCATGCACTCTGCCATCAGGAGGATAACATCTCCTGGTTGCAGCGTATTACCCATACCATTATTTTTCCTGTTAGCCCAGCCTAAAAATAGGCTATAGACAGAGCCTATATATTGCAGACAAGGAAAAATGTACTGAAAGCTGCTGAGCAATATAAAAAATCACCCAATAGCAGTGGTTGGAAGGGAGCTCTGTCCAATCCCCCTGCTAATGCAGTTTCACCCAGAACAAGTTACACAGGGCACATTCAGATTGATTGTTAATACATCCAGAGAAGGAGGCTGCACAAATTCTGTGGCAGATCTGACCATAAAATAGCTTATCACTCCTGATCAAGAGGATCCACAGAAACAGGATAAGGACTGTCAGCTGGCATGACCTTTTCCCATACTCAGGTGATGCTCCAAAGGTCACACGAGCTCACACATCTTGGTGCTTATGAGGGTATGGATGTGAGGGTAAGTGAATGTGAGAGTGACTATGAGTTGAAAAAAATCCAGCTTATTTAGAGATTCTGCACCTAAACCTCACCTTCCCATTCCCAAAACTCTCACACTGAATTTTGTTACATGTATCACTTAAAGTGATACAAAATAAGTCTTGAAAAAAAAAATGTTCTATGCTTCTACGATCCTATACAAAGAGAACTAACCTTTTTGTTTTCCCACTGAGTATATTTTTGCTGTCCACCTTAAAGATGGAAAACAATTTTAGTGAAATATTAATGCTGACATCATTAGCTAAATCTAGCTACATTAGCAGCATCTAGCATTTAGCTACGTAAGGAAGCAGCTACTTGCATTTTGCAGACGCTTGGGTTTGACACATCCATTAAAACACGTATGAGTAAGTGGTGTTCCACATTACACCTGTGTGATTCCATTAATGTTACTGACTGCACTACACTAAAAGTACATGGCTACTGTGCTCTTGTCTATTGTTTGGAGTGGGTTTGATATGTGTATAGAACCTTAGAGAGAGCAAAATCTCTATAAAAGTTGAATAAAATGGCATTACCAGCTTGATAGTGTATATTCAAACAGCAATCTTCAGTGACTCTATGGAATAAAAGTTATAGTGGTTTAGGTAAAAATCTAGTTAAGGAAAGATGAAGTGAGAACATGTAGCATTTTAAACATAAAAGTATTCATTATACTACATTCTGAGTTAGACATATTACTGTATAAATATATACTTATAGTAGAGGGAGCTTTAAAAAATAAGAAATCTCCTAAATACTGTATGTGGTAGAAAGAAGAAATGGTGCATGCACACAGGACAGTTTTTGAGTTTGTAAAGAAATTCACCTAACTTCAAATGTCTCACTCTAACACAGGCAGCTTATAAATTCTTTATTATCCATGGAGAGAAACAGGCATCTCTAGAAGGTGAATTGCCCAGTCTGTCTCAGACTGTCTCCACTGAATCTCTAGGTACTTATTTTCTCATCTTGCCTAGGGAGGCCTCTTACAGTGACAAACTGAGAAGTAAATGTGCAGTTTTTACATGGATGAAGCTATAAGGGCTTCCTCTGTCCTCACAACACAGATCATCCCCCACAAATCACTTTAATGCTCCTTCAGCTCTTTAATTTGTTTTCCTCTTAATGAACATGTACACCCTAATGCTGATGCATAATCCATCCCCAGCAACAAGGAACTAAAATCTTTTTTGTAATATTCATATTTTTAAGATTTTTTATTGTTTACTTTTTATCTAACTCTTGCAAGTTAGAGTTCACAACTCTTCATAACTCTTCCAAATCCTACAGAAAAAATCCCACCCACTATTTTTTAAGGTCTTGCAAAGAAAAACATAAATCAATCTTTATTTGTGCTAAATACTAGCAAAATATTCTCCTACATTTCCCTGACATATCTTTACTTATGCTGGAAAGAAAATACACCTTAAAAAAACCCCAAAACAACCCTGACTTTATGAAGCAGAAAGTATATTAAGAAAATAATGACTTTACCTATTATCACATGCATGCCAAGTCTTGCCAAATGCTTCACAGTTTGGTAACCAATTCCTTTAGTGCCTCCAGTCACTATAGCAACCTTTCCATTTTGTGTAGGGAAAGCTATATGAGAAAAAAGAAATAACACAAGGTTACAAGTTCATAATAGTAACACAATTACCAAGTTAAGATGTATTTTAAAGAGTGTACAGTTAACAGACTGCTCAAGCCAGATCAGTAAACAATCTCAGGAGTAAACTCTGTATGGAAATAAAAACTATGGAACATCCACCATTATTTACTGCACTGTATTTTTCAGTGTTAACAGTTTACAAAAGACTGAGGCTGATGACATGAAAGGCAAACAACCACTCAGAAGTTTTCTCATGTCTATTTGCATGCATTTCATCATCCTGCAGTCGTCTGACCTTTAAAATTTCCACCATAACTTTGTTAATGAGCAAGGTGGAGGCAGTTACATCAGCTCAGGGATGGCTTATTCTACGTGTACAGGGAAAAAAATTCAATTAGCAGCACGATACCCTGAAAATTTCTTGAATGACAAAAGACTGGTCTCTGCCAGTAACATAGAGGAAAGATCTCAGTCAAAGGTGAGCCATCAAAAATACACTAGCTGACTCAATTTCCCTGCATAACTGAGCACTTTCCCTTCTGAAATCACAAGGCCCTGAGCCCCAAAGAAAGGAGGAAGCAATTTTCTTGCATGAATGTCCCCATCTGCTTTTCCCACCTACACCAGCTCTGTCCCACAGAAGCCAGCATCCCCAATACCTGCTGTCAGCCCCACTTTGCCCCCACTCCAAGTGCTCCTTGACCCACACACAGCCTGGCAGGCAGGGAATGCTCCCAAACTCCCTCTGCTAGAGGGGTGGCTCAGACACATCCTGTGCCTCCTGCATCCCCAGGCAGCCCTTAGCCTGCCAAATGAGCCAAGAAGCATCTGGGATGGCCCTTGCAGAGCAGCTGCCATTCCAGCTACAAGCTCTCACAGTGGGTGCAGGTTGCACAGCACATCCCCCTAGCATGGAGGGAGTTCTGCAGCCAAAGCAGAGAAAAGGCATTATCATTTAACTGCTTGGGAAAGGCGTGAATTAGGTCTAATATCAACTAAAATTTTTTTGGGTGAAGATTGTATCAAGTGAAGCACCATGTGGTCCTTAGATGACCAAGGTGAGTTTCTAATTTGTGTTGGAGTTGAAGCTGTGAGGCTTTTGCACAAGAAAAATAGTATTGAATACTTCATTTTGCTGTGGTGCAGTGTCTGTAGGCAATGCTATTGATAAAAAATGTTAAAAAGATGCCAAGTTTCATGTATCAAAGGACTTTCTATTTTGATTTCTAGGTTTTTAGGGGATTGCTTTGTTGTACAACACCAACTCATATTTTACATAGTTATGAAACACAGGACTAGCACTGATACAAGCTCCTTTCTTCAGAGAAACTTCAAAAAGGATCCACATTTCATCTTTTCTGAAACACATAGCTCTTTCTCTCATGATTCAACATGAATTTCTGTTCTCTTCAGGTAACAACTTGGTTCTTCCCATCCATGAAGAACAGGAATTGTTTGCAGTTCTTTGAAGGTTAACTCAGATTACAGGGATATTCATGCACATAGGTGTTCTGACATATATAATTCAAGCTAAATAAAACTTCCCCAGGAGCCTTCTTAAGGGGCTTCAATTTAGTTATAAGCAGTCCTACAATTTCAACCAAAATACTTCTAATCACAAATTCTAAACAAAATGCCCACAGATCCAAATCTCATCAGGAGAAAATTTACTATTTTGGGCCTGAGTACTTTCTCTTCCTCTTCTGCCTCCCCACGCCTTCCTTGCTTCCTGGACTCTCACAACATTGCTACCTGACATTTCAATTTCACATGCTGCATACAGGTGCTGTCACTCATTTCCATTACTGAACCACTATACCTAACTATTGAGTAAGAAGTGTCATTTTAATGCAAAATTCACTTAGAAGAAAATTAATGAAAGAAAATGAGAAAAAGAAGTCAAGACTGGGAAAGGGTCAATGACATGAAATAAAAATGGGAAGTCAGAAGAGCAAAGAGTTAACGGAAAGTCAGAAGAGCAAAGGTGGTTCTTAGCAGAGATGTGATGAAGTGGTTCTTAGCAGAGAACATGATTTAGCAGATGAAAGAAGATGTCCAGTCCTATCCTGTCCATGGTGACTGCAAAGAAAAGGACAATTTTTTGGTCCTAATGGCCACTTAAGGACTCTCGTGTAAAAATGCATTCTGTGCAATCCTATATTACAGAGAGGTTTAAAATAGGCCTGCTTGTAGCAACTAGCTCCAAGGACCTAAGAAAGCAGACAGGGAGGGAGAAATGAGGGCTGCAGACACACAGATAAATGGTCATTATCTGTTTTATTTCCAATAGGTACAGCTTCCACATAACATGGTTTTGTATAGACAGAACACTGCATGGCACAACTCAGTCTATCCACTCACTTCAGTCAAAGTGGGAAATGCAAAGAGAAAATCTGAAATATATTGGGAAGGGGAGAGAGACAGGAAGAAAACAAACTCCTCAATTAATTCTTGTTACTGATTTTAAAAATATGTACAGTTTCCATCAAGTCAGATGCCTTAATGTAAAATGAATCTCCTTTTAAATGAGACACAGATAGTATTTATTTCAACAAAAATGGCCAAGATCAAATACAGGCTCTGTGTGTATCCAGGGGCAACTCCAGTGAAAGGCAGTTTATTAGTGCCCTGTTCCCTCCAGAACTCCAACTTCATGTGGAATTTGCAGTACACCAAACTTTCAGTGTTAAAGCACCACTTCAATGATGAAACTAGGCATGAAAGTTTCAAAGCAGACCTGGGCACAGCGTGGTTTTCAGCAGATACTAGTTTATTTTGTGTGAGAGGTTGAGCTGAGTGCAGCTGGAGCCTCACAGCCCCCCAGGCAGGAGGCAGTGGAGACCCACAGCTTTGCAATGCCCAGAGATGTTCCCTCTGGCACTTCTTGCAACTCCTTTAAACCACTCCAGTTCTCTCTCTACCTCTGCTCCTGGTAAGGAGGTAGATACTGATCTCAAGTTAAGAGGAATAATGCCAGTGATATCTTTGTGGGACATGAGAACAGTACTGCCCAGTGCTAATGAAATCCTCTGGCCAAGCAGTAGCCATTAATTTCCCTTTGGGTTCAAAGAAACCAGCCTGCAGTCCTTAGGTGGTTCTTTATCACACCAATGGCTGAGAGAAGCTTCTCTCAAGCTGCAGGTTCTGCCTGCATTCCAACATATTTGGACGATATAAACCTGTTTACCTTGCAAGTGGATAACCCTAAAACAGAAAAATAAGGCAGATGTATTATGTCCTGATATGAGGCTATTTAAAAATAATTATTTTCCTTTTAAATATACTTGTCCTTAATTAGAAATAAATTCCATGTACATAGATATCCTCACACAAACTCAATACTACAAAGAATGTAAGCAAATTCTGTAATTTTAAAAAATACTACTTTTCAAGGGACTCTAAAGCAGGGCTGTCAGGATGCCCCTGCAATTTCCAAAACCACAGAGAAATAAGACAGTCTGCAGACCCATATCAATGACCAGTTCCATATCAATGACCATTTCCTACCAGCAAAATCTCAGCCCTGGAGCAGGGATGAGGGTCATTGAAGTAGCCAAATCAAAACAAAAGCATTAAACTTTCTCTTTTTCTTTTTTCAGAAATACATCATGTGAACATTGAAAATGCAAATCACAGAAGAGCTTCCCTTGAGAGAGAGTTTGCTTTGGTATTCTGCAAACTTTATAGTACATTGTGCTTGAGGCCAAGGGACAAAAAAAAAAAAAGAAGAAAAAAGTATTTGAAGTTTATTTAAATCAAATTGCATCAAATTTTTACAAAGTTCTATCTCCTACCTTACTAATCCAGTATCTGCGCTGTGGCACAGATATATGGATATTAAAATATAATTTCTTTCTATTAATTTCCTCATTATTGTTCTTTTTAAGATCTTGAAGGCCAAGGGTAGAATTTAGATTGTCCAAGCCAGTAACTTGTACTTATCAGGCAAGATTTGAGCACAGATGAAGGCATCCCAAAAAGTTGGTCAGTCTGCACGTGTGAGGTGCCATGCTGGGACCTGCCTGCACCTTGCGAACTGGCCACATAGTGCAGGAACTTTGGTGGTATTTGTGCTGGAGAGATCCCTACAGACAAATCTCAACAGTTTTTTGTTTTTTTTCATTCCTCCTATAACTGAATAATTTACATGCAAATATTAGGCCTGAAGGTAACTGGCAGAAGCACAGATGGAAATAAAATAAAAAGAACTAACAATGAATATTTAGTTTCATGACTGAATAACAAGATCCAAGTTTGGAGCCATTCCTGTATAGCAACACTGAGTGAGAAAAGAAGGCAAACTGTAATTTCCACTCCTCATCTAACACCACAGGAGAAGGCACGATCAAGTTCTTCTAGATGGATTAAAGAAATCATATAGCTCAGTGTACCACAGAATTATTGAGTAGTTTTTCCTATTGCAAAATATTCTGACTCTTTTTCTCTGATTTATACTGTGGCGATGTTGAGATAATAGCCATTAAGCAGATGTAGAAAAATAATTAATTTTCCACCTGAGAGGCAATCAGTAAACTGCTGGGGAACCCATGCAGCTTTTAGCAACAGCTTTTTTTGTGTGCCTTACAGAAACATCTCAGTAAAATTCTGGTTTGGCAGAAACCAGACAAACAGGGTCTGGATTCAAATGTCACTCCAGGACTATCCCAACAGAAGACAATTTAGGTACTCAAATCCTGACAGATAAGCCAGACAAACTGTGTGTGCCTCAAGCATGTCCTAAGCCTGCACAGATGATTTTTCTAATGCAAATTGTCTTCCCAAATTTGCACACCAAAATCTTTTCTGCTTCCAATCACTTTCCTAATGAACATCAATATGCAATCAAGATTGAAGGCCCTTAAGGCTGGAAAGCAGGTAGGTGGCAACCAGCCTGACTGGTCCTTCTGTGAAAAGGCATCCTGCTGGTTTCAGCAGTTGAGGCCATCGGGCCTTTTGCTGATGAACAAATGTCATGCACACATGAAGGTCCACAGGCACATGGCCAACTGGTCCCATGTACCTTGGATGGCTGGATGCATTGTGTAAGGGAGACTCATCTGTCCAGGGACAGCACTTGTTTCCAAACACAGCTGGAGTTTTGAATCAGACAGGTGACAAGCCTCCCAGCTTTTGTTAGGAATCATGAGGAAATGGAGGTATCGGAGAGGCTGGCCCTGGAGTTACTCATGGGAAGAAAAAGGTCTTGAAGAACCAGAACAGCAGGAGAAACCAAACCATGGAAATGTGTCCTTTGCCCTAGAAACTCATAGGTATCTCAAGATGCTATTAGTGGAACAGCAGGCTGTAAGAATTTCAGCAGCCAGGGGAAGACCTAATTTAATAAGGCTCCCACGCAGGCACTGGCAGGGAATATGACTGGTAACAACTGCTCACAAAAGCACAGCAAAACCCCAGCACACATAAGTTTCTTGTTTAACCGATGCACAAGACACACAGAGAGCCTGAAATGCTGCATGCCAGTGAAACAACAAACAACAACTCACACTTACCAATTCCAGAAGCTCACAGAAGTTCCATCCCTATATTTCAGGGGAATGCACACTCAGCCTGTGCCCCATGAAGTGGACATTTCCACAACACAGCAGAGCTCCCACACAGCAGCAGCAATTTGTCTGGGCTGCCTGAACACCTGGGAACTCAACCAGTGTTGTAACTCCAGCCAAGGCATATCCAGAAAGCCTGGACAAATGGCCAAAGTGCAGCAAGGCAGCAAATGACACACAAGGAGAGGAGCTGGCAGATATGGCTACTAGAGAAGCAGAGCGCTCAGCCAGCTAAGGAGATAACCTGTTTACTCACCTGCCTCACATTGTCAACACAGGAACAAGTGACATTTCTTCAGAGTTAGCAGCAAACATCTGCTGAGCCAGACTAATGATTTTTTTTAATAGCCAATGAAAACAACTTCAAAAAAAAACCAACCAAACTTAAGGCAGCTTAAATTTGTAACATTTGTTTAGCTTTTCGATAAGCATGCCAGCTTGCTTACAGGGATGAAATGATAACATTTGCAGGCAAGATGACAACCCCTTCACAGCAGGCTGAGATACAAGCTCCCAAAATCCATTACAGGACTTGTTCCTAGATATCTCATTTAAGACCTGCAGAAGTCATACTACAAATGAGCAGAACAGCTAATTTTCCTCTTGTTTTTTCAACTCATGAACACACTCTGGAGCCTTGGGTAAGTATTAGAGAGCAACAGGTGTTATTAGAGTCCAATATCACAAGTCTGAAGCATGAGTATCCACAGCAAGACCTAGCTAGAGTTAAAAAAGCCCCCACATATTAGAAAATATGTAAGATAAACTGGTGCAATAGTAAGATGAAAGTTATGATGCCAGCATTACAGTCCTGAAAGAAATGTTTTTTTACTAAGGAAAAATAACAATACCCTAAATAAGGCAGCTACTCAGAGCAAGAGTTTTTGGCACTCAAAAATACAAGACTTGTCGAAAGACATCTCTCTAACAGTGGGAAGGGGAGTGGAAAGCTACACTAAATATTTAATTTGCATGACACACCTATCTGCATTTCTTCTTGTGATTCTTGGAAAGACAGCATAAATGCAGATAAAGGGAGAAGCATGAGTAGAAAGCAGGTTGTGGAAGGGGAAGCAGAAGGAAGTGTTAGACTTTCAAATAAGACACAGGAAGAAGTTTTTTGGTCAAGATGAGGACATTTTCAAGAGCTTCATTCCCCTTTCCCCTCTCTTCACCTTCCCCCACCTCCAGGTATTTAGGAGAAAGAGATACAGCTCTAAGCAATTAAATACACCTCAATCATAAATCTCTGCATGGTGATATTGTCCTCAAAGCCAAAAAAGGACCTCAGTGAGGACACTGGCACTGCTACTTACACATTCAAATCAACCATGGTTTGGTGGGGTGAGTCAAGGCACTGATCCACAGACTGCTAGAAAAGTAAGCTACAGCTATTGCCAAAGTAATCAAAAAAATATTTCCTCTCCACTTGCACATGTATTTTCAGTGCCCTGTTTTTCAGGGCATATGACTGGTGTGTTTGCAAGTCCTGCCTGGTTACAAGAGACAAGGGAAGATGCATTTTCATACATCTTTCTACTGGAGCCTGAGTGCTTTTGCTTTATTTGTCTAATAGGATGCTCAGTACTGTTTGTCTTGGACTCTGTGATGCTGCTAGATTTGGCAGAAGGGCTGTATGGAGAAAAAGATAGTTGGAGTTTTCAAAAATTATACAGATGGTAATTTTCCAAACTGATTTATGCTGTCTTCACTCTGTAGGTGAAGAACCTCTTCCTCCAGGAAACTTTATACACCAGGATCATTGATCATACATGGCAAAAAAGCTGGATGCTGACACCTCTTCCCCAAAAAAGAGGAGGATGAGAATGGAGAAAACCAAAGAAGACTTCTAATTTGGTAATTTGTCTTGACATTTCAGAATTGCCTTTCTCTCAGACAATGGGAAATAAGGCTGCATTGAAAAACGGTTTGGTGAAGCATATATATGAGCTTTTTTTCAATACAAGTTCAGGCTGATTTTGACAGAGATATTAGGAAATTTGACACTAACAAACATGGAGCTGCCCTAAGGTGAAAGAAAGCAAAAGTAGATGAGAGGGTGCAGTTCCCAAGTCCTGAATCTCACTTCTGGCCATGTTTGCCATTCCTGAGTACTTTGTTCCTTTTGCCAAAATTAATCTGAAGATAAGATATTTGAATTTTATTTTTTTACGAATGCCAAATAGATAGATTGAACACACCATTATACAAATCAGTTAGATGGAAAATACCACACTGCAGCATTAAAATCTGCTAAGAATTAATCAAGAATTCAAGTTTGCCCACAATCTTCTCTTGGGAGTAAAGTTCCCAACAAAATGTTAGAAAAGGAAAGCATTTGATCCCTGGGAGGGGCATGGGGTGATAGAGAAGGAATCAATAGATGGAAAAGGTGCCTTACATATGCAAATTATATTAGTGAAATTATGACTCTGCAAGTTCCCAACAGACATCAAGCAACTCCTGCCATCACACACTAGTCCCTGTCTTACACTTTCTTGCTATTCCTGCCTTAAGCCAGTTTGTTTGTTTGTTTGTTTGTTTGTTTTTCTGGAGAAACACTAGTCTTAAGAATTTTTTCAGATAAAGGCTGACAGTACATTTGACAAACTTGTGCAAAAATATCTGGCACCTGACTACCCACTGACGTTACACCACACATGGCATGTTTTGCTTCGCTGTGCAATCATTTTGTGTTGGGACAAATGCCAGCTGGGGACTTGGATGAGGCCATGAAACATTGCCTTCTCTTGGAAGGGAGGGCTCTGCTGCCATGAGGCTGGACTGGAGAGGTGTGGGGACAGCAGTGTCACTAGCAAGGCACAGCACTAACTCAGCTCAGTGACAGTGATCCACATGTGAGCAGTCTCAGCCTCAGTCATAAAAAGCAATTCACAAAAATATAACCTTGGGTTTTGTGAAATAAGTGCAGAATGGTTGTGTTGCAATAATATGAAGAAATCCCACTAATTCCTTACACTGCACTGAACAGACACAGCCTGCATATGAAAGATTACTGGATTTGTTAAAAATATCGTGAGAAGAAACATGATGCTAGCTCCAAGAAAAAAATAATCTTCCCTACTTATGCATATATTTAAAGGCTCCCTTTACCCATATAATTTTTTACATGGGAAAATACTATCACAAGTATAGAAAAGGAGATTTTTCCATTTGTATTCACTGCTCTGCTTATCTTTCATTCCTTTTATATATTTACCTATTAAGTCTTACTCTTTGGCTTTCTTCTCTTTCACTCCAGTCACACTAAAGATAGGGAAGTTATATACAGGTGTATCTTTAAATCAAGAAAAAGCATCTGATTATCTTTTGAACAGATTTACTGATGCTTATTCCCATACTCCCTCCCTCTGGGCAACTGTAATTCTGCAATACCTTGGGCAATGTCATTTTATGTAAAACCTCCCAATGCTTTTCAAGTCATGTCACCATGTAATTATACTTTTTTCCTCTTGTGAAATGAGAGATGAAAAAGAGAAGCTTATCCTAGGATATTTAAATAGGGGCAATGGAAATTGCTCTGCATAGTCTAGTAGTTGCAGAATGCATTTTCCCATCCTGCAAAAGTTTGAGACATTAGAATTATTTTTTCATTCTCTACCAGGAACCGAAGATTGTCTGGGCTCCAAGATTTCCTGAACAGCTGCATCTGACAAGGCTTTACATCCCTCAGGATGTAGGAAACTATTTCAAGTCCCTGCTCTCAGACATACCCCCGAGCATACAAAAGCCTTCCCAAGTGCAATTCCCTATTTCCAAGTGCTATTTCCCTCAGTGAAAGTTTCATTTTAACCAAACATTTGACATTTAAAGACACTTTTCCTGCTCATTGAAGTCCAAAATAAATGTAGATTTCTCCAAATCATGTTCAGAAATCCAGTGAAGAACCCATAAATGAAATGAACCAAAGAAAACAAAATGAAATGTGAGTAATCTCAGAAAAGGTCTTCCCTAGGAAAGACCACATCCCATATATCTCAAAAAACTTGACAGCTATCTGCATGAAATGTGGCACGGAATTCTTAAGGTTTTAAAATTTCATGTCTAACTACGAAAAATTAGCATTTGGGTTACAGTTTTGACCAAAAACCAGGATAATGGCAGTGAGTTTGAAATGCTGAAGAAAATATGAATCAGCAAAGCTTCTATCACACCATTACAGACTGAGTAAATGTCATAACTGACTGCAGAGCAGAAACCTCATATCAGAAAACTGTAAATGATGGTTATTTCACAAAGAGAGTTAAGAAAAGGAAAAAGGAAAAAAAAAGAAAAGGAAAAGGGAAAAGGAAATTGGAGGAGAAGGAGAAGAAAGAGAAGAGTAGAAAGAGAAGAAGAAAAGCACAGCTAATATTCTTGATTTGATCCCAAATACTGTAGAAATAAACCTAAGCAGGCAAGTCCCCACACCTTGGATAGCAGAAAGGTTCTATCATAAACCTTCAAGTCTGGAGAACATTTTAAGTGCCCAAAGCTCAGAAAATGTGGAAAGTCAGATATTCAGCTTCTGCTGAAACTCAGAATGCTGAAACTCAGCATTCAACTCTCCTGGAGAAACTGGCTGCTCCTGACTTGGACAGACAAACTGCTTGCTATGTAAAATCCTGTCTGGATGGCCATGGAGAGAGTGTGGTGGTGAATGGAGCTACATCTAGCTGGTAGCCAGTAACAAGTGAGGTTCCCCAGGGTTTAGGATTGGCATCAGCCCTGTTTAACATCTTTATCATTGGTCCAGATGAAGTGATCGAGTGCACCTTCAGCCAGTTTTCAGATGGCACCAAGTAGGGCAGGAGTGTCAAACTGATGGAGGGCAGAAAGGCTCTACACAGTGAGAGCTGGACCAGCTGGATTGATGGGGATTGAAAAGGTATGAAATTCAAAAAGGCCAGCTTCTAGATCCCGAGTTTGGATCACAACAACCCCATGCAGTGCTACAGGCTGGGGTCAGAGTGGCTGGAAAGCTGCCCAGTGGACAAAGACCTTGTGGTTCTGGTTGACAGCATCTGAACTTGAGCCAGTGTGTGTCCAGCTGGCCAAGAAGGCCAGTGAGTATCCTGGCCTGTACCAGCAATAGAGTGGCCAGCAGGACCATTGTCCCCCTGTGCTCAGGACTGATGAGGCCACACCTCGAATCCTGCGTTTGGTTCTGAGCCCCTCATGACAAGGAAGACATTGAGGGTCTGGAGCAAGTCAGATGTAGAGCAGCTGAAGGGGCTGGGGGTGCTTATCCTGGGAGGAAAGGAGGCTCAGGGGTGACCTTATTGCTTTCTATAACTACCTGAAAGCAAGGAGAGAGTATATCTTATCTACGTTTTAGCAAGGAGAGGGTTTATCTTTTCTTCCATGTAATAAGTGACAAGAGGAAATGGCCTTAAGCTGTGCCACAGGAGGTTTAGATCAGATACTAGGAAAAAATTTCTTCTCTGAAAGGGTTATCAAACATTTGAACAGACTGTCCAGGGTGGTGGTTGAGTCACCACCCCTGGAGGTATTTAAACAACACCTAGATGTGGCACTAAGGGACATAATTTGGTCATGGACTTGGCAGAGTGGGTTAAATGTTGTGGAATTTTCCAGCTTAAATGATTCAATGATTCTATGATTCATCAGAACTTTCATATGCAGAAAATGAAGAAAAGAGTGATCTCGTTACTTATGATCAAACTGGAAAATCTGATCTACTTATGGCCAAACTAGAAATCCAAACCAAAAGCAAAATACTGCCAACTGCATTTTCGCATCTCACCAGAAGAATTAAAAACAGAAACCAATTTATACTTTGCACTATGATCTATACCTTTCAAAAGACAAATTATTTTAATTTTTATTTTCAAGACAGTACTGACTGTATCATCGTATTCCTAGAGAGTACAGGATATATTGTATCACAATACCCAAGATCATCTTTACAGCTTCTACTTTTACTGTTTGTGAATTCCAACATCTCTTATTCTGACCACATGCTATTAAAAGATTGAATTAATCATTCCATCTTGCTCACAGCATAGATGGAGAGATACAGTTGGGCAACCAATACATTGGGAAAGTCGATACTTTAAATATTCCCTTACTATATTATATTATATTCTGGGAATGTGAGGGGTGTATGTGTGTGAAGGAAAAAACATTGCAAAGATCATTAAGAGTAGTTTAAACTGCATCTCCTCCCTTCCCAGAGACAGAGAATGTAATTTCCATATCCCAATCAAGCTTAAGAGCATCCAGCTGAAGGTCACATTCTGATCTGCCTCTTCCAGCCAACAAAAATGCTCTGCTGCCACTTAAACAGTCTCCTCTGCTTCCCATGGCTTCAGGGTGACAGTATTTCCATCAAATAAGTAAGCAGAAGTCACGAGTTGGTATACAGAATTTAAAAGGTAATTGAAAGTTTCTGGAGTAGTTCACTTCAAAACATTGCAATCACTTGTGAACTGAAGTGCTTGTTATCATATACAAAGCTCTGGTAATTAGAATCAGGAAGAGAGGTACAAGGTGATTAGAGAATATTGGGAAAAATCTAGTTAACAGGAAACATAGCACATAAACCAATCAGTATTAAAAATTTCCCTGAGATATCTGCAATTTATTAAAATACAAAATGCTAAAAAGCACATTTCCATATTATTAAAAAATTTTGAAGCCAATCAGAAGCCATTACAGAATTGACATTAATGTGAGATTAAACACAGATGCTACTGACTTAATAAAAACACGGAAAATAGTCTCAACATCCCTTCCTCTCCCTCTCTGCCCTGCTTCCACATCCTTCAAACCCACCCCTGGCCAGCACATGTATGTCCTTCTTCGTCCGGCCGACACCTGGTGAAGAGTTGGGGCAGGGGCAGCAGCTGTCTGCGGGTTGTCACTCCTGGAGGTGCCTCTCGGTGTACAGCCCAGAGCAGTGGTCCCAGGGAAAGCAGGGCTCATGTCCCTGTCTGAGAGGGACACTCACGGCTGCACAGCCCCAGAGGTGCTGCCTTCGCAGGGCCGTGCCCGAGCTTGATGTCCCAGCTGCACCCGGCTGCCCAACCTCTGCTGCCACCCTCCCAGGGCCATCACCCAACCTCCAGCAGGAGAAATCCCTGATGGAACTTCATAGGTTTTTTTAGTTTATATATTTTTGAAGATAGTTTTACTGAACCTCCCTGAGCCTCTGGATGGAGCTCAATTTTGTACTCAAAACTACTTAAAAATCAGATCTAACTTGGAATGACAAAGTACAAAGAGTATGCACATATTTTGTCTTCAGGACAGTTACAACATTTGTGTTCCAAATATGGAATTTCATTCATTTTTCTCTTCTTTGATAATACAAGCAGGTCAGGGGTTTCAATTGGAGTATGAATACACAATTACAGAAAAGTCTAGACTATACTACATCTGAAATTTCCTAATTGTCTCATAACAGTCCTTTACTAGGAAAAAACTGATTTCTTTTCAAAATCCTTTTTTTCAACACATCTTGGAATGATCTCACACTCATGGATTTTCTTTCTATTTTCCTCTTTCTTGTTCCTCATAAAATATGCACTGAACTTTTCACAGGAAAACAACTACTTTGCAATAAAGACAGCTAACTGGTTTGATTTTTTTTTAATTAATGTTTTTATTCTTCAGTGAAAACCTTAATTTTGAATGAAATTTTATAGCCCATTAATCTAGTGCAGATTCATGAGACTTAGGGAATTCGTTAACTTAGAAGAACAGCTATTGTGCATGCCCTATAATTGCTCTTCATCAAAATTGTCAAAGATTTTTAATATGCAGTTACCACACAAATTAAAAGCTGTTAAAGTATGTTTCCATTTAAGCGGCCATCATTTCACCATGTCATTATCTGCTATTAATATTTCAATTAGAGAGCATCACATGCTCCTTTGAAGAAATGTGCAACTACTCACAAAACAAGTCCCATTATTGATAATGCTCCAGGAGTATGACACAAACATCCTATTTTTGTTCCTACATTTAATTACCTTCTATAAATATCTTGTCAAAATTTCAAGGGATTCATATAGAAATATGCATTTGTGTTGATGAACATCTTCTGACCATTCTGCTTCTAAGAAGGGAATTATGCTGGCCCTTCTGCAGAGCCACTTTACAACCTCACTGTTCAACCAGGTGTTGAAACATGCAGATATATCATAGTGCACCCTGTCAGTCCTTCTCAGGACATCAGCCAGAACTACCAGCACTTTTCAGGAATCACTGGTAGCATAAACAGGCTTCACACCTGATTTTTTTTTTTTTTACACCTGACCAGAGGATTTAGCTCAAATGTTATGGCTCTGCAACAGCTAATTTGGTGTGCAATATTTTTCAAGACACAACTCCTTTCTCTTTTCTGAGAATTAAAAAAAAAAAAAAAACAAAAAAAAACCAACCACTTTCTTTACTATAACAGATCTTATAGTCCTATTTCATCATGCCAAGCTGATCATCAGTTTCCAGTAAAGCTGATATCTGGAACTACTTCTCAAAGGTAGGTCTAGCCAGGTAACAGTGACAAGACCAAATAAAATGACCTCACATTTTGCCAGGGGAGGCTTATATTACATATTAGGAACAGTTTCTTCACTGAATAGTGAAGGCATTGGAACAGGATGTCCAGACAATTGTTCAAAACACATGGCTATGTGGCACTTAGAGACATGGTTTGATGGTAAACATGGTGGTGCTGGGTTTATGTTTGGACTTGATGATCTTGTAGGTCGCTTACAACCTAAATGATCCTATGATTTTAAGCCAATAAACAGCACTTTTGTTCCACCTCACACTCAACAGCAAAAAAGTTATAGCTGTGTTTAATTTCTGTTGGGTGCTAAGTAACTAAAATAATTTGAATGAAGCTTTCTTTTTAAGAAGCATAAAGGAACTTAGCAATGTAAACATATCAAGGGGAGGAAAAAAAAAAAAGAACTTGATGAACTGGCTTGTTTGGCAGATCTCTGCTGTTTCCAATACTTTTGTGTCTAGGCCTTTTTCCATAAATATACAAGGCATTTGAAACACATGCGTTACACGGTGCACTGACTTCTAGGTGATTTGAAGGATATGACCCTAAAATTCAATTTCTATTCCAGACTCCAGCCGTATATCTCCATCTCCCCTGTAACACACGGTGTAAACAGCCAGTCCACTCACACTCAGTTCTCTGGTGGGGCCTTGCCACCAGTTAGCACCTCTCCCAGAAAAAAATCCTGGTGATATAGAAGGTAAAAGGTGAACAGTTCCTTGCAAGAAGAGAAAAGTGAGCCCCTGCCAACTCTGCAAGCTGCACCAGCACCTTCTGTAGCCCTTACATCAGCATTTCTTTTGTTATTTCACTTGAAGATTTGCAACTATCCACACAGAAAATCCAGCAATGCTGAGGGTCACATCACCTTAATTTCAGCCACAGTACTACCATCCTCTCAAGGTATGCTAAGACATCTGGCCAATATGTCTGTGTCCTCATGCAGTCTGTGACCAGTGCTGCTGTCTCAGCAAAGCCCAAACTCTGCTTCAGGCAGTTATGAGCATTCCCTGTTTAGCTTGGGGAAATAGAAAACATTATCTTACTGAATAAGCTGTTCTGCAAGTGCCGCCCTGCTAATCTTTGTGGAGTGCTTTGCCCAGCAAGGAGTACACCACCACAGCTAGCTCCATGCAGGTTTATCCTGGAGGAGAGAAGCGTTCAAGTTAAAAACCAGTAGTTGCACTCAAACGTGAGGCACATGGGAGCACTGTCAGAACAAAGAGGGACATCCAGAACAAATCACCAGGATGACATCACTTACTCTCCTGCAACAGCAGTGACATTTCTCCAGGGAGCACAGGCACTTTGGCAGCCCTTTATTTACTCAGCCCTTTTTGTAGTTAAACACGCCAGAGACTGGGCAGAAAGAAGAGGACTCAGCATCTCCCCCTCCAAGCCGCCATGTGCTAGCACCTACTAAGCACTACTAATGGCAGCATTTGCAGATCTTCTGACTCAAATAAGTTGCTCTTCAAATATCTGTATCATATAATTAGAAAGTACAGCATCATCAAGAGAACACAGATTTTACATTTCTTGACCTTTTTCCTACTAATTTTCAGCAGACTATCTAATGTTAAAATTATACACTGTGAAATGCAGCACTTCCAGCTAGGAATGCACAAGTAAGACTGACATATATAGGTAGCGATATTAATTAACATAACATTCCAGCTAGCAGACTAGGTGATATTATTTTGGAAAAATATGTCCAAGTCCTTGTACCTCAGCTATAGGAAGGGTTTCATAGCATAAATGTCCCATTTCCAGTTAGTTATCTAGTTAGTTCTAGGTTATATCCAATTGCCAGAAAGACAACAGTTATTGCTCTGCAGGCACTCTGTTCACTGGGATATATACAGTAAAAAAATTACAAGCTTCATCATTGAGTCAGTCCTGGTCTGCAGAAAGTATAGTGCCAGTAATGTTTTGTTTACAAAGTCCTTTCATTCTGTGTAATTCTTAGACTGTTGCAGATTTCATAAGCCATGTGCAGTGGTACCACTGAACTTTTTTATAGAATGAGGTCTGACTCCAAGTCCTCTAATTTCCTTAGTCGGGACTGGTCGACATGCTTGTTAAAAATACTGTTATACAGAACTATGTATTTCTGGTTTAAAAATACCTTTCTAGAACAGAGTAGGTTGGCTTTGTAAGAACATGGCCTTAGAGCCCTAATCAGCAGTTTTGGCTAACAAGTGGCTAACATGGAGCAACACCTGCCTCCTGCTGCAGCACAACGCACCGGGGCAGCCAGAGCTGGCAATCAAACCCTTGCCCACAGCATAGCAGATTAAAAACTTAATCCCAAATTCATTGAACAGTCATTAGGTTCATTAACTTCAGTTTCTCTGGTTTGTACAGAAGAGAAACACCATCATGAGATGCGAGGTCAGGAGGTGGCAGGGCTTTGCTTTGATCTGTTGTGACTTTGTTTCCTCATGCCAGTGAAGCTCACATCAGAGGGTAACTCGGTGCGGAGCTTGCCAGGTGTTCAGTTATATCAACCAGGCTACCAGTGTTATCAGTGTGTCAACAAGAAGAAAAAGAAAGGTTTTAACTGTCCCCTCAAACTCCTCCTTCAGAAACAAGTTCAGTGCATTGTTTTGGTCCAACTTTCCTTTTTTTTTCTTTACCTCTGCAGGGTAATGTAAAATATTGAGCAATGTTAGCAATCAAGGTTAGGCATTCCCTCAGACAGCAAAATGTCCATGACCCAGAAAGTACACTCTGACAGAAAACAGGCACACAACAAAAAGCAGAAATGTATTAGAGCCAAGCATTCTAACTCAGCTTTACACAACTCAGAAGATATTTTGGGTAGGATGGAGGATGTCATTTTCGTGCCCAATTAATGTTCTGTGAAGTATCAAAGCTCTCCTAGCAGAGCACAAATATGATGAAATGAAAACAAATTTAATTATTTTATTACAAAACTATGTCACTTTCTTTTTTCTTAAAAGCCATCCTGGTGTGAAACAAAACTTCCTTGGTTTTTTGGTTATCTGCTTTGGGAACTGCAGATCTCAAATATTTTCCTTCCTTGCTGGCAATATGCCCATTTGAATATTGTTTTATTCCACTACATCTGCAGCTTTAATGCAGTAATTCATACAGTATGACAAAGCACAAATCCAAAATCACTGTAATGACATCTGTAATTTATAAACTTTGAGGATAGAAAGCTTGAAACTGGCAGGCAACAGTTTCTGCAAATACCAAGACAGGACTGCATAAGTGTGTGGATATATAACATTTTTTACTCTTAACTGCACAAATCTTGATCATTGCCCTGTCTGTAAGGCAAGATATACATAATCTTAGTGACATGGGTATCGAAGTATTTCCTAAAAATGCATTTGTTCAATGCATTAAAAGTTTTACCCCAAGTGAGTTGTATCAAGGATCACACATCAGTGCCCATGGAACTTCAACACTACTCCAGCACTGTGCAAGGGAGCTCTAAGTAAAGCATCTGTGGTGCAGCAGTGCCTACATGGACTAAGAAAATTAACTTATTACTTAGCTACTACAAAAACATCTCTAAAAATAACATGATGGGGTCCATTACTTCCACCTGCCTTTCAGCCATGCAAAATGTTAGCAGGCTGCTTCAGCACTCACATCTAAACCAAACAAGACAAGGTTGTTGCACAAGGTTGTGCAACTTGTCCTACACAGGCAGACTCACAGGTGGAGTCCACACAAGGTCCTGCATGACTCAAGACCTTAATCCACCCAACTGCCCTGCTGGTGAAGCTCTTGCATTCCTCAGCTGAGTTTCTACAACCTCCAGTGCCTTCAGCTGAAGCGTGGCTGAGTGGAATTTGGTTAAACCACTCTTTTTATGATGTAAAGGAACCATTACATTTTCTAGCCCCTTTTCTTGAGTTGCAGCATCTCATCATTAGCACCAGAGATGATACTGCTAAAAGTGTTTGCTCTATAACCTAAACAAGAAGATCTTAGGCCAAATAGCCCCAAAACTGCAGACATTAAGAGACTGCAGAAGCTCGAATTTGCACAACCAGACGTTGCTTGGCAGAGTGCTGACTTGAAGACAAAGACCATATATCCTTTGCAAAGATACCATCTGCCCATCCTTAGATTCAAGTGCACAGATGGAATCCATCACTTGGCTCTGAAATCCATCACTACTTCAGCTGCATGAGCAAAAAGCAAACACCCAACCTTCCACCTATAATACTGTACCCCCATTTGCCTCCTTTCCTCTGTTCTGTTAACAAAGGAGAGTAGTTCCCATTTACAGAGAAACGAAGATCCATGCAATAGAAATGCTTATTCACATCTGCTGGAAGTGTTGATTTTATGCTTGTTGTGACTAAATAATTTGAACTGAAACATCTCACAAGCAGAATAATGACTAAGAGGGTTGTGCTTTCACTTGTACCTTTGGATATAATCATATTATGTAACTTGAATATAACCATGGGTCTGGTTCTGTATTGCTATGATGCAGGTAGGGGCACAAAATGAGGTGCTTACATTTAAGCCTTTTACTCAGAATTTTACCTAAAAATGTAAATATTTACACTTCACATTTTCCCATATTTGGGCAAAATGTAGTTACAATTGCTTCTTCCAACAATAGACTACTTAAGCATCCCATCTTATGAATTATGGAGGAGAATATTTCTCTTACTTCTGAAGCTCATCTACATTTGGGACCTGAAGTGTTCAAATAGCTTTTTTAGACACAATAATTCTATAGATACTAACCTTTGAAGCACAATGGAAGACAAAATGGACACATGTAAAATAAAAAATTGTGGTTTGCATTTCATATATAGTCCACCCCAAAATATCATTATTTGAAAGATATTAAAAGAGACACACTGGTGTTGCCAGCATTTTTAGAGTGTCGGAAGGCAGAGCATGCAAAATGGATTGCTTTTGGAGATAAAGACCCTAAATCTGTATTTAGACACCTAAGTCAAGAAGTCAGTGCGTAGACTCTGCAGACTCCTTTTAAGGCTGCATTTTGTATCATTTTAATCTTAGCCTAAATATAAAATGAACAAATCCTTTTGTAGTCCTGGTGTTTGCAAACTTATCACCCAGCAGTGTCACCTTCTGCACAATCTTCTTCTAGGGTTGGCCAATCAGCTCAGAGAAGAAGTAGAATCACGGCAAAAGCCGTGGCCCATCCCCTTCCTTTAGGCATGTGCAGACCAGAAAGCAGCCCCAGCAACACAAAAACACAGGGAAAACACTCTGGAGGAATTTCATTTTCTCTCTGTGGAGCACAGCAACTTTCCTAAACAGCCTAGAGAAAAAACAGAAGTGCAGCCGACAGATCAACTTTGCGGACTGAGCTGATCCCCTCACTGCAGGGAAGAGCTGTCTCTGGGATAAAATAAGAATGTTATCTTCCATCAGCTCAAGCATGCACTGCCAAAAAAGGCACAAAAAGCATATTGCAATGGTCTTAACAACTGACAAATAGTTTCATGCATTATCTCTGAATTTATCTCTCTAAAAAGAACTGTGAAATCTTTGTGAACATTGATGAAGGGGAGGTGGGGTGGGGTGGGCAGAGCATGCGCAAGGTGGTTTGTTTGCAAGACTGCAGCAGAACTTGTTCATGTGAGCACTTTAAGCCCACTTGGGACTGAGTCATACCTTCAGATACAACACACACAAGGTTGTGCTTTTCTCACTCCACTTCTCTGAGCAGGTACACAGGAATCTCTGAGCAGCAACACCAGTCTCGCATTCTCAAGATCTTGCCGTAAATGCCGTATTATCCTCAACCCACTCCTCACTCAAACCAGGCAGCAAATCATGAACTGAAGTGCAGGTGAACTTCTGCCTACATTGACCAAGGCTTGAAAACATGCAGGTCACATTCTCCTATTCTTACACATGGAATATAAGTAGCACACAGCAAATAACAGCAAAAAGAGCAGAAGCAATGAACTTGCTGCCTGCACAGGAACTGAACTGAGGCTTAGAATGAAGGACCAAAAGGATACATGCTCCACCCATCCACAAGACTGGCTTTCTCACCACAGCGCTTGCTCCCTTGGGACCAGGTTTATGATCAGTGGCCATTTTTTGGACTGCATATGAATGTTTATCTATGCAGATCAATGTGTCCAAATATCATCTAGAAACAGTCCCTTCAGCCCAAATTCCCACAGGCTGGAGGCCAGGTCACAATAAGAGCTTTAATCTCCCCTCTTCTCCAATACCTCATTAATGAAAACTACTCCCTGGCCATTTGGGAGTACAGAAGTTTTTTGAAGTTAACAGAGCTCATTGCCAGCAGCATGTGAACAACAAGAAGTGTGTAAAACAATTGTTTTACAGCGTTCTTAAATGTCAGACTACAGGAAGGTTAGTCATTTAGCATTTTTAAACGCTATCAGGATTTTTGGACAGGAATTGGGAGACTCCTGTTAAAGTTTGTGTTTTCCCTAAATGGACACACTTCCTATCTGTTCCCATAAGTAAAGCATTTTCCACATTTGTTATTAAATTCCTTCTGTTCATGTAAGTTCTGCTATGTGCTCAAGAAACTTGTATTTGGTGCCAAACCACTGAGTGCATGCCAGAGCACAAACTCACACCAAACTGCACTAACACCCATGACACAGAACTATGCATTGCTTGCAAAAGCACTTCATTTTTCTCTCACACACACATCAGAAGGTCCTATTTGAGAAGATGAAGGTTTCCCTTGGAACACTACATTCACAATATGGGACAAGATGTTTCTGGCATGAGCTCTCCTGATGCTGACTTGACATCTTCCTTGTTATGACTGCAAATTCCTATCGCTGTAAACCTAACTAATGACTCATGAGAAAAAAAGCAAACAAAAAAGGCAAAAAGAAAGAAAGGGAGAATTAAACCCTTTCAATTACAGTGTCTGTAAAGACACAAGTGATACACAAAATGTCTCAAATTTAAAAGCAAAGCAGTATCCACTGGAGAAATAAAAAAAAAAGAACCTTTCATTCCTAGCTGCAAATATTTGGGGACAATGAACAGACAGAATACTGTATGTAATCAAAGAAACTGCCTTTTTAAAAATAACCTTATTCTGCATTGATTGGGGAAGCACTATTGAGCATGACATCATGCACATGTAGCCATATTTTCAGTGAACTAAGCAAAACAAAGGGATTAATTCTCTACAGATATATCTAAAATATGAGGCTATCACAAATATTTACAGATGCATTTTAATTATCTCCTTCCCAAGAGTGTTAAAAAAGACAACATTCCTCACTTATTTCAAATGAAAGTACCCTCTCCTGTCTCTTCTACTTACAGACAGGACTGCCCTACTGGTTCTGATAGCTGAATCTTGGTGTACTTCTGGCCATGGCATTTATTCCAGGAAAACCACTGTAAATGTTACCCCAAAATATCTATCAAATAGAAACGGAAGCTTTACTGTCTATACAAAATATTTATTTAAATGTCACAGAACATTCTTTTCTATGTCAGTATTAAATACATGACTATTTGAATAATCACAAAAATTCCCAGTCAGAACTTCAGCCTAGAGCACAAACCAGTATCTTATTATGGTATTTACCTTAAACCCCTATCTAAGGGAAGCAGCACAGAAACTATTTCTACCCTGACATGCTTATTATGCCTTTGGTTCTGAGTGTAGCTCCGTAGCTGTGCTGAGCTCAATTCCCCAGCATATTCCCCTTACCCAGGAAATTCTGGTCCCATTGAGCCATGTGTCCCAGTGTACAATACTGTGGGAAGAGGAAGCACCAGCTCTGCCTTTTCACACCATGGCACACGTGCTGTAGACCCCATGGACTACTTTAAACTCGTTTTAAACTGAATTTTATCTGCTCTCAAAGAAGTTTCTCTGTAAGAGAAGCTGGAGTTTGTCTCCCTATGCTTCCACCCAGCATTCTGCCCAGGCGTGACCAGGGAGAGAAGACAGGACAGAGGATTTGGCAAACTCTAGTCACTGGAAATAAGTAATCGTGATGCAAGGAAACCAGCACACATGTGCAGCTGGTAAGAGCCTCTTCAAAACCTCTGGGAAAAAAGTTACATCTGATCATCATTTCAAAGCACTGCAGATGGCAGCACCACTTCTGTGATCTTCTGGAAGCAAGAGAAATCAATACCACTCAGTTTGGAAATGTCAGCAGAAATGCTCAAAAATATTAGTATTTTAACAATTCCCAGTTCTGAGAGACTCTTATTTGAAAATAGTTGCTGCAACAGCCTTTGAATTTTTAAAAACATTTAAATCTAATTGTGCTTTTTAAACACATGGTAAGCTCAAAGACAATGGGTAGTTTTTAATTTTTTCCATTTTTTAATGCTAAACTGAATTCCCTTGTGGCATTTTAACCCAACTGCAGGAGCACTGAAAGGGCACTGCAGCAACAGCAAAAATATATTTAACTGATTTTTGCTGTTTAATCTCAAGGAAATTCTTTTGTATTTAAAAACAGCATTATCAACTAAAACTGCAGAGATGTTTTGAAATTACAGTTTAAATAATATCATTAAGGCATGCTTTACCAATGTGCTCTTAAGGCAGACATAAAATGAAGCTGTATCTTCAAATTCCCTTTACAGCACCAAATGTTACTAAAAAAGCCAAAGCCAATTTCCGCAATTTCCCTATGTTCCCTAAAAATGTTTTGAATTTAGCAGAACATTAATTTGGAGGAGATAAGGCAAGACAGACCACAGCCTGGTCCAAAGAGAAAAAAAAAATGCCACAAAGCTTAAGAGATCATGAGGGTCCTTTCAGCAGAGCTAAAAAGGCAGTCCAGACTAGGTAACACCACCAGAACCAGGATCATCATATCTTCAGAAGGACACTCAGAAATGGGGACTGTGAAAAGGAGGATGGTGTGCAGACACTAAAATGTAATTTTTCCAGCATAAAGCTTCCTTTCTCAGTTGTCCTGGAGTATGTAAAATACACATCTTCTGTGTTCATATACATGCATTTCCCCTCCTTCAGAAATAATGTCCTCAGGCAACCTCCTTCTTATTAAGCTGGACAAAAATCAAGAACTACACATCACTTTTAAGTTTTCAGAGGTCCTATAAAATATTACAAATAACCAATTTGTGTTTCTTTTGCTTTTAATATTTCTGCCTGCTTACAAATGCTCCTGTAAAGCTAATTGGACACCATGATATTGGTTAAAGAAAATGCTTGAAATTAATCTAACAGACTGCTGCAATAGAAACTTAAAACCATATACTCTTTCCATAAATAATACAGAACTTTATTACCCTCCTTTAAAGCAAAGCACTTAAGACAATGTTTGCTGGAAAAATTCACCTTTTCAACTTCAGTGTGGTTCAGGCTTTTCATTTTGTCGTCACATATTCCCGATGGTAGAGGGAGGTGAAATTCATGCAAGAGTTGGTCAGAAACCCAAAACTCCCTTCAGTTATACTGTTACCCTAAAAACCCTCACCTAGCCCACTGAGTTTTAATCCTGAATTGGCAATACCTAGTTGGTGACAAGGGCAATTCTTTTGACACAGAGTTCATTCTTTGAGAGCCTGCTCAAAAATTTACTTTTTCAGTATGAAAAGTACTCAAAAGCTGAAGTTTGTTCCTCTATCGCCCCTTTAAAAAGATGTCTCTGCTGTATTGAAGAGAAAAGGAAACGTTAGGCTGTGGATTCAAAGAAGCTGTCAAGAAGCAAAAACATTAAGTTGACTTAATAGCGTTATTAGGAAACTGTTCTGGTCCCACTCTTGGCAGCAACATGAGGATTAACTCAAGTTGTAGCAATATTTAAAACAACTCTGCAATTTTCCTTCTCCTCCCAACAGAACAACAGAAAGTCTTATCAATAAATGAAAAACACCACACGTTTTTAAGTGAGAGAAACCATCTAAACTTCCAATATTTTTCATCCTCATTTTTTTAATCCAAAAGATTTGTACAGCATTTTAAAAAAATAACTTACAGGATCAAAAGGAAAATAAATGCATAGCTTTAAGTCCTTAGAATATAACCTCCCCCTATTGTGGAAGAGTTCAAAGTCATAAAGTGCTGCAGATATGACCACACATCAGACAAATTATCTAGTAACTAACTTATTTTTCTGGTTTATTTGACAATATTCCAGGCTTAGAACATTAAATAAAAAAATCTCACAGACAATGGGTAAGACTAACAATGGTTTTGCTCTTTTTTTTTTCTTTTCCTTTTCCTTTTTTTCAAAGAATGCTGAGACACATCAATTGAACCAACTATAATTTTATTTTGGATACCAAAAAATAAAAAGAAGCTGGAAGGAAGAGAGTAGTGCACTGCACTGATCTCAGTAAAACTCCTGGTAAGCATCACTGTTTATGTTCAGCCCTAGGAGGATGAAGATGGACAATGCTGCCAGGGGAAAGCCAAGTGAAGACCAAAGGTACTCTGGGCTTTGCCTTGATTGTGAGGGTACAGCTTTAAATTATGCTCATGTAAGACAAGATCCACACACTTCACACCAGCATTTGTGCAGGTCCTGGAGGGAGGGCTTGCAGTGGTGGTAACAGCTGCTGCAAGTGGTGACCACAAAAACCAAGAGCTCTTCCTGGCAGACTGCTGGGGTGTCACAGGAGCTCAGATATCTCACTTCCTTCCATAATTTTATTTTGTTGCCCTCCCAAATAGCCTACATACTTGTGGAATTTTAGGCCAAGCCTGTGTTTTGCACCTTGGGCAATACACCTCTTCAGCGGACATGGACAGTAGCAACATTCAACAGGATCCACAGTGCATGTACTTTGTACAAGTGCAAATCAGTTTTCAGGGGGCTGGAAAGTGAAACCCCAGGCTTACTAGCAGCCAAACACAGGCCATACCACTTGCTAACTGCATTTTTCCCAGGCTTAAACATTTTTGCTTATGTAGTTGCAATTACTTACTTTACTGTTCCTTCAGCCTCATCTCTGTTCTTTTCCTCAGTCACCCATCCCTTCCCACCACCTACAAAGAACACAGAGGACTCAAACTTCCAAAAACTATTAAACCAAACCATAAATAAACCATTTGGCAATATATTCAATTCCATCGCCATTCCCATTTTTTGCATGTTCCTGCTGTCTATGCTCTTTTTACAACCCAATGTCCACAGGTGCCATCGTGATGAAAAAACACCAACTTTTTTTCTCCAGAACAGTAACAAGACAGATACTGCTCAACATAGTTGTAGACTAACACCAAGGTGGGAAGGGGGGGAGTGGGGCGGGGGGGGGGGGAGGGTGAGACACCAATAACAGAAATAAAACCCCAGACAAACTTTGACTGTAAGTGGAAAATGCTAGGAGTCCTCCACTGCACCTCAGGAAAAAAAGCTGGTTCATCCTACTTTGTGTCTAGCATGAACTCTGATCCTGTTTATGACCTGCAGTATTTCATAAAAGATGGGGGTGGGGAGGGGTCCTCAGGTTGCTTTCCTTTCTTTTTTCTTGTTTGTCAAGTTCTCAAAAGGGCTTAAAACGCTTATGCTTGGAGACACAAAGGGAGTAGTTACAATATACAACTAATCAAAAACAGTACTCAAACATTAGACTGGAGAGGATTGAAGTCCACTCTACAAACTGAATTAAAGAGACAGGTGAAAAAAGTTTTTAAGTGCTAACATAACAAAAAAACAATATAAAAGATTCACTAAGTACATGTGAGGAAATGGAGGGGTCCCCTTCTCTTAAATATATTTACATAATAGTAAAGCTTTTTATTTTGCTTTCCTTGCCAACAAAATGTTCTAGCTCCCCTGGGTAAAGTCCCCATTAAATGAAGAGGTTAAGGATTTTCTAACATAGACAAACCATTAGACCCGTGGCCTGTAGACGTCTCCCTGCCCTCTCTCCCTCACCAAAGGGCTGATGCCTTGCCTGCTACACACCATGTGGCATCAGCCATGGCATCAGCACAAGGCAAAGGTAACACAACACTGCCTCGACCCCACACTTGGTTCCCACTTTGCAAAAGCACAAGAGACTACAATCAGGTCCTGCTTAGACACAAAGCAAAACAAAACAAAAAGAAAAGTTTTGCCATTTAGCTGCAGTTAAATGATAAAACTGGACTAACGTGGACACAGCAATATGAGTTTAAATGTTTACACCATTTACACTGCAATGGAAAGGAAAATAAATTATCCTGGTATAAATGCATCCACACTACAGCCTATGCCAGCACAGTATCAGTTAAAATAATAACACATCAGTTCCCTAACCAACATAATTATACCAACTGAACTTTACTAGCATAGACCAGACCAAAGACATGAGGTAGTGAAAATCAGGCTCAAGATCTTTTTTCATTCCATAGCAACAATATATTCTAAAAATATTCACTGCTCAGATACATGGATTTTAAAAAAATTTTAAAATCCAATATTTAAAGCTAGCATCCTGAGTCACACAGGATTTGCAAATGGAGGCATAAATTTAAAAAAACTTCCTCAAGGTCCTAATTCAGGAAAATAATTTTATGATAGAAAGCACATAAGCATGTGCTTTCCACTGAAACCAGTGGAAAGGATGCACATGGATAAGTGCTTTCTGAAATCTGGGCCACAGTCAGGAACCACGGTCTTTGTAGAATTTATTTCCTCATTCATTTCAGTGCTGTTTGATCACAAGTCATTCATGTTTTAAGACAGTGGGAAAAACAGAGACAGTGGAAGCTAAATCAAGTTTGTTACAACTGTTCAATATTTACAGCATTCATAGCATAAAACAGAAGAATTTTTGGTAACTTAAGACAAATACCTCTTTTCTTTGTCATTAAATGTACCGCAGCAGTCCTGTTAAACAAACCCACTGTCTCGAATATTAAAGAAACTGTTGTTTATGTTTACCGAGTCATTTAAATTAAAAATCTGTTCCTGTTCCAAACCCCACTCTCCTTCATCTTCGTCCTCCGGTTCTGCCTCAGACCCATTGCGACTGTTTTCATACAAAAAGATCTGCTCATCCACGTGAGCCGGGGCTAACCGGTTTCTCTTTGCACTCACAACATTAGCAGAAGAACCAAAAAGGCGTTCAGGGAAGACCCTTGTGGCCAGAATACACCAGTATTTTTGAAGAACCTTTGGTAAAACTGGAAACAGTGCTAGTCTGTCCGACCACCACTTCAACGGGTCTTCATTCAAACCGAGGACCTTTTGTGACTTGAAGTTGCTCAACTCCTCAACAATTTGAGCATGCCATTCCTCCTGGTCTTCCACGCCACCTGTCTGGCAAAAGATCTCAGCGAGCATGTTGTTGATGACACTGGTAGGAGGAGGAGTAGAGGAGATGATGATTTTTTTCATAGGGGGCTCTTCTGAAACAGTGAAGAATTTCTCCTCAGTTCTAAAACTATTTTCTTTTACTTTCTCCAGCAGGCTTTTTGCTTCTTCCACCACTCTGTTTTCCACCTGCTGCCTCTCAAAGGCTGAAAGAAAAGGCAGTTTTTTATAGCGGGGATCCAAGAAAGTTGCAACATTGAGAAACATGTCTATCTCAGGTGTGTGCTGGTAGGTGGTTGACAACTCTTTAGCAATCACCTCCTTTGCCATGCTGATTTCTTTCAAATCGTTCTCTTTGATGTTCAGAGTGGTATTCAGAAGCATGTGGAGAAGTGGCTTCACCATACTTATTGTCGGGTACTTTGAAGCAGACATCATCTCTGCAACCTGCTTGAAAGGCTGGAGCAGCTCCACCAGCCCTTCGATTGTATTCCACTCACTGGATTCCAGCATGAGGTGGTGGTTGTTGCTGTCCTCCACGAGAACAGCTGCAATGACAAACTGCTGCTCCTTGAGGCGCTGCAGCATAGCAAGCGTGCTTCCCCACCAGGAAACACGGTCACTTACCAGCATGCAGTGGAGAATATTCTGCTGCTTCTGCTTTTCGCTCAGCATGTACATTGCGACCGTAGACTGCTGAAAATACTCCACCAGCTTTCGGCACCTGGCAAGAAGGTTGCACAGTTTGGGGAGCTGAAAAGCTTGTTGTATTCCTGCGTTAAAAGTGTGCCCCAAACAAGGCATCTGTACGGGAATATCTAAGAGAGAGCAAGCTTTTACAATGTCTTTACTGTAATCTGTTGTAGCACCAAAGACTTTTGTATTGATCCCCCACTCGATGAATGTTTCATAAAGGACTCGTGTAATGGTCTCTGCAGTGTTATCCTCTGGAACTTCGAATGTTTTCAAACACCGCGAGTTCACAGCCAGGCAGTTGGCAGGACTGCTGCTGAGAAAGTGAACTGCCACAGTTACATACGACCTGTTCTGGTTTTCGCTCCTCCACATGTCTGTGGATATGCCACACCACAGAACCTCAGTGAGCTCTTTCAGCACAATTTCTCTAATAGCACTGTACTTTTCAGGAATTGCTTTTGTACAGAAGTACTTCCGGCTTGGAAGTTCATACCTGGGGTCCGCTGTTCTCAAGAGGGCCTTGAAGGTAGGTTCATCAACAATGGAGGCTGGATACATGCCCTCGCAAATTAAGCTGATGACTGCAGATGTCAGTTCCTGATGTTTTTTGTTTTCGTAGTTCTGGTAGGTCTTCATGATGAGGCTATCTTGAACAACCTGCTGTGATGACTCCGGCTTGATTTTTGAAAATGCTGTGGCAAAGGCCTCCCTCATTTGCTCAGTGTTACTTTTCACGAACTCACAGAATTCATCGGGGTGGTTTTTCTCAAGGTGGTAGGAAAGGTTGGATGTATTTCCCGAATAGGCAATCTGTGCCATGCAAATACGGCAGTAGATCTTCTTCCACTGTAATATGCATCCTTCTGCATTGGTATCAAACCCAAAGTACTTCCACACTTTACTCTTTGCTCTTGGGTGAGCCACTAACTTTAGGTCTGATGGGGAACCTTCTAAACTTTTATTCTCCATTGCTTCTTGGCCACCGTCCCACCTTTTGATCCTTCACTCATTAATGAGTACCTGATAAAGGCAGTAAGATAAAGATACAATGAGAAAGCACAAGTTTGACCACACTCAACTATGTGAAATCAGCGTTTCTGTGAATGCATCAAGAAACCTACTCACTAATTACATTTGCAAATTTAAAGATGAAATTTACAGGAAGTGTGACCTACAAGAAGCCTACTGGATTGTCAAAAATTAAAAGGGGTTTTAATATATCCCATTCTGCTGTGAAACTGAGCTAGAAGACTTGAGTAAATATTTTTTTCTGGAATTTCATAATTCTGGGTAGAGAAACTAAAAGTATCACCACAGACTTGATAAATTACTGCCACAAGAATTGGTCATCTGTTATAGTATTTTCCTGCCTCTTAAGTTAGAACTAGACCAACATCTTCTTGCCAAAGAATTACTGAACTTTGCTGTTAACATTTATTTCAACTGAAAACTGATACTAAAGGAGCAAAGGTTTTCTTGTTTGTTTATTTTGAAAGAAGTTTTGTAAGCTTGATCTAACGCTTCCAGCTTTTGCTTTAAAAAAATCATAATAAAAAAATCTGTGATGCAAATTATGGCAATAATCTGCTCCTTTCAAATGTAAAGATGTTTTATGACTGAAATAAAAGGAAAAGGAGCTTGAACCTACATGCAGATCAACAATATATGTCTGACACCTTTCCTGTCCTTCTCTTTCTGAAATCAAAATTATCTCCTGAAGTACCAGTTCACATTTGTGGTTCCTGGAATAACAGTACATTATAATCACAGGAAAAGCAGACAGGGCAGCATTAATAATTGTTATTATCCACATCAGCTGGAAAATAATTTTGCAGCATTTTCATCAAAAGGCTACAGGAGTTGGGAGGGGATGACAGTAGAGATGAGTATGATGATAAGGCAAGACTTAGCAATCTGTACCTTGATATCTGCACAGGAAAATGCTTCTTGTGCAGTTACATACAAGTGCTACTTGAGGCCAAAAGTGTCTCTGTAAACAGTGCTGGCAGCTGGCACCCACCTGAGCTGATCTCACTACACCAAAAAGCCAAGTCACAGCACAGTACAATTGCACTGACACTTCTCTATTTCTTCCACACCACAGTGATAACAACAAGCCCTTTTCCAGAGTCTTGGTCAGCACTGGGAAGGAGAAGGAAGATATTAGTTAGACACAGATGCAGCTTCCTTCACAAAAATCCAGAGAAAGAGAACAGGAAAAGAATACAAGGAGCATCAGACTGAAAACAATAGCATTGCTACTTCTCTGCTGCTCAGGAGCTGCACCTGTGCCCAAGCCTAGAAATCCTCAGGTGGTAAGACTGACGGGTTAGGGAAGGAAGAAACAATCTGACTTTTTCATATTGCTGCAAGGGAATATTTAAAAAAAAACAAACGTGTCCAAGCTTCTCTGGGGTGCTTTCTGCTGTTGGAGAACATTCGCAAGAAAAGACAGCTTTCTGAACTACAGCTGGTATTTTGCAACATTTTCTGAATGTCATGAATGGAAAACCAAAGACAGGTTAACCGATACTAAACATGCTTATCTAAACACAGCTGTTTGTTAAGAAGTAGAATGAGAGATGCAGGGCAAGCATTTTATTGGATTTGTTCTGAAGATTTACTTCTGGGTGTAGACACTTTGCATTTTTTCCTGAGGGAGGGGCAAAGTTCTGCCTACTAGCATGCCTTCTACTGTGATTCATTCAGTGCCTTTAAGTTGCCAGGATAAACTATTGATTCAACATGGTAATGCTGCCTAATTCTAAAACAAGTGCATATCAACAGCACCAAGGTAAGCAATCCCACAAAAACGGATGATTTTGAAAGACCAAGTGGTGTAATGAGTAATGAGGTAACCCTGCCATGCCATCAGATAGTGCATTGTCATATCATATTGATAAATATTATCATAACTTTTAGATTCCTCTGTTTCAATCCATGACATGGTGTCTCCAGGAAGCACAGAGGCTCATGGCATTTCATTAAATCTCACAGTTTTCCCTGCATTTACCTGGCAATTCCTGAAAGAAAGGAGAAAGGCACCGAAATAAAAGAGTTGATGCATCTTTAATGTTTAGAATTAGTATGACACACCTTGGATCATAAAAAGTTCATCACCAACTTACAAAGTAAAGTTATTTCAGAGTATGGGAGTGTTACAAAGTCACCCCACTCTGCATTCTTACCTACGTTACAGCTTTGCCTTCACTTTATGATGTATCAGGCACTTGGCAACAGTGGCCCAGAGTAGCATTGCCACAGATAAAGATATGCCAGTATAGTACAGCCTTTAGTAACAGCTCAAATATAAACTGCTCATCATGCCTGCCTCTCATTGAGTGTTATATAGCATAAGTAGCATTATGAACACAAACCCAAACCCCACACCTCCCATAAACTTCTCTACTTTCAGAAAAACAGTGTGCAGTCTAGTCCTGGCAAAAACAACCGCAATCCTGAATTCCCACGCACGGGAGAGCACCTTTGGAGCAGCTGCTGTTTCTTTCCCTTGCCTTCTCCACACAGCTGGTCAACACCAGCCAGTACCGGGACCGAGGCTTCTAAGAGTCTGCAGAGAGAATCCTCTGCTGGCTTGGCAGCGAAGTTGCCACAGGAGGAGGAAGAGTCCAGACTTTCTGGCCCTAGCGCTGCATCCCTGCTGTTCTTGGGGCAGGCTGCGCTGTCTCCTCACACCTCTCAGACTCCCTGTCTCATTCTTCCAAGACAAACACAAGACTTCCCTCTCCAGGGCAGGCCTTGGGCCAAAATATGAATGCTCGTGATGTCTTGTGTCATGATGGCTAGTGAAAGCAGCTGTGCTACCCTTGCAGGCAGGGCTCGGTTTCCCCACTGGCAAAGAAAATTGGTTATAAACCCGCACGACAGTCACTTGGGTTGTGAAACCAAGCACAGGGATGTGAGGAAATGAGGGGTGTGCAGACACCCTTCAACGTTAGCTCTGCCTCTCTGTGCATGCATAGCAATGGCACCCTGTGGGTATCCTTGTTCCACAACCTTTGCCTTAGTCACTAAAGGGGCAACCATAAAGGAGTTGATTCCTCATTCTGAAACTAAATGACTCTTGTAGGGGCATGTGTGGGGAGAGCGTTTAACTGCTTGATGTAACTGCATCTTTGCCTGCCATCAATCCTTTCTACCTGGTCATTTCTCTACCCACCTCTGGATGATTTACAATCTGGAGCTCATACAGCTTTGAGCAGGAAGTGCTCAGGCTCCCACTACACTTTACTCATATAAAGTAAGAGACATCAAAGTATGAATCAAAATTACGAGATGTATGATCCTAAATCAGTATTTCACGACTGTAAAGAAACTTAGTACAAATGTAGATACTGAGTAACGAAAAACTGAGGAAACTTAAAAACTGTATGAAATTTTAAACACTGTTAAGACGAACAGGACTCAGCCTTTAAGGTCTCCTTAATTTATTCCACATAACCACATTCTTCAGATACAGTTTTCTACACATTACAGGTTCTAAATTTAACTACAAAGACTTCAAAACTACTATGTAACACTCAAGATTTAGGTTTCCCCTACTAAATTTCAATGAAATATCTGCAGTAGAAGAAAAAAATGCAGGAGAAAAATGCCAAATAAATTCCTTGAGAAATTTTTAATTATATGAACCATTTTTCTAATCAGTAGGATGACTTTTGGCGATCACATTTCCACTGGTAATATCCTGGTGTCACAATTAATACTGGTTTCTCTTTTATCAATCCACTGATTAGATTTGTGTTTTTAAAAAGCTGTTTTAATCAAGAACTTTAGTCGTGCAGGGCTTTTTTCCTCCCTCCAATTAATTAAGATTAAGCACTGTAAAGAAGACCAAGCAGTAATTTTTAAAAAACTATTAATAGTTTAAACCATTGAACACTAAAACTACATTTAAGCAGTAATACTATTTATGTAATTAGTACCTGGAGAAGTATTTTTAACTTAAGTTCCCCTTTATTTAGGCACTTTGCTCTATGTTGACTTTAGTTAGCAAAGCAATCACTGACTGCATGCCCTGTTTGTAGTCTCAGCTCTGAATTTTCCTTCCCTGAGCTTCAAGATCTGAATTTCAGGTCAACTTCCCTACTCAGTGTTGAGTTGGGGGGCATTCACTTGAATAGAGAATGTTATTATTTTTTCAGTTTTCAACTCAAAATAATTATCACGTTTTTGCACTGAACCTAGATATCAGAGCTCAAACTCTTTCCCCCCAAAAAATGACTTGAATTCCATCTATAAAAATCGGATGAACTCCAGTAGGATGTGGAAGAACACAAGGGTCACTTTTAAAAGCACATGTGCCAAGAGCATACAACTCTTAAATTAGGGTAAGGAAAAATAAAAGTGAAACTAGTTTTGTTTACTTGGATTAAAATCCTGAGCCCTTCTTCACAACAAGGATAAGAAAGCAACATTTTCTTGGGAAATTCAGAGGCAGAAGGGCTGCACTGAGACCAGAACTTTTCACTCATCCACAGAGCTGAAGGACACATCAGCAGACATCTCTCTCTTTTAAATCTTCCAAGATCGGCAGCACTGCTGCACAGAGAATGGGAACTCTGATATGGAAACTGGGGCCAAGGAAGACAGGATCAGAGGAATGCCTCCCAGTCCTGTCCTTCCCAGCTCCCCTTTGCCACTCCAAGCTGTCCCAAGGAAGGCATCCTGACAATAAAATGCCTGTACTTGTGAGAGTTATGGACACCTCTTAGAAAAGATACAGAAAATTTTAAACGTACAGACCTTTCTACACTACCATCTGAAAAAGGTACTCAGGGTTTTCTTACAGGAACTGTCGTTTACTGATCCAAGCTTGTTCTAACAACACTTTTGCTTTTTTGTTACACTGACATCACTATTTTATGTTATTAAGTTATTATGGAAACAAGGTTCATCTGGGTAAAAAGGTTCCAGTTGTTAAGGTGAATCACTTCTTTAAGCAATGGCTGGACACAGTGAGTGAAAGCAAGGCAGCAGGTAACTGCCAAGAGGGAACTGCGTGCAAACAACTAGCTGAGGTGGAAACCACTTATCCCTGGAAAAAAACCATCACAAGTTAGGGCTCAAAGAAAACTTTTCACATCTGTCAAATCTACCTTGGTCCCACTTAGGTAAGTGACATTTCCTATGTTGGATCTTCATTGCCTTGCTCTGGCATTTCCAAATTCAACGCTTTTTTTTTTTTTCAATAGCAAAGAGCAGAGTGCAACAAAACACTGGGTCACATTTTCATCATGCCGTTTCTCTGTGGTTCAAAAAAAGATTTGGAAAGTGTTACACACCCTAGGCAAAACACCCAAATTTCCCCTGCCAAGAAAGGCTAATGCTAGAAAAATGCTTAGATTACTTCAAACCATATGCACATCTGCCCTTTTTGTGACCAGGGTCCTCTCGTTTGTTTGAGGGTTTCATTGCTGCCTTTTGAGAATGAAGAAGGGAATCCCAGCAGAGGAATCAGGACTGAATAAAAAGTACACAAACTCTACCCAAGGATGTGATGTGTGAAAAGATGAACAAATAAGCTCCTATTGTGCGGTGTACTTGTTCCATCTCCTTCCCAGTACTTCAGATACTGTCTAGACCAATATCCTCATCTGCCTGAATTCCTTACTGAAACACTAGGCCCTCTCAATATTAGGTTTTTTACTGTTCCTCTGGTTAAAATTATCAACAGGGCCACAAAGGCTCACTTGCTGATAAGGACAGAAAGTTAAAGGCATCGACTTCAATGCAGCTGTATGGTCAGTTCTGATGATAACCTACACATCTGCCCCAACTCATAGTTTGCTCTAAGTTTATAAGCTCAGAAGCATTTTAGTGTTCAAGAATAATGCGAACAGATCATTGTTTTTTTTTTTCTGATAAACTCAAAGTTTCCCCTAAGTTAGAATTTAACACACTGTTGATCCAAATCAGAAAAGTGCAAAAACCTAACTTCTTAAACCAACGAATAACCTGAAGTCCCTTCGAAAAAAACTACAAGTGTCACTCACTTGTCAGCTTAAAAGCTGTCAGCGAGTGTCAGCCGGTATCCATTACTAAGCTTTTGGAGCAGAGGTACGTTCACCTCCTGGAGCAGCCGAGACAGGGAAGCCGAAAGCGGCGGTCCCGGCCGCTCCGGTGGGGTGGGGGCACGGGGGGCCGGAGGAGGCTGCCCGCCGCCACCCGCCTTCCAAGCACCTACCTGGGCTGAGGGAGGCAGCGCCCGCGCGGCTCTCAGCTGAGCTCTCAGGAGACACTGTCAGAGAGCCAAAGAGAGGAAGAAGACAAGCGGGGACCCCCGGACCACGGAACCCCCACACCGCCTCCCGAGGCCACAAGTCAGGCCGGCGTGCAGCCAGGCGCCCGTCCCGGGCCCGGCCCCCCGC
>QUSF01000007.1:31605926-31648409 GCA_003676055.1 Chloebia gouldiae
GCGGCGAGGGCGGGGTGCGGCGGGGGCGGCAGGGCGCCCCGCCAGCCGCAGCCCCCCGGGGCCGCCGCCCTCGGGCAGCTCGGCGGGTCCCGCTCGGCCGCCGAAGGGGAGCAGGGGAGGAGTCGGGCGGCGGCGCCCGTGCTGGGGCCGCCGCGGTGCCTCAGCCCCTGCCCCGCTTCGGGGGATGCGGCACGGCCCGGCCGCCCCACGCTATAGCCAAGGTCGCGGCTGCCCTGCCCGGTTCTCTTTCCCTCCCTGTCAGCCGCACCCGGCTGGGCCGCGCGGTCTCGGCCCCAGGGCCCCGAAGTGCCGCCCGCCCGCGGTGGGTGGGGGAGGCGCGGCAAACTTTCCCCTCTCCGCGGCGGGGGCCGCCGTCCCCGGCCCGGAGCCGCCCCGCCCCGCGGCGCTGGCTGCGGTGCTCACCTGAGGCCGGGGCGCACCGCGGCTGGAAGCGGCGGCGCAGCTGGTGCAGGATGACGCGAAGGCCGATGCAGTACACCCGGAGCAAGGGCACCAGCGCAGACAATAGCGACATGGCCGCCTCCCGCCCCGCGGCGCGGCGGGCTCGGGGCGCGGCGGGCACGACGCTGGGCGGACAGGCGGCCGGCGCAGCGTTTCCGCCGGGCCGGGCCGGGCCGGGGAGCGCGGCGCGGCCCCCACCCACCCACGGAAGGGAAAGCGCCGCCGCTGTCACAGCAGCGCTCGGGCTCGCCGCGGCTCCCGCCCTTCTGGGCATGTGCGGTGGCGGGGGAAGGGAAGGGAAGGGGCGGCGGCGGGCGGACCGGCCTCGGCGGCGGCGGCGGCGGCGACAGCGCGGCGGCTCAGCCCCCGCCGGCCGGCCCGGCAGCTGGGCAGGGGGAGACGGAGGCGCGGCGTGCGCGGCACGGCGGCGGGGGCGAGGCGGCAGCGGCGGGACAGCCCGCGCGGCGAGCCCGCCGGGGTTGGGGCGCACGGACTCTTGTGCCGCATCTGTGACAGCTACAAGCCCGTCAGTGCCGAGGCGGAGGGAGGCACACGGCGTCGCTTCAGGATCCCGTGGCTGAAGGCGCTCATCGGGTTGTCTCGCCATTTCCCTTCACTCTGGCACAAATGAGGGGCTGGCGGATCCCCACAGCGTCGCTGGGTCTGGGCACGACCCCTCTCACCTCGGGCACCCCTCAGGTTCACTCCTCTAGAGGTCTCAGTTGCAGGTACCGATTTCTCCTAATGCAGCTCAGTGTACGGAGCTTTCCTACCTCAGGAGCCGAACTTCACATCTCTCTGACGAATGCCTTCTTTACACTGATAACTGGTATATATCGCATGCTATCTCGTGTTGTCAGTTTTCAGTGCTCAGCCGTCGTCTGAGTACTCGGGATAGAAAAGCGGGTCCTGCTTACCAGTTCTGCTAGTAGATGTCTGGTTTTGGCTACAGGAAATAGAGCGTCTAGTCCTAATGCCGTGGTTTTCATTCACAGAACCGGTGGGTTTTCAAAAATGCTGATGAGCCTCAGTATCGATACAAACCCAAATCAGTCATTGCACAATAGGAGACGTTGGCCCATATATTCAGTTTCAAATCTTTATGTAACTTTTTGTATCTGAGAAAGATGGGAAGCCATACAAAGTTCTGGAAGTGTATTTGAAATGCAATCTCCTTGCCTTTAAAAAAAACCCACTTCATACTTTCTAAAAAATAATGCAATTAACGACATACTTTTTCAGTTTCTGGTTACATTGCTCAGCAGAACTGACTTCATGTCTTCTGTCAGAAATACACATAAAGTAAAAGCATAGTGTGTAGTTGCTCCAGGACAAAACCAACCATTTAATTTTATGGATCTCTGGAGATTTTTTTTTTATTAATACAGAGAATTAGGCAAACATAAATGATAGACATCATTAAGTCACATCAATGAGGGATTCATTCTTAATGTATATTTTTGCAACCATGCATGGAGTAGTAAAAAGAGCAATACATAACACAACATGAAAGAAGAAACACATTTACTAAAGGTGAATTATTCTTTCAACTTATCTCAGTAAAAATCAAATCCCGACTCTTTTATGTTGCTTTACATCCTTTTCTCACAGCTACACCATTAATGAAAGCCCTTTCAACATTAAACTGTGAAACTTGCCTACAGTGTATTTACACAATCTGTATATAAATAAACCATACTTTCTCAGGTTTTCTAGTATAATAAAATCAATTGATGCATATTCAAGCTACTGCAATAAATACTCCTCTTTTTCAGACAATGCTATCCAAGGAATGAGACTTAAGTGAGGGAAAACTGATGGGTTAACATCACAGTCTTATCGGACCCACTACTTTTTCTCAGCGTGTTACAATGATTTTCAGCCCTCCATGGCTCATGAGTACAGTGTCACAGAAAAGATGAGAAAAAATTTTTTCCAACTATATCTTAAATTATTTTCTTCTAAAGGCTAATGGGGCATGGAGGAGGAATGAAAATAATTATAAAAGGCTGCAGTCTTTGATTCTTTTCAAGTAGTCTTCTAATACATGCTTATTTTAGTCAATACGTTCTTTTCTTTGGTTTTCAACAGCTTGCATCTTATTATTGACACTTTGGTTTTTCCTGCAATCATTTACTCCAAAGCCCCAAGTATTCAGTCTGGAATCTCATCCATCTACTTTAGATACCTCACTGAGACATTATTACCTAAATGAAAATTTAGGTGTCTTAGCCCTGGAAGGGACGAAAGGAGCAATCTAATTCCTCAGCTTTGCTGTGTGGGTAGAGGACACAGAGAGAGGCACTTCTGAAGACCTGCAGAAAATGACAGCTTTCTTTGAGGCACTTAGAGTGCCTCCTTCTTTCCACTGACTGCAACTGAACTCACAGTGCCAGTGGGCAAAGCCAGCCTGCAGCTAGAGCACTGGTATCCTCTTGGAAACTCATCTGAAACACTCCTAACACTTCATCCACACAGGATCCACCCTCTCTATCCCTACTGCAGGACTGACGTTAATGAGATCACAGTGCTTCCACCCACATTTTGCATAAAGATGCAAAAACTCGTAAGAAAGGAAGTGGGTGATGTTTTTAGACTCTAATTAAGCCCTGAGCTCCAACTTCTCAGCAGAATGGCATAATCATCAACCATCCATTGGGGTAGTGTGGATGCTGTTGCAACTGAGCACCTGTGCAGCCTGGAACACATGAGGCACAGGGCCACATTGGAGAAGACAAAAGCAAACCAAAGGTTGGCCTAGCAGTCCAGATGGTCTCTGGCACAGGGTGGAGAGTTAAAAGGTTATGCTTTGCTTTTCTTGTCTCCTGTATGACACGTCTTTTCCACATGAGAATTTTTTCCTCTTGGTTTTTTTTTTTTTTTTTTCTCTTGAGAACTGGAGCCAACCACTCCTTGTATCCACACACAGTAGGAGATGTTGATGCTTTCTGCCCAAGCATGGTGTAATAGTTGGGGTAGTTTTGTAAAATGTCAGTGACACATCAGTCCCTCTCTAATGCACTCCTGTGCTTAGCTCAAGTCATGCTCTCAGTCTTATGCACCTATGTGGAAGCTGATGGCCCATGTCAGAAAAAGCCAGACATAATTCTGACTGCTGCTAATTTTTCAGGCTTCCAAAAGGGATTTAAATGCCTGTTTTCCTAAGCTGGATTGTACTGGGACTTGAGGCAAGAGATAAGTGCCTATCTTCCCAGAACAGCACCTCCTTAACATGTGTGGGTGAATATAGTTAAATGCCTGAGGAGCTTTCAGGTTCAGCAGGGAGTTGCTCACAGTAATAGGCAGTGCTGGAAAACAGTCAGTTGGGATTGGATCTGGAATTCATGGTAGGGGTTTTTGCACATGACAGGCTGGGTTTTTTTTGTTTGTTTGGTTGTTTTTGTTTTTGTGGTTTTTTTGTTTGTTTGTTTGTGGTTTTTGACATGCCTTTTTTTTCCTTCCTCTATGCAAGAAGAGTAATTTTAGGTACCCTCGAACTAGACATCATCTTGCATAATATTGGGCACTTGAGCATAGCAGGTCTGTATGGAGCAGTAAGCTCTTAGGCAGCCTTCCTAGTAGCTTGGGGAGGGAGGGTCAGTTACTTAGAAACTTTGCCAGAGGGAGAGGTGTCTGCAAGCTACACAGTAAAAGTCCTGGGGACTGAGAGCAGGCTCCTCTGCTGTGGGCAATCATCTGATGGGACATACTGTTCTTCAGTAACACTGGGGAAGATAGACAATAGATTTTTCTAAGATCAACCTTCTGTGTAACAGAATGCTACAGTATTTTCCCATGAAGGTGGAATGGCTTTTGGTCCCTCTCTGCAATTTTCAGATATTCCACTTTTCAAGAAAAAGGTCTCATTGGGGAAAAAAAATTACCTTTGCCACTGTGGCTATAAGGAGGTGACACCCAGGAACACAGTAAAAAAAGAAATCTGAGGGTTTCTTAGCTTAGCATTTAAGTTCATGGGAATGAGCCAAGAGTGTTCAAATCCACATTCCCTGAAGAATCTACGCTTTTTAGAGTAGCAAAGAACAGGATGAAATATGGACTAATAAGTGCAGTGGAGTCTTGGAATAGAGACAACTTCCCCTCTTCCACAAAATGCTCAAACCACTCAGCTATTATGCAAGAAGCATAGTGTGCTGATTGTTCCTTCAGAGTTGCTCTTTCTTTTTTTTTTTTTTTTTCTAAATCAACCATCTCTGCAGCAACTGTTGTATTTGTGCATCTAAGTATTCAGTTTATGTCACACTTTCAGGATCTAGCTGGTCTAAAAACCTGAAGCATGAGTAGTTTGGTCTGGTTTGCATTCACCTTCCCTCATACACCTTCTCCATATCAGGTCGTTTCTGAGCATCCCCTGTGAAGTTCAGTCAAGACTCAGAGGCCAAAGAGTTAGAAGAAGGTATGCAGAAAAAAAAGCAATTACAAAAATAAAAATATTTTTTAAATGTCCAAACATATGTTTACCCACAAAACTTGCAGAGACATAAATATAAAACAGGTGAGTTGCTAACAAAAATACACAAGCTTTTGTTAAAAACTTCTATCATAAAACACTTAAAACTACTACATATACTTAGAATTGAGCAGGGGTATTAACAGGTTTCAAACTGTACATGGCAACTTGACTTGGCTGAAAGAAAAGCAAGTCATATGGAAATTCTAGATGAAACCAGCATTATTTCAGCAGTGGAAATCAGTTCTTACGTAATTCCTGGATTTATTGGAAAATGTCTGTAAGTAGATTAACTGATTGATTAACATACATGAAGTTTCAAAAGCCCTTTGACAAAATCCTGTGCACAAGGGATGATAAGCACTCAGGGGATAAGAACCAGAATATATGTGGAACAAGAATAGAAACAAAACCCCACAGAGAGTGAAACAAAGGGATTGATTTTCATCAGAAAATCACAGCAAAAGAAGACCAGGGTGTCAAGGTTCTGTTGAGCATCCAACTCTGGCTAATATATTCCTTAATGCCTCCAATGGGGTAAGGGAAAAGCTGTTGCACTATAATGGCACAATGTTATTTCTATTAGGACAGGAGAGGAGTTGAGGAATTTCAGACATTTAAACAAGCAGGGTGAACTGGCAATATTCTAACACCAAGAAAATAATGCTATTAAATAAAAAAAAAAAGATTAATTATGCCCACTATAGAAATGGCTTTATTGACAGTAAGTTCATTTGTGTTAAAAAATACCTAGTGTCAATAACTGCCATGTGATTATTTCAGTATTTGTATAGGGATGTGTGCATGCACCTGCGGCATTCCCTATGCAACACTGCCCAACCCATAGCTAAGAGTATTTTGTTAGGGTTCAGGAAATGGACAGAAAATTGCTATGGTCTAAAGCAAGAGTTTTCCCTGACACCCAGGTCTGCCACGTGTCTTTGATCTCTTCCTTAGCAATACTGTCAGACAAACACATCTTTCATCAGAAGTACGGCTAGCACCATTCTAATATGGAGGACATAATAAAGCAGAATCACGCCTCAAAAACTGGCCATCGTGAGTTGATCTGCACCTGTATTTTTGTTGCATCTGCTTGCAATACTTGAGTGCCACATAAAATAATATTGCTCAAGGCAAAATTTGTGGGGAGAACGTAGCAGACCAGCTTTCAAGTACATGTAATCCCGCCCCTCCCCTTACCCAAACAGGGTTATGACAACACTGCTGCTGTTGGTATTGAAGGTGTGGAAGCAGAGTGCACTGTTCTCATCTGTGCTGTTTGTGGGCACTTCCCTGAAGACTACACTTACTGGTGTTGCAGCTAGCCAGTCAGCTTCAGGAAGCAGTGGGACTGAATCCTTTGAGGACATGAGAGTCTTGGTTTTGGGCATATCAGCTATAGTAAGGAGGTGACTCCATGCTACAATCAGGGTGTCCTCACACTGATGATAGATGGGTGACCAGGTCAAGGAAGCTGAGAGATGGAGTTTGAATGTCAAGATCTTCAGAGTTGGACAGAATTGGCCAAAGTGGCAAGCATTGTGCCCCATGCACATGCATGTAAGGTTGGGGCTGTGACTGATGTTTTAGCCAGTGAGTGGAGGCACATGCTGCTGCCAGAAGAGGGCAATTCTTACCTGCTGTGAGCTTTTCATACAGCTTTTCATACAGCTTGAAGTGACCTGGCTTTGTTCCCCAGTCTGTCTGTGTGTGCCTCACATCAGCATGAAGATACTTTTCCATATGTTTTCCTGTTTCAACAATTGACTTCTTAGATTGGATTCTTACATGTTGTCTTTAGGACCCACACTGCTTTTGCACATGGCTCCTTGGGGGCAGGTTCTGACCTCAGTGCTCCCCCAAGCATGGGAAGAGCATCTCTTATTTTTGTTGATGTTTCTTAAGACTGACTTGGTGTTTCCAGCTGCCTGTCTCCAAGACTGTGGCATATGAGAGAGTAAACCAGTGATGGGTAAAGAGATGTGTAAAACAAGCTAGAGGGAATATCAGGCCAAAACATGATGCAAAGGAAGACATACAGGTGACAGAAGTTAGGAACTGAGAGAAATCCTAGAGGTTGATTCACTTTGGTTCAACTTTGCTAAAAAATGGTCCAGCTCACGGCTAACCTAGATCATGTCATGTAGTGGGAAGGATGAAGATGGGCAACCTTCTGGTCTCTAAGGTGAGGATGTTTGAAAGCAAGTGGAGCTGACAAGCCTGGTGCAGTTAAATCATCTATCTTGTGGCAGCGCTGAGGTGAGGGGCAGCTGCCCCTCCCTGACCCCAGGCAGAGGTGTGCTGAGAGGTGGACCAAAACCAGGAGGGATGCAACGGTGACCTGAGCTGGGATGTGTCTGGGGCCCCATGTTATCTTTGTCCCTTCTGTATCAAATACATTGGGGGATTATTGAGACTAGGAAATGGACTGGCAGTTCTTTAAGCCCACTTTACCCTTCTTTTAATCCCTTCCCTCTGGCACAGATGCTTCGCACTTCTCTTTGTCAATGGGTCCTGTCTCCTTAATCTCCCTAGACACTTGTTACTGCTGCAGCTTGTTTGTCTAACCCTTCAGCAATCTCTGCACTGTTACTTCTCCTTGTCCTGGGACAGCCAATGCTCTCTCCCATTTTTCCCAATTCAGTCTCACTTTACTTTCTAATCACCCAGACAAACCTGTCTCTCTATCTGCCTACAATCACTGGATTCTCTATTCTCTTGATCACACCTGCCTGTCAGTTGTCCAAAAAGATTACGTATGCTTTGAATTTTCCACTTACTTCAATAAATGAATGATTGCAGTGTTATATAACTTGTTTATGTTCGGCTTGTGCACTACTGGTTTGGACTTCAGATATTCTATATCATTAGATTAATTTACCAAGAACAAAGGAACTGTGTGAAAAGCTCACATGGCCAAAAATTAACAGACTCAATATTTCAGATTTGAAAGGAAAAGTTAAACAAAAGAATAAGTAAATTCTGCTATTCTTGACGGCACATTCACATATGGCATAGATAAGGGAAGAGGAGACATCTGATGTCTAAGGAGACATTTCTCATTCCTTGTCCTTGGGATGATCCAAGTCTCAGTAAACACTGAGTTTTATTTTCCTTTCTTCATCTCATTTTTCTCAGTGCAAAAGCAAATCATAGTGTGATCAATGTCAAATTGCCTTAAGAACAACTGCAGAGAATATTCAGCAGGGTTTACACCTGACACTTTCTCCAATATTTATCTGTGAGGAAGTGCAAAATGTTCCAGAATTGTAGTTTGACCCCCTAGAATGCACGCCCTAGAAATTATCAAAGAAAATTCATTCTGCTTATAAAAATAATTTAAAGGATGGAAAAAGCCAAGAGCTCATCCTGACAGCTGTTAAGAAAACACTTTCAGTTTTGATTGATCATTGGAACATGCTCCCCAGGGAAACAGTCATGGCACCAAGCCTGCCAGAGTTCAGGGAGCATCTGGACAACACTCTTAGTCACATGGTTTATTTTTGGGCAGTCCTGTGAGGAGCAGGGAGCTGCAATCAATAATCAATAACCCTTCCAACTTGAAATACTCTATGATTCTATGTCTGATTACAATTTTACATATGATATTATTCTTCATATTTTTTAAAGGTCATAAATTTTTTGATTATATGTAATCCATTACTTATGATAATTTAATTTTAAAGTCTATTAAGATGGCAGTTTAATTCAATATCATTATCACATCCCAGTCTGCTGAGACAGTACAGCATGAAATATCGGCCATTTTTAAAAATCTCTCACTAGATATTCTCAAATATGTAACAAAATGAGTAATTCTTAGTCCTTTGGCTTCCCTGAGAGCTGAAATTGCTTGAGCCTGATAGATGAAATTCAGATTCCCGTGAGGTGCAGTGGTTAGAAATGATGCATTTCAGATTCTGGATTAGTTTTGGCTTCATATTACTTTCTAATCTGCTGCTGCTGTTTCAGTAATATCTGTCATTTACATTCAGTATTTAATGACAATATGCATAACCTAAAGGACTCAGCTACTGCTGCTTGTATATATGTTAAATTCTTAGTGTCTGAGTTCAGGGATTTTTGTGTGTGTTTGTATGTCTAAAAGAATGTGTTTAAGTACTAGCAATATATTATAAAATAACATAGGTATTTTACATTAATAAGATGTTTTTAGAACAGTTTTATAACAAGTATTTCTCATCAAGTAAAGGTCTTAATCCAAACAAACCAACAATTAGAGAGATGACTTGCAATCTTTAAACCTACTCCTTAAAACTAGGCTATTTGTTTTCTAGAAACTTGCAAAAATACCGTCACCCAGTCAGAACTGTCGCTCTAACTGTTAATTGGTAAGTATAGGACAAGCTGCTTTAGCAATACAGAACATTTTATTCCATAATCCCAGCTAGAAGATGTATTCCTACCCCCTGACTTCACTTCAAAGCGGATTTATCTAAAGTCTAGATTACTAAAGTGAGTTTAGACTACTTCAGTAATAATAATTTTAAAAAAAGTATATACATAATCATGGTAAATGTATATGCACATTTATGTGTACAGAGAGTAAAATAACATTTTCATATTGTATTAAGCCTATGAATGGCAAAGGACATTTCTTGCACCCGGGAATGAACAGAGGAGTGTTTTAAGATATTGGCTTATGCTGTTACTTCTTTACTTAAAAGAGTAGGGATTTTTGTATATAAATCACATTACAGCATTGTTACTACTTTGAATAAAGGAGTTATATTGGTTATAACACTGACTAGCTACAAAAATCTAGTGATGGAATCCAAATTCTCCTGATAACCATATAGTCAAGATGCAAGCCCTAGGAAAAGTTTTTATCCATCAAAAGTATAAATCCTGAAGCCTTTACCACTGTTTTAGATTAAAGAAGAAACAAAACCCATACATTATGTACAGGATGAGTGGCTTTATGCTTCCAGTTTCACTAGCTTTTCTAATTGCAAAACAAGGGGGTTTTCTGCAACTTGCATGTTGGTTCTTGCACCCATTTCACTTCTGGCCAGCCTGCCTTTTATTGAGGTTTTGCTTCTTAATTATGAGACTATTAACAGCCAATTCACTGTGTTTTAGTTGATTTGCTGAGTTGTTTTTGGTTTTTTTTCTCAAAGAGAAGCCAAGATAAAAACTACATGTTGTATCTGGCTTCCCTTGGTTTTTGTTTGTCACGTTATCAGTATCACCCTTGTTTTGCATTGTCTTGCAACCATTTACAGTATGTCATAAATAGCAGTCAAGGATCTGGTTCTGTCTTTCTTGTTGAATTAAGAGGGAAAGTATGAAGTGAAAGAGAACTTTACTGCTTCATCAAAATACAGTTTGTTTACAGAAAAGTGCACAAATTGGCCCCTAACCAGCCTCAAAGAAATGGCCTCTTTTTTACCTGCAGGTTGCATTTTTTCCTCTGTTTAGTTACTAACTGTTCCTACTGCTAATCCAAAAAGTTAGTTTAAATCATGATGTTATGAAAAAAAAATTTACACAGCTTCAGAAATGCATATGGAAGAATGCATGATCTGTAGTTCAGGGACTGGATCAGGCACTGAAGAGCCACACTGGATGAGATGGAAAATCAGCACAGATTTGTACATATCTGTTACAGCAGCCAGGATCAGGTTTCTCAGAAGGAAGTTTAAAATCTTCTCAGCAAACAACCTCCTACATGGTAATCTCTACTGTCCTTCACCTATTATACTGCTATTAGTAATGGTTGTTATGCTAAGATTCTGAAGATTTTATATCCTTTTATTTTGTCCTGTTGCAATTAATTTTTTAAATATATATTTGATATGTAGATGATACTACAAAATTATTTTTTAATTTTATTGTCTCTTCTAGGTGTGGTGAATTTTATTCATATGATTATATGTATATATCATGTCACAAAATATTTTAATGTTTTATAATTTACCACCTTCTTATTTCATTGCATAGCCCTTTATTTGGTACAAGGCAGGAAAGAAAAATTCTCAGTCTATCTTTAAACAATTTATTTTATAAACTGCTTTTTTGTCTTACTCATTTCCTGTTTACTGTAAAAGGTCTTCCATGTCTCTTCAGAGGGAATTCACAATTCAACACAATCTGTTGATTTTTATTTAGACACCCCCTATTCAAGCTGTACAATGGAGTCTATATGGTAACTTAAACATGGAAAGAGGTGTTGATATAAAGAGTATTTCATATATTTATAGAGCAAAACTACAAGTATAAACTAGGCAGAGACTAAAGGATGAGTAATAAGTGAACCATTGACAAGGGATGCTCTTGTTAAGGCCTGCACAGAATCAGCTAGTCGTGCCAGGCTGCTGTCTACCCTGATTTGAACTGCAAGGTCATATGAAAATACAGATGACAGCTGCTCTGGATGTTTTCCTAAAATTCTGCTCCTGGGCTCTCATGCTGTCTCCAGCACTGGTGCACCTCATTACAGCCACGCAGCCCTGGCATTAGAGGGTGAAATCTCTTCACATGCTGGGAGTGATGAGATCGGTACCGCCAATGGAGATGAGCCAGGATATCTAATGCTGCAAAATGCCTTTGAGAGCATCTGCCCTCTCCTCAGCACACACAGCTGCTCTCCATCTGTGCCACTCTCCATACTCTGGGACAGCATCACCCCTTCACCAATTAGGCCATTATGCTGCTAAGGACAATTTGTAAGTAATATTTTGGTGCACTTTGTTTTTCCAATTACGTTTGTTTGCCACTTAAAAGAAAAAGTGAGAGTGGGAAAAGAAAGAAAAGAAAGGGATGGCAATGAGTTCTTGAAACAGTTTAAATAAAAGGCTTTGTCTCAAGTTTTACTCTTTAATTATCTGCTTCTGCTACTTGGAATTTTCAGGACTGTTTGAACCCTGTAATAACTTGTGTGATTTATACTTATAATGATTTATTCCTGCTGGGGGGGGAGGAACCATGCTGATTACTTCTCTCTTGTTTTTGCTGTGTCATTCCCTATGCTCACAGTATGTATTGCAATGGGTTTTCTAAAAAGACAAAAAACCCCAATCAATATAATTTTCTGAAAGCAAATGCTTGATGTACACATTGATAACACAAGCTGCTAACTATATCATAGGTGAAAATAAACACACCTGTTGAGTGTATGTAGAAAATAAAAACAACTGGATGTGGTTTTATGTGGCTGGCTTGTGTCCTTTGACTGAAATTCATTCACACCTTTAGAGAGAGACGAGAAGTACATAATTTTGAGTGTTCAGGAGGTGATTTTGGGTACTTTCAGGCCTCCTGCACAAAGGGGAACTTTGCTCTTCTTTCAATATTAGCATTGTGCCTGCAAATAGAAATCATATTACCTTCAATTACGTTTACTATGCATCAGTGGCACCCTACTCACTTCACGTTTGTTCTGCATTTATGAGAGGAGAATAGGTTTCACTACTGAGAAGATACATTTCTTGATAACTTCCAGCCATCAGGAAAGAGCTAACATAAATTATTAGTGACTAAAACCCACATGCATTTGAAGTGTGGAGTGGTTTTGTCACCTCTGTCCGGTGACTCCAGAAATTGTCATTGGTGATGACAGGGAATATTTGTATCAGGGGAAAACAAACGAGCAGGTAGAGATGGTGCACACCAGCTCTATGCTTTGCTGCACATTAACTCATTTTCTTGTCTAGTAATCACTCCACAGATTGACTAGTTTTATTTATCAGCCCTCCTAGACAGAGTTTGGAAATGAGAAAAAAAGTGTGTTACATTTACTTATTATATTGTTTTCTTGCTTCAGTCCATTCTCTGCAAAGCTTCTATTTACTTTTCTTTGTTGTCTTGTACCTGCACTTGCAGCTTGAGGCTGTTGCCTCTGACCTTTCTACAGAGAAACCCAAACCCACGCTTTCATGTTGTGACTCTTCTGAGGAGCTGGCTGTTAGGGAAGCTGGCTATTACCAGAATACCAAGCACTCCCAATTGCCACCCAACTCCAGCAGTCTTGGAAGCAGAAGAAATCCTCCTGTATTTTGTGATACTTAGAGGATTTGCAAAATCTTAGGCTTTGCCTATTTTTCAGTGCCTTTTTTATTTGCCTGTGGAATAAACCAATTGAAAATGTTCCAACTAAGATTTAAGACCTGTTGTGTGTCTAGAAAGAAATATATTTGTTTAAGATCAGTGGCAATTACATTAAAAAACCCCTATGGATTAATTAGTAGAGTCAGCAAACAAATACTAGTTTTCTAACAGAGATTTCTTTTTCTGGGAACTTTTTTCCCCTCTGATAATCTGCCAGCTCCTCAAGCATATTTCTTCACCTCCTAATATTTTGAAAGGCACAGTCTCTGTCTCCTGCATCTTTAGCACCACCAATTCCAATCAAAATATCAGCAATGAAGATGGATATCCCTGTCAGGCATCACTTCACCTCCTGGTAGAGCAAGGAAGGCAAAACCAGTATCATAAATCACTTTCCTTCAACAGTATAGTCAAGTGACATGAGAAGTTAAAGGTTTAAAATGAAGTTTCAATTTCACCTGTCACTTCCTCTGTCACAGAATGACAAAATCCCAGTGGATACCATCCAGCTCAAGGAAGGAGAGAGAGGCTGCATGGTCTTATAGTCCATATTGCCAACTATCTCCTGGCCTAGTGCTAGTTGTGATCCTTAGAAATGTTCAATGTGATTCTATTTCTCTGTGGCCAGGAAAAGCCAATTTGCAGATGTTAGTATCTTTTCAACTGCTATATAAATTCCTTAGGCTGAGAATTTTCTCAGATAATGCATGAAGAGCAAGAATCATAGCCCAGCAAGTCCATGGATTGCATTTGAGTAGGCTTTGATTCTCTTTGGACATGACACCCAGCTGCAAAATGAAAGGGCAGAGCTGCACAGAATATTCAAGAATATTGTAGAAAGGAGGACAGGGAGGGAGGGCTGGCTAGAAATACCCAGCACTTTTTCAGGTCTGCAAAAACAGATGACAAACAGAAAATAAAGCAGCAGCCAGAATGACCTTCCAACACAAAATATTTCCCTCCATCAACCCTAACAAAAAGGCCTTGTAGTAGGCCTCCAGTTGTCTCTGAGCAAGCCAGGAGCCCATCCTTCCTCTCCTAAATCCTTGGGACTTTTTCAGCCCTAAGAGTGGCCAGTCTGCTTTTGGGGTTGGTTTCCCAAGAGTGGAAAAAAGCCCCAGTGAACACTGAAATGTAAATGCTGTAGAAAATCTATTATCCAAACTGTGATTCTTCTGCTTTATCACTAGTCACTGCAATGCTGCCTTTGATTCTCAAATTTATTTACTGACCATAACGCCCATGTAATTAAGCCATGATTTTGTTCCAGAAAGTGACCCTAGGTTAAAAAAAATAAATAAGGGAAATAAAGGCATCACATGATTCCACATAACTGCAAATGATATCCTCAACTAACCTCATACAATGTCATGAATTGTCAGTGGGATTGCAGGGATCTGGAAGGTGGATTTGGACTGCAGAACCATAAATCCTATGGGACAGCAGCTAGAAAAACACCAGTCAACTTGCACAGCCCAAGCCAAGCTGCAGAGCTGATATCATGCTGTAAATGTATAAAGTGAAAAAATGTTCCAGATGGTGTGTTTTTCCCCTTAAATCCCCTCAGGTCTCACCTGGGGATATGCGTATCTCTAGACATAGTCATAAAAAAAAAGAGGCAATAAAGAAAAGAAGTCTAGTATATATATATATATATATATATATATATATATATATATATATATATGTATATATATAAATTGAACTCATACTTGAGTGGTTTACTGGAAAAAATCTTAAACTTTCCATACATATTTTTCTTTGGTTATCAATAGCCTATTTTTCTTTAATTTCATAACCTAAGCAAGAAGGGAACAGATCAAAAAAATACTGTCATAAAAAGTCAAAGGCATCTTAGTTTTGTTAAGATCTCATTGCTGAAATGTCTGATGTTAGAAAGATAGAGCAAAAGATTCAAATGACTAACAGCTATTTTAGAATAACTATGTCTTGCATAAGTTGCATACACAGTAAGAAAATAAGAGTTAAGGAAAATTGCTCAAGTAAAAAGCTTAAGATGTGAATTTCAATACATTACAATATGCAGGCCAGCATATTCTAGCTCCTATTGCTCTATTTGGCTTCAGAAACAAAAGTATTTAGGATAATTATAATTACTACCAGTAAGAATTTCCATGCTTGGGGAAACATTTATATTTCAACGTGTGTTTTCATGCTGAATCAGAATTTAAAAAATCAAATTCTTCTCAGAGAAAAATTCTGAAAAATTATGACTTTAGGTATTCCATATAGAGTCTGTCAAAACTCTGCCCTACATATATCAGTATCTGCAGCATTTAGTAGAAACGGAACATTTAATTCATTATTCCAATACAATTACAAAGTCAGCATGAAAGGAATAGGAAAATTTAAATCTTTCAACTCAAAACAGAGTATTTTGATGCTGAACAAGAATGTTGTGGAGGAGATTCTAAGCACTGTGGAAATGTCTGCATACTAGCTAAGTTTTGAAACCTTACAACTCCACTTCTCTTTTGACAATATCCTGATCAGGAAGTGTGTCTTTCCTTCTTGTTCTTTCCTTCCTTTCCTTTTTCTTTCTTTATATGATGATAAAACAATAAATATTATTATGATAAAGCAATTTTACTAGTATATATGATTTTTTTTTAATTTATTTTTCTTTCAATGCCTTTATGGAAGCCTTCACATCTTAGACTAATACGCAAAATTGAATCCTCATAAAACTCAGGCAAGGCAAGTAAGCAGATAAAATGATGGACAAAGAGAGATGTGCATTTCAGAGGAGAGCTAGGATTAGAAGCAGTGTAGCCCTGGGTTTTAGACTGGGCTTCAGAATATCATGGGCTTCTGGAAAAACAGCTCAGTGCATCAGTTCACAAAAGAGATTGGCCAGCTAAAGTGCTGTGCATAACCTCAACTTTCATGTCTATTTCTGACCACAAAATTGATGTTGTGGGAGTGCAGGCAGTAGTGGTTAGCACAGGCTAGCATCTGTTAGTTCAGATCCAGGCACACTCTCCCGCCTGTCCCAGCAGCCTGCCTGGCTTGCACCCCAAAGGTATCTGGGCTACAGAAGAAGGGGCTCTTCATGAGACACTCCTGGGTGTGCAGGTGTTCAGGCCATGCCATGGACTTAGTCCAAAGTAAAAACCCCTGGAGCACCAAATCCCTTTTCCTCCAGTCTGCTTCTGCTGAGCTAGTGCACACATAGCCATAAAATTCTACATACCATCCACCAAATTTAGAATATTCCTGCAACTCCTTAGTTGAGATTGGATCTTTTGAAAGTATTTGTAAAGCATGATCCTTAAAAAATGTAGTGAAGATGCTATGGAAACATATGTGTCTTATGGCAAACCACAGCACAGGTGCACCTGTGTTACCTACCCATGAAGATGATGCTTACTGGAAAGAAGAGAAGTTCTCCTGCATTCCCTGACCTGTCTCTGCAGCCCTTTAGTCTGCTTCTCCATGTCTGGAAATTGGGTAATCAGGCAGGATGTCTCCTGTGACACACTCACAGTAGATGCATCAGCTGCACTGGCAGGGGACAAGCTCTCCTGAACACACCCACAAATGCCTAGTTCATTGCAAACCCAAGCTGCAGCACACAATAACCTGCTGTTCTCCTTCTGACAGGCAACTGCATCAAAACCTTTGCTGGAAGTAAGGGAAAACAATGCTTGGTGATGACATGTGTCTCACCCCACAGCAAGAGCCGCAGTTCCACAGCCCAGTTCAACCTGTCCCCTGCTCTGCACAGGCTGGGCTCCCCAGCCCTGACCTACACAGTCCCCAGAGGGAATGCTGCAGCGTCTCCTTGTGCAACTCTGGGGCACCTCTGCCACTGCTTCAAGTGGCCAGCCTGTGTGATGGACAAGCAAAGGATTTCCACAGAGCACCCTCCACATCCAGGCACCTGCAGGTGGTGCCTAAAGATGGGCACTGCAGGGATTTGCTCTTCACTTTTCTTTTCAATAAACTGTCTCCAATAATTGCCTTTGCTTTAGAGCTGAAGGCCTCTGGAGTACTGAACAACTGTTATTTCTAGTACAATGGGATCGTTGCCTGTAATGTTATCCCTTAATTGCTACTGTGGTGCAAATTATGAAAAGCAAGAATATCCAAATATAGAGACACTTGGCCCTTGTGACAGGAAATTAAGGTCTCTTCTCTGGCACTGCTGCATGTCCTGAACTCCCACTCAAGTCAAAATGAATTACATACATTCAATATTTTGAAAAACAAGCTCTTAACCTCTACAAATGAGCTTGTAGAGTTCATATCAAGTGTGTTCTGGCTATCCCTATAAATGTCCAATCCTATTTCAGATCCTACTAATCTCCTGGGCATCCTTGTACCTTCACAGTTAATGGCAAAATTTGGCTGGAAAGGAGGAAGTGTATCTAAAAAAATAATTAATAACTCTGTGGATGTATTATATTTTGAAGTTTTAGTGGTTTGGATTGATTAATTGGGTTTTTTATGGTAAGAAAAAACAAGCAAATGTTTCCATATCGTCCACAATATAAAATCTCCTATCTTTCTTCCTATTTTTGACACTTTGAGAGTCTACCACTTTCAGCATCTTGGATAGAAGATTTTCTGTACCTGTTCATGCCTTACTCTGGCTATACTCCTCGAAGCAGTAATGACCACAACAAAGGCTTCTGAGAATGAGTGTGTTATCTCTACAGTGCCTTTTTAATATTTCAGGAATTAAGAGCCTAAATGTTTAATCTCCACTGTGAAGTGTCTGAAAAGCATGGTATTGTCAAACAGAAGTGGTAAACTGCTGAGGAAAGTTCCAATATTTCTCTTACTGATGTCAGTGGGAATTTTGCCAGGAAGCTCAGCATGATAAGGGTATAGACCAAAGTAATCAGTTCTACAGATGATTACATGAAAAGCTCTTCATTATAGCATGATGATTGAGTATTATTGCAGTCATGAGACACAGATATCTTCTGGAGCCAAAACCAAGAAAAAGAATGTATTAAGGCTATTCCTCCTCCGAGTTGGGCCTGTTTGGCAGTGGCCTTTCATCAGATGACTTTTCACAGGTTAGCACAGCTACTTTGGTTTTAGCCACAGCTTGATACGCACAGCAAAATGAGCCCACATTTCCTTCTCCACAGTTCCTCTCTGCTAAAGGTTTCTCAGCCCATGAAAGCCATGTCCTTTGGTAAGTAAAATATTTTTGGCAAACTCAGGAACATTACACTTAAGTTGTCCATCTTCTCACTTCAGTTCAAGTTCAGTCTTGCTCCACAGGTGCCTCTTCTCTTCCAGGCTGGAGAAGGGCACGTAGTTAACGCTCGTGTGTGATGGCTGATGCCTTGACGAAGGGACAATGTGGCACAGACCCCCAGAGCCAAACACTCGCTTCTGCAGCCTCACCCAGCCTGCCCAGTGCCGGAGCCGAGAGCAGCAGGGAGCAGGAGCTCATGGCCCTGACTGGGCACTGAGGGCACAGATGATGTGTGCAAGACAACGGGGCGCCCTTGCAAACGCATTCAGGATCTTCACGGTTCTTCAGAGAGCATTTGTTAGGCAGATACATTGATGTAGTTTTGAACAATTCATCCAAGAAAGTGAAGCTGCACAGTACCCTGCAAAAGCAAAGTCTGCATGAAGATGGGAATATACGAGAGTTCGTATTAACTTTGGATTAAAGTGTTTTATTATCACTTATGTGTAAGGAGGTTAATTTTCTCTCTATTACTTGGGGGTCAAACAAAAGCCTGCGTTCCCTCAAATCAGTCCTTTGTCAGCTTAGCAAAATCTGTATTAATAAAGACAAAATGTAAATATTTATAAAACATGCACAGTCACATCACTCAATGTTACTAAATCATTAATAGTGTCTGGTTCTGGTTTGTATTGTCATAGTCACAGGAAGCTGCAGTGATGACAGCAGGAAAATACACATCCACAGCAAGTTTGAGATAATTTTAGGGAGGATTTTCTTCACTACCTTACTTAGGACAGGAGTTCTAAGGTGCATTTTAATTTATTTTCCACATGTGTATGTTACTTACGTTTCTTATCTGAAAGGAACTATGAAACTCTCCCACTGTTTCTTGCCTGAAACTGCTGTCTGGATTGCAGTTCTAATTTCTCTGTCATGATACATGTTGTCAGGCTCTGTCTCCTCTTGAAATTATCATTAAAATGGTACACTGGCAAAAAACCATTTGTCATGGTTGGGGGTTCCGAAATATTTTCTGTTATTTTCATAGTAGCAGTTAACAATTCCCTGAAGCTATGCATTCAATTAAATACCTTTTATTTCTACAGTCCTCTGAAACAGTAGTAAAAATTCACTGCTATTTCATTTTAACCTCTCAAGTGATGGGCAAAAATCAGTACTATTGTTTGTGGTCAAGACAAAAATGTGCTGAAAACTTTCTGGATACTTATATAAAGAGACAAGTTATGACTTGGGAGTTATTTATTGCACAAAAGAGTCTGTATTTGACCCTCTGCATCCTGCTCTCACATACTTTATGTCACTTTAAAGAGAGGAATAACTATTTCTCAAACAAACATTCTGATATTACAGAAGGATAACAGCTACCTTTCAGTTTAGATGAACTCAGAAATGTGCCTAGAAAATAACTTTTCATCTGCTATAGAAACATCAGAGCTCCAGCTTAAGCAATAGCAGTATGAAATCATTTTCTCTCTTTGACCAGGTACTAAAGGAGCCAGCAAATGAAAAGCTATTGTGTTTATTTTCTTTGGGCAGCTACCACATAATAATGTGGTAATACTTTTCATGGAAGTCCATCACACAATATACATATTACAGTTCAGTATATGCCATCTACTCTAACCTATAATATGCTTCAGTTTTTGAGATCTTTGTACTGAGCAGCTCATGTGTCACATGTTACAAACATGCTGCACCTCTCAGTTGGGTGGATGTTTTTCTGGGGTGCTTCAAGTTAAATTAGAGTGCAACATTAATTTCTTACAGAAACCTTTGGAAGTGAGAGCTCAGTCTGGTTTAGGCTTTGTGCTGATCATAGTGGGAGGGTATAAAGAGAATCTATGGGGGAAGGTATAAAGAGAATCTCTGTGTTTTATACAAGCAGTTTTGGCATACCTATAGCTCCTATGGTCTGGAAGTGCAATTAAACTGCTTACCACCAGCAGTAAAACCAACAGTTTTAATGGGGGGGGGGGGTAGATGGAACCTCAGTTATCTTTCTTGTGGTTTTTAAGACAAGGAAAAATTTCCAGGTAAAACAAGAGAGAGCACAGCACCTCTGTCAGTTATGGTGCAAAGCTGTCCTGTCAGCCACACAGTACACTAGAAGGCATCACTGCATCCTGTGTCTCCTACAGTACAACAAGAAAGTCTGACAGCCAAAGCTTTCACTTTACTCTCACACCAGGTAAGAGATGTGGCTGGACTAGGCAATCAAGGTGAAACAAAATGCTTTCCCTTTCCTTATCTACCGCTATGAATGCATAGGAAGTGGATTGCACAAGAAAACATGAGGAGAAAGAAGATTCTTATCTTTATTAAACTCAAACTTTGCCACAAAGTTACCAAATTCAATATATTTTATTTTTCTGCCTCATCTGTCTCAACCCAGACCACCAGCTAATTCCTATCCGTGTGCTGCAGTGAGCTCAGCTGGGCTGGCACAGCTGAAGTTCAGGCAGGTTCAGCATCCCACCTGCAGGGACTCTGGCAGGGTCAGGATTGTGGCAACTGATCCAGAAATCTAAGTGGCTATGAAAATGTTTACAGAAGCATGAAAATAAAATTTCCTTTGTGTTATTAATTATTCTTTCCCTTCAACTGCATTGTTTGTATCAACCATTTCTGAAATTACTGTTCTGGAAGCAAATGCACTTGCATTCTCACAAACTGTTTTTTTTAATTGATGGTCTTTCTCAAAATCATAGAATCACAGAATCTTAGAATGGTTTGAGTTGGAAGGACCTTAAAGATCATCTAGTTCCAACCCTCCTGCCACGGCCAGGAACACCTTCCTGGAACATAACTATACCAGGTTGTTCAGCGCCACCATCCTATCTGGTCTTGGACCCCTCCAGGGATGAGACATTCACAAGCTGCCAACTGACATTCACTTCACTGGGCAACCTGTCTCAGTGCCTTGCTACCCTTATAGCAAAGAATTTATTCCAAATATCTAATCTAAACCTGCCCTCTTTCAGTTTAAAGCCAACCCTCCTTATCCTATTACTACAAGCCCTTGTAGAATGTCCCTTCCCAGCTCTTTTGTAGGCCTTCTTTAGGTGTTTCAAGGTGCTGTAAGGTTTCCCCAGAGGTTTCTCTTCTCCAGGCTGAAAAACCCCAACATTCTCACCCCATCTTCATAAGAGAAGTGTTTTTCACCACCTTAAAAAAAATGGAAGAGGTGGAAAGGTGTTTATGATCTAATATCCTTCCTAATAACCACAGTAACCTGAATCTTCTAAAGAAAAATAGTATTTGTCTCTTCCCTGGTGTAAATCATTCTAACCCACTTTCCCAATTTGCCTGATAGTGAAGTATTGCTAAGCAACACCACACTTGCAGGTCAGCTGCCACTTCATGACTATGCCAACGTCAATTTTTTTAAGGCCTGCACTATATTTTTTCAAAGATTATGTTGCCATTTAAGAGCATTTAAAAGTACTTAGCTAATCTCCCTACTGTAATACTAGCTCTTGCTTAGTGTAAAGCTGTGTTGCTATGGATGAATATTGCTTGGAGTGTCTAAATATTTGGAAGTAAAACCAGCCATTTTCTTCAGTGGTATAATGAAGTATGGTATAAGATCAAGCCTGATTTTAATTATAAGTTGTCCTTTCTCATACTCTGCCTGCCTTCCCTGTTTTTCATGCCAACAGCAACTGTTTAATTTGACTTGAAGGAAGCTAAACAGTTAGCCTCAAGTAGCAGATGAATCATTCTAATTTCTGATAACTTTTCCAAATAAAGGCCTCTCTCTCCAGGAGCAAATGTCAGTCTCCATCACTTAACAAGCTCATCTGAGCCCATGTAGTGAGCAGGGACATGCTCACACTGCAAAACTAATGGTGGGATTTTCAGTGTGTTGCCAAACTGCTGAGTAGTACAGTGATATTGCTGATTTCCAGACAAAGTTCACCACACAGCCTGTGCCTGAGCAAGTGCTGAAAGTAACAGGTATAGGGCATATTGCCAAAGTTCCAAACCACACAACCCCCAAAAGTGTAAGGTGCTCCTCAGTGGGCCTCCACTGGTGCTGGGGCATCTCCTGCTCTTGCTCTGCTCAGGTGCTCCAGAGGTGCCCTTCCTCTGAGAAGCCCTAGCATTGCCCTTACAGTCTGATCCAGACACTCACCGACTTCAAAGTGCCAACTAAACATGGGTTTTCATAAAAGTAAGCACTTGGATACAGCACAGAGACCTTTTTATTGCCAAGTATCTCAATAAATTGTCAACTTCCTTGCAAGCAGCACTCAGAAAAGCACAAGCATGGGAAATAAAATTCTCCAGTGACCTATGTTGGTAAACCAGGACTTCCAGAGCCAAGCACTCAGGGCCCTCAGTTCAAGCAGTGCTTGGCTTGCACTCAAGCCCAGGAGCCCAGGGAAGCCAAAGCAGAGCCATGGAGCAGGCGCCTCTCTACGCCCTGGTGGCAGGTTTGCTGGGCAGCATCTCCCTCTGGAGGCTCTCCCCACATCCTGCTTCCCATCACCAGCCCCAGCTGGGCAGGAGAGTCCATCCCAAATCACCATCTGAATGTGAGGCTTGGGTGAACCTGACTTCTCTTGGTGCACTTTAACAGATGTCTGGCTCAAAATAGTATCTTCAGACTAAAAGAGTGTTCTCTAAAATTAGTATTTTAGGAATTGTTTTTCTAATCTGTAACTGAGTCTATGAACCTTTCAAGATGGTAAAATGCTACTTTTTTCTCCACTCCTGATCATTAGACACACACCTTTCCTAAAAGTATGGGGAGGCTAGTGGAATCAGATGAAATTAGAAAGTCAAAGTTGAGGATTTTAAGAACAGAATCTAATCAAACACAAACATGACAATTGTCACCACTGTCACAGTATTTACAGCAATTTTTCTGTTAAATTATCCATGTGTTTTCACCAACACAGAGGTTAGTCATTCAAGTCATTTTATATTTATATTCTTATATCACTGTCTCATTTTTACTTGTTTGGATTTCTTGTTTACTGGATCCTTGATGGAATCCATAAATACTGCTCATACTACATAATCATGATGCTCTGAAGCTACATTTGGATTATCACAACCTTCAAAAACTCAAAGATGATTGTAAGAAAATTGAAAAGATTGAACCAGAGTTTTCACAGAGATCCAGTGACTCCTGCAAACTTCTACAGAGCCCCAGAATCCCCCTCATCACAGGGACAGCAATATGGTCCCTTGTTTTTTGTTTTTTTTTTTCATGGAAACCACAGAGGACTCACATGCATTCATCATGATAAAGACTGAAAGTGAAAAATTTCTATCCAGCTTCTAAAATGTCAAGCAAAATGTCAGGTAGCACAGTAATAAAAAAGGAACACCTAACATAAAACTGGAGTACTCTGATTAGCACGTTGCTTTCTAATGAATGTCTCACATTCAGCAAAACCTCTGGGCTTCAGAAGTAATGAAGTAGTGACTGAATGAAAAAAATCACAGCAGTTCACCAGTAACTCCCAGAAAAGCTCCAATATTAAGTGAATCTTTAGATACTTCTGTAATTGGACACATCTTAGAATCAAATTCTCTCATTAAAGAGTAGATATTAAGACCTCACTAGAGGCAGTGGATCTTTATGGATCTAAGAAGAAAAGCTGGCATTCATTGGTGGTCCTCTAGGGAGAAGGGAGAGTAAAAAAAAAAAAAAAACTTTTAATTAATGGTGTTCATGGAGCTGATGGAGAATGACAGACCTTTCTAGAGATGGTGATCCAAGGTAATTAAATCAGATGATGGAGACATCTCTTTCTGCCACTCAAGACAGAAGATCCGAGGAAGAGTGGCCATCTTAAAAATAATTATTTATGAATCCCACAAAATAAGTCCAGTGGACTAGGCTCCTAAACATTATAGGAAATGAACCTGAACTAAATCCTGCACAGCAAAATTTGTCTAGCAAATGGGGAAAGTGAAATTTGCACAACACATACTTGATTTTTTCATCAATTATTTCATCAATTACCACTCTGCAACCTGAGAGAAGTCTACTATCAGGGAAACACAAGATCAAGGATGCTTCTGGCCCAAGGAATCTGTACTCAAAGCAGACCACTCATGAGTTGTGAAATAAACTATGCCTTGCAATTTTTTTTTCATCTATCTCACTGCAAATGTTCCTGTCTAACTCCTAACACCTGTCACCTTTAACACAGTCCTCCAGTAAGCTGTTTGTCAATGTTAGTACAAGTGTTTACTGTACCAAAATCGGTCTTCTCTTTTTCAACACAGTGCTTTGAGAGACACAATGTACAATGTTTTATTACCCTCTAGACATTTTATGATGTCTAGTGATTTTATATTTTTTCAGAAAGATGTGGCATTATCTGATATGATTTTATATTTGTAAATTCATGTGTGCTGCTTCTCATTCACTCATACTTCAGATATTCAAAGAAATCCTTTTCTACCATTTGTATCAGTAATTAACCATAGCTAAACAGGCAATTTACTGAATGGCAATGGTGGGATTATATCTTTCAATATATTTCAATATATAAATATTTTCAATATATCAAAGAATTTCATCCTTTCTCCTCTACACATTTATTGTCTATTTACAGATGTATTGTCTCTTTATCTAGCTACACAGGTGTTTTGCTTCAGCTCTTTCTCAACTGGTTACAAATATCCAAAATTCTTTATAGAGGATCAGACCATTATTCTGACCTAAGGATCATGTGTAGGCGTTTTTACATATTTTTTTAATAATTGATAGAATTATCTTGCAGTTCTGTTGGCACACAATTATCCCAGTTGTTTTTGACAGCCTCTGTACACATCCCATCTGAATTCTCAATAATTTGGTGCTTATTGCTATCATTTTACTGTCCATTTTATTGGAATGCCTAAACAATCTTCATGTTTTTTGGAATCAGCTTCCTTTGAAGTTCAACAGGATATAAACACCTACTGCCCTTTGCATCTTTTCACACCCACAAAATATTGTGCATTTATAATATAAAAATAATCACTTGGCAGAATAACAGCAACCCAGAGGGCCAAGTATATAACTGCTTAACAGATCAGAGCTATGGGCTCACAAAGAACAGATCTGTAGAATTGTCTGTATCTAGAATGACACAAATTCTCAAATTATAAAACCACAAAATTTGAACAGTTTAGTATTTTCCTGATACGAGCCATAATTAAATTAGATTTTACAGCTATTGCTATACACTTCTAGAACTAAAAAATACTATCAAATACAGGATGTTGCTAGATAAAGAAGAGTCATCAAATATGAAATACCCACGATGGAGAGCTTCAGTTGCTGGTACACAAGCTGCCCAAATGTCATGAGACTGAGTTTACAGATGCAGTTTCTGGACTCCACCAATCATTGCTTCATACAGCTGAAAATCCTACAAAACATGGGAAAAATCACTTTTGTGGATTCAATCCTAACCAACACTGTGGAGTAAGCTCAGAAGTAGATAGAGGCTGAAGCACTTAAAGATGGAGATTCTGGAAAGTTCTGTAGCTTCCAAAAGACATCCATATATTTCTGGCAGCTGTGTGTGACCAGTATCACTAATAAACAACAGCTGCAGCACATCAGGAGAGCTTCTAGACTGCACTCTGTGCTGCTCAAAGAGAAGCTTTGAGCTCTCACACTCACTGGGAGATTGGTATGTGATCTGATCCAAGGTCTGCGAAATGGCAATAACCAGCAGTCTCATTTTAAATACATGCTCTTGATGCAGAACAAAACAATGTAGGTGCTTTCCATTAATCCCATGGGTTGGTAGTTAAATCCTTCTATTACAGGTTTGCAATGCTGTTGCTGTGTCATGGTGCTTATTCTTGACACATTTTATCTTCAGTAAATAAAATAAAATTAAGATTTAGAAAAAATATTGCTTGACAGTGGGTCATATGAGTACCCTGAAAGTGCAATTTAGCTTTCTGGGCTTTTGGTTTAAAAGAAGGTTTTTCCTAAAGTAAGCAAAGCAGAAAGCCTTGAAACTGAACTGAAGCATTTCAAAGACCTTGAGAAAGACTCTGTCAGCTAGGAATTGCCACCTGTAGATAAACAGAGATGGGGAAGGCAAGAAGCTAAGCCAAGCCAAGAAAATGGAAGGCAAAGCAAGGCAAGGAAAGGGCAGAGAAAGCATATCATAGATTGCTGTGAAATCTGTGATGTTTGTTATCTCAACACATTTGGTGTCATAAAGCTGCCAAGTGCAAGATAACTTCGATAGATCTGTCAGGCAGCTGTGTTACAAGCCCTGCCTGCTCATGTCCAGGACTCAGCTGGGCTGCAGCCAGAGCTCCTCCTCAGTCTCCTCAGAGACTGCTGGAGGAAGGTAGGTAAATTGCTAAAGCCATATAATCTCAAAATTCACTGGGGCCAAATGTAGATCTGATCAGGGAGAGAAAGGGGCTCAGTAGTGTCCCCTTCCCTATGTCCTAACACTCCTGCATGCTCTTAAGGTGCACTCTGAATCTCTGGATTTGCTGCCTCCTTGGAACAGCTCTCTGCAATGTTCTGCCTCCCAACCATCTTCTCCATTTCTTCCATGCATCTCCCCTGCTCCCATACTTTAATACAGCAGTGGGTACCCTATTGCATCACTTTTTCACTGGTGGAAATATAAATTAAAAATATATGAGTGGTTATTTTCAATAGCAACAAATGAGTTGTCATATTCAAGTACAGAAATAAAAGTTTAAAATCCTCACAATATTTATTACCTCTTCACATTAAAAGCAAACCTTGTTTAGATGCTCTAGACCAGATTTTGCAACTGAGAGTCTAATAATTTCAAAAAAACTGGTGTAAGAGAATGTATATGCAACATACAGGTATGAAGATTTTCTATGTCATATGCTTCTGTATGTTTCCATCTGTATTTTTGTACAAATAATAAATGCATAAGAGGCTTATTTTCCCACAAAATAAAAAAAAATGAGTGTTTGCTGTAAAAATGCAGACAAAGAAGTTTAGTCAGGAGGTAACTCTAGTTTAGGATGGATTAATTTTTTCATTTTTGTTCTTTAGAAACTTTGCAGGAAGCCTGACAGATAAAAACTGGTCCAAGATCCATATTTTCACAATCAGTGATGCTTGTGCAAAATCAAAAAATAATATATATCTTGACATGACAGTCAGGTACCAACAGCCCAAGGCTATTCCTTTTCCACACAGATTTCAGTGTGAAAATGGTAGGAAAACCAAAATAATTTTCAAGCTGCTAGAGGGTACTGTCAACTGTGAAAAACAGAAAGACAACTATAAACATAATTATTCAAGTGCACCCTCTGAACTAACAGGAAGATTTTGAAGGGCTAGCACAGAATTTTTAAAACGTTCTAAGCAAGACAGATAGTAAATGATTATGGTGCTTTCCTCCTTTGCAAAATACTTTACAAAAGAGATATTAAGCAGATTGATTTGGTTTCCAGCAGAATGCATGTGGAGGGTAAGACCTGATGCAGTTTTTAACTCCATTTCTTCAGCATCCCTGTTAGATCTTTTGCATAGCAGTACCTTCTGAACAAATTTGCTTGGGATCAAACTCTAAGTATCAATTAAGACTTCACTGGATCCCAAAGAATCAGTTGTGTGCTGCCACTGGTCTATGAGCCCCTTCAAAAGGCACATGCCCTGGAAGAAAAAGGTTCACACTGCTGTGGTGGCACCTGTTACTGCAGCTGCTGCTCTTCCAGGTGCATGGCAAAAGAGGGCAGTGGAGCACTGTACATTTCAACAGATTAAATTAATGATGCCTGCAGGTCTTTTCTCTACATTTCTTTGCTGCAAAAAATATTACAATACCTAAAAAAGCAATCATGTTGTATTAATAACATCCAGACAGTTTAAACAGAACATCTCTTTTACTTTTATTGAAAATGGCATTTCTCACCTAGCAAGCCTTATAATCAATCGACTGAAATTTCATTACTTCCAAATCTCCAGTCACAGGAGGTGCTGCATTTTCACCCACTAACAGGATTCTCCATGATGGTTTCTTTTACATTATCTCTTTCACATGCTTTCCAAGGAAGTTTGCATTCCTGCCTGTAACACATCTCTCCAAGTTTAAAACAGACAACAGTAGTTTAACTGTCATCTCATGGAATGGGTTTTGTTCCCACTTTGTGTCACTAACAAGAAACCATGTTGGTTTTAGCCAATGTACCATGGCCAGTCATTGCTTATGCTGGGTTCTTTCTTAATTTATTAGGCAGTTCTACCTTCTGAATCCTTCCTTAGTATTTCTAGACTTTGTCTGAACTACATCCAATTCAAAATGTGTTCATTCATGCAACTTTAAACATTTAGCAATCCATTTCAAAATGTGATCATTCATGCAACTTTAAACACTTTGCAACATAATTTGTGGTTCCCACATTTAACATAAGAGCTTGAAGGTCAAAGGTATCTTCAAACATTACTAGTTTTACACAGTAATATAACCAAGTCTGCAGTTTGGCATTGCTTTGGTTTTTCGGTTGGAGTCTAGGATGATGCTTCCTTTTGCTGAAAGTGGCAGTTCCCACTTCAGTGCAAGCTGACATATATAATATGTTGTTAAAAATAATGACATATTATTTAAGAGGAATAGTCACAGTAAAGAACCCTGCCCTCTTTACCGACAACCCCCTTTCATCTTGTCAAAACCAGCCTTTAGTCTTCCTTTAAAATGACTAAATTTTTAGTGTCAATATACTCCTTGGAATGGCAGTGCTCTAACCAAATTTATTAGCAAAGCTTTTAATTTACCATTATAAGCCAAACTCTGGTAGTTAAATGTCATTCATTACAAAATTTCCCTTTTTATTTAATGGCTATAACATGTCAGCACTGTCTCCAGCATTCCTTTGATGCAAAAAGACAAGGGGATATGGCAAGATAGACTTTGATGTGCCACATCCAACCTGAGGTTTGAATTATTTATAAATGTTTGGAAAATTACACAAAATGATAGTGTATGATATGCAATCCATTACCACTATATTCTCAGATCAAAACACAGTAATCACCAACATCATTATCTTGTTTCAGAGCAGTTTCAAGGGCAGCTCACTGGACTGGGATTACAGAGAGTCAGTTTATAGGTCTAATTCTTCCACGGTCCAAGAAGCAAATTCAAGGAAGTGCCCCCACCCTCCTCAGGCTCAGTTTCCTCTCATTTATAGCAGGGGGACTTACACCTTTCTTTTCTGTAAAGTGTTTGGACATCATGGTGCATGTAGGTTTTGTATTTACAGTATAGAGGCTGGATATTATTTCTGGTTTATTCTATTTTTACAGGGATATTGCATTATTCCTACTGCTACAGTTTTCTGCCTCCAGGGTGCTGGGTCTTGAGCAAACTCAAATGCAGGCTGGTCAAAGTCGACTGCTGTTTACATTTGAAAAATATTTTAGAAGTGTAAGACCATCCTTTCCACGCCAGTGCACTTAAATGTACAGAAAAATCAATAATTTTCTCTACGACCGACTAGGCTTTTTTCAGTAGGTCTTGCACAGTTAAAAAGGCATAAACCACCCTGAAATATAAAGAGAAAAAAACTTGCAATAGTGCTAACTGTGCAAAAGTGAAATTTTTTTGTGAGATGTTTACAGAAATACTTTTATGCTTTGGTTAACTCCCTGAGACAGAAAACCTTTCTTAAAGGAAGAAATATTGTTTAGTCTTTACTTTTATTTATTCATTTTGTCTTTAACTAAGTAATAAAGCAACATTGTATTTCAGAGATGTACCTAACAAGCAATCTAAAACTAACTCTTCTCCTCTCCTTAATTATTCCTGATTTAATATAGGTTTCTGTACACATATGTCTTTAGATTGTTTTTTAATATAAAAACTATAGATTAAGATTTTATAATTTGCATTTTGTATCAAATTATAAAATTTATATAAAGATAGATTCTAGATACATAGATAGATGACAGATGGATGGATGGATGGATGGATGGATAGATAGACAGATAGATAGATAAATAGATGGATGAATGGATGACAGATGGTAGATAGATATGTATACACATTCAAAAAACTAAGAGCTGAGCAAGTTCAAGTCAGGTGAAAATGAAGTGACTTTCCAAATCTCAGTGTTGGTTATAACACCACAGTTTCTATGATGCTTCAGCACCAAAATAAGGGCATTCCACATATGAAAGCTGAGGATTCTCTTGAAAGAGAGAATCCTTTACCCAAGGGGGTGAGTAGAAAAGGAGACAGGCCTGGGTAGACCTGGTAGAGATAAAGCCCATCCAGAAAGTTAATTCAGAAGTGCCTTTAATTTGCAAAGGGGTTTATTTCCATTCTCACTCCTGTTGGCGTAAGTGTAATGAAAAGCCATAGAAACTTCACAGAGTTCCAGGAGCTGCTGTGCAAACCAAGTGGTTTTACCCTTCATTTCTGGTGCACCAACCCAGCTCATAAACTGCATAACAAGCTGTAATCAACTGTGTCCTAAAGTTACAAAAAATGAGTTTGGTAGTAATAGGCAAATGAAGTGACCACTTGCAATTCAAGCATCACTGGAAATAAATGTGTGCACATATGTACGTTTTTATAACATCTCTTTAAATTCCTGATAATAAATCCTCTTGGTGCAAACCTTAATGTAACAGATATTATACAGAATGCTTTGAAAACCAGAATCATTATGATTGGTAAAAAAGAAATCAGCAAAATGAAGGTAAGTAGAAGGATTTACATGTGGGTTTAAATTTTTTAAAAATTGACTTATTGACTTTTTACACATAGGAAAAAACAAAATTAAGCTTTCCTTAGGAAGGACCATTATTCAAAGGACAAATGATTCTGGTCCACAAGTACCATCTGCTACTATTATAGCAAATGAAAGAAAAATGTAGTCACTTTCTGCTTTGAAAGTGCTTATTCTCCTCTCTTGTGATGCTCAGAGGTGATGATAACTTTGCATTTTTCAGTCTGTCCTCTATCAGGGCACAAAACCTGCTGCCTACACAGGAGGAAGGAAATCCAGCACGAGTTTCTAGCAGAACAGCTCTGGTGGGAGGAAGATGAGGCTGATAGGTGGCTATAGGGCTGCATGTTAGGATAAAAATGCATGAAGGGATTGTGCTGGAACTGAAATCAAGCAGTAGACACCATCCAGCCAGTTGCAAAAGCAACATTACACTCCAAAAGAGCTCTGCAACTACCTACTAACTGAAATGGTAAGAGAAAAATAAATGGATTTCACAGTTTAAGCAACTGCTCTACTCATACAAATGTAGGTCAGAAAGAAATTAAGTTACAGATCTAGTGCAGCAATCACAGGACTATAAAAGAAAGGTTATTCACAAGCTTAATTCAAACAACAGCTATCTTAAAAATGGCAAATTAAGAAATGCATTTTACTACACAGAACAAAATGTTATTTAATTAAATATCCAACAAACAGATAGCTACATGCCCATGCTGGGTCACAACATCATGTTGTTTGATAAGGCACATCACTCTAAATGTCACAATAGTGCATCTGAGCTTGTTTGCCAGACTGCACCAAAAAGTGACTGCCACAATACAGCATGTCCTGATGTAACAGCTCTGCAGCTCCACTCCTCGCCAGACACTGGAGAGCCCCTGTCAGGGTTGACTCTTCTGTCTTCAAAGTGCCTCTCCACATGAGAAATGCACCTGGGAAATGCCAGTACCCAGAGGATTTGCCTGACATCCATCCATCCATCCATCCATCCATCCATCCATCCATCCATCCATCCATCCATCCATCCATCCACTAGTGCGGTATCCTGCAAAACTTCCCACCCCACACGGTGCAGCTACCACTGGTACATCCCATCCAGGACGCTGCCTTTCAGTGAACTCTCTTCTTGCTGAATTTCAAGAGGCTTTAAGTTATTTTTACAGTTATCACAAGAGCCATTTCATTTCTCTAGTCATCCAGAGGACCACAGTGTGTATAAGAAGTCTAAATTGCCCAGGTGACATTCATAAAATAGTAGCAGAATATCCATAAGCTTATCCAAGAGTGACTCCATTTTGGTTCATAAAGAGGTTCTCAGGAGTGCTGATTCTTTCACTTTCTTTCATGAAATCTGCTGAACCAAAGGCACATATTACATAGCTGTATTTTTCAACCATATATCATGAACATTGCTCTTTCATGGGATAACAGTTTGCCTTTTAATTTAGCAGCATTTCATATAGAACACACACATTAATAGATGTTACTAGTTTTAAGATCTGTGTTTTATATCAATCATTGCCAAATCAGCTCAGAAAAGATACTTGGCTATGCAGGCTGAAGAGTGTCAAAGGTGGCTGGATGTCATCCTAGCTGCATCCCTTACTTGGTTGCTACTTTCTGCAGCCTGAAGAAGGACTGCAACTGTTTATTAACGCATATATGAATCCTCAGAACCAACGTTTGTGCTAACAGAAATTGGCACCACTCCACTGAAGTCAGCTGAATGTTTGTAACAAATGAACATCTCCTCCACAGCAAGCAAAATTCTGCCTTCCTTTATGTATCATCCCACATGCCCATAGGATTTTGCCTTCGTGATTAAAAGAGAATGACTCACAATAGTGGCTGCAGTGTCTTCCAAACCAGCCCCAGCTTCGTCTGCTGCTCTCTGTTCCTCTCTATTCCAGCTAACCTTGTTTTTGTGGCCAAAAGAGAAGAAACCCTTGGCTGATTGTGGGAAATGGATAATATAATAGATAGTATAGTAGTAATAGTAGTAGTATAGATAATACTATTTCATAATACCATCACATGTTTATCCTTAGAATTCACAGCACTTCCAACATCCAGAGTCAACCTAAATGAATTTGGTGTCCATGTCTTGTTCCTGGGACAGGAACAGTCAAAACATTTAATTCCTAAAGTCAGCAGTAGGTTCACAGAAGTCTGGAATAAATAGATTACATATACCATCTATTCACCTGAATACTGTGTAAAATTTTAAAAAGGGAATTGTCATGTGAATTTAATATACAATATAGAACCTTACTGCTTCATACATAATTTAGTTTTAGAACTAAGAGAGCTTTCATGAACTCAAGTAAAAAGTAAGTTTCCTCTTCCACTTTTAATTTAAAATCTCTCCAGGCTTGTAAGCCCACATGAGAGGAAAAATTAACATTCCTTCAGAATTCTCAAAAATAGCAGTTTATGCATTCAAATATGTACTTTTTTTCCAGGCTCAAAATGTTTTCATCATTTTTGATACATCTCCAAGCAAAAAAAAATAACAACTGAGATATAGAAATGTGTTTTCATGTGTTTAACAAGGTGGGGGGTGGCAGTGAGCCTGTATATTAACATGAGAGAATCACTGTTTAAACTCCTGACAACAGATGCACTACAGCTCTCATTCATCTTGGATTTGCACTGAAAATAATTACTCTTGATAGCCCCATCTTGTAAATTTGGATTACACTTAGGTGTAAAATGAAATGTCAGAATAAAGGGGACCCACTATCACCTTGTGCAGCTTCCCTGAGTCTGCCCACCATCCAGACAGGCAGGCGGGTACCGCAGCACGGCTCCAAGCACTGAAGAAAAGGCTTTTTCTACCTGGGAAGAAAAAGTACAATGGCCTTTTGCATTAAGTGCCTTTTTCTCTAGTTAGTAATCTGCTAGATTGCCACCTAAAAGTAAGCTGTGAGTAGCCTAGGTATGAGATGACAGGTTTGGTGTTGAAGCATGCCATTCCCATGAGATTGCTTTTTTCTTCAAAGCCACAGTTTGTATTTAAGCCAGGCACTACCTGAAAATCCTACAGTACCAACTATCTGTATGGCCATGACAGTTAATGTGACAGGCTTTGTACATCTGAAGACAAACAAGAAGATAAAAACTGGACCAGATTATAGAAAAAATTACACTACACAAGAGTATGCCCACCATGATTATATTATAGTCAGAGCAATGTAACTGAATTAATTTCCAGTTCCTAGAAATATGTTGAAGTCCCCACAGAAATGTAAGAATTAAACAGGCTATAACCATATTGTAATTTTTGTTTTCAACCTTCAGGCCACTGTGATCTGTGAAGGCTTCATCCTCCATGTATGAGCACAGTGATCATTCTGCTCTAGTGGTGCACTGCCAGGTACCACTTCAGCTCCACACCTCACCATATCCAGGAGTATTTTGTATATTTGTTCCTACCTTTGTATAGGATAGGAACTCCAGATGTAAAATGTAAGGATGATTAGGATTACTGGGAACAGATTCTCACTCAGTTCCAGTCCCAGTTCTGTGCCTCTATCCTTTTGGTTTACCTGTTAAGGAAAGAGTGCATAACAACAAGCCAGCCAGTGCTCATTCTTATAGAAGACTCTCAAGAATCCATGCTTGATAGGATCATACAATCCTAGGATAGTTCAAGTTGGAAGGTACCTCAGAAGGTCTCAGAAAGTAGGGCCAGCTTTGAGGTCAGACCATGTTGCTCAAGAGGCCTTAATAACCCCCAAGGACAAAGACTACTCAACTCCAGCTCTGCAGGCTTCAGTGCAGAAAAGATATGGACCTGTTGGAGCAGCTTCAGAGGAGGGGACACAGGAATGACCAGGGGAATGGGGAACACATCACCTCTGCTATAACAGATTGAGAGATGGGCTTTTCAGCCTGGAGAAAAGAAGGCTCTGGGGAGAGTTTATAGCAGTTTTCCAGTACCTAAAGGAGACTACAAGAAAGCTGGAGAGGGTACTTTTTACAAGGGCATGCAGTGATAGGAAAAGGCTTCAAACTGAAAGAGGTTTAGATTTAGAAAGGTTTATATTAGATTTTAGGAATAAATTCTTTACTGTGAAGATGGTGAAAAGACTGCAACTGCTTGTCCAGAGAAATTGTGGATACCCTGTTCCTTGAAGTATTCAAGGAGAGGCTGGATGGGGCTTTGTGGAAGGAACTTCTGAACAAATTCAAACACAAAAAGGAAGCCCCCAGAGGAAGCAAAGACATGAGCACCTTGCCAACTCATGTACCTAACAAAAAAGTTCCAGTGTTCCTCAGTTTTCCCATGTCCTGGGAAACCACCTTCTGGAGAAGAGCCACATTTTCCTTAGTCTTCCTTTTATAACCCACGTGCCCTTAAAGAAGGGTTTTTTTGTTGCCCTTGATGTCTTTGTCCAGATGTAATTCTATCAGGGCTTTATCTTACTTAACCCTATCTCCAGCTGCTTGGGAAATCTCACTGTATTCCTCTCAAGCTGTCTATCCTTGCTTCCATCCTCTGTAGGCTTCCTTTTTGTGTCTGAGTTTGTCCAGGGGCTCCTTCTTCATCCATATAGGCTACGTGGAATTTTTGCCTGACTTCTTTTTTGGGATACATTGTTCTTGGTCTTGGAAGAGGCAATCCTTGAGTATCAATGAGTTTTCTTGGGCCCCTCTTCCCTCCAGGGCATTATCCCACAGGACCCTGAGGAGACCCCTGAGGAGGCCAAGGTCAGCTCTCCCGACAAGCATGGTTGAGAGCTTGCCGTGCTCCCTCCTCACTGACCTAAGGATCTTAAACTTCCCTGCTTCAAGGTCACTGCAGCCAAGTTGAATTATGCTGTATCAGTCACTAGAAACACATACTTATGTCCTTCTGTGTGCTCAGTGTCTCCATTTTATCTTCACTGATACCAAGACTTCATTAAACTCCCCCTCAGTTATCGTACCTCTTAAGCATGTCAGAATGGTGTTGCAGTAGAAAATAAAAACAAGCCATGAGAATGGAGATTAGTGGCACACTCATTTTTAAGCCCATTTATATGCACATATCTCACAAGGGAGGTGATGATAGTATGTTCAGGAGAGCATTAATCATAAAAGCTATATAAGAAACATGCAGTGCAGGTTACCTAACTATGTCACATATGGTGTTCATGAAGAGCACAACTTAATGAAGACCTTGTTTAATTTTTTGCTGTAGGTATCATGATGACTTTGCTGAGTATCCATTTAATAGGGTTCACAGCAGTCACAACTCAACACTGAAATGGATACTAATAGCAAATAAAATTTTCTCCATGAGTTCAGCTTTACCCCAATATGCAATAAATACAGAAGAGGCTATTCATACAAAAAGCACTTTTTTTTCCCCTAGCCCTTGGTAATACATTGCTGTATTTCATGCAAACCAAAACATTTTATTATTCAGGTGTTACATAAAATATAATACCCCAAAAGCATCCTTATCCTGCAGCAGGTTTCACTGTGAATAAGTTTTAACACTCATAACTTCAGGAGGATTCTTTCATCTTTTGCACTTAAAAAAACATAAATACAGAAGATTTATTTCATCAAAGAGTTGTACATTTGTACTTTTGCATGAAGATGTTGGCTATTACTGGTTTGATGCAAAACATTACAGTTCTGCTATCTTTTCACTGAGATGTTCTTTTCTCACATATATTTCTTGAGTCATAATAGGTTAATTACCTAATAGGATTTTCCCTGTTAAGTAGTGACTTTGTCTCTTTGAGGTCAATGGAAAACACAAGACATAAAATCTATTTATTATTAATGTATTTCTTCCAGCCCACATAACCAGATTTTTTTTTTCAAAGTGAATAGAGCAGTAGCATTTTCTTTATAAAATGATTCATTTATAACCCCAATATTCAACATCACTCATCTTTGATCACTTGAGTCCTCAAGAAAGCATCTACAACACTATCTGGTTTTCAAATTCCTACTGGGCATTAATAGGGTCAAGTTTCAAGAAAAACGGAAAAAAAAAAACCATTCAAGTAAAGATTCTCAGCTTGCTCTAGAGTTGAAAGTTTCTAATTTGATTACATAGACTGTGCAAATGTATATGCATATGTACAGGCATATGTATGCATGTATATTTATATGTACATACAGTTCCTGTACAGGAAAAATGGCATTATTTTGTGCTCTGATCTTCTCATTTTACTTCACATTAGCTTCACTTTTTAAAATTTGAACACACTGGAGTCTCTCTTCTACTGTCTTGATATAATGCTCTTCTTTCCTTTCCCAACTCTTTGCTTTTCTTCATCAGTCACAAGCAATTTTTTCCACATCTTTTTCACAACTGTAATCTACATTCAAACTATGCTTTACAATGAAATATAGAATGTCTGAATATCTCCTTATTGGTATCCTTTACATATGATTTAATGACTTGTGAAAACACCAGTAAATATTTTTAATATTCCAAAGTCATAGAACAAAACATTCAAAATAAGAATGCAATTCTCAACAGCAGACTGTGTTACAAGCCCCTCCAAGCTACAGTTCACATTTTCTCACTTGGGTAAAATTTTAAAAGTTACCACAGTTCCTCTAAGAAGAGCAGATGCTACTATGCAACTACATGTACCATACCAGCAATGCAATTAAAAATAATCAGTATTTTTTAAAAGCTATTTTAATAGATATTAGGATATTTCATTTTAAAAAATAGCTTAATGTAGAACAACAAATAAGCAAGTGTGTACTGCTTTCCAACACACTCATCATTTGATCAGCTCACTTCAGGAAAATCAATCCGTGCAGTTTGTCTACAAACCGCATTATGTACTAAGTCACAGTTCAGAGAATTAATGCTTAGAAGGAAAAGGAGAAAACACTCATGCATCAAAGAAAAAGTCACCCATTGAGAAATGGCAGTGGAACTTTCCTGTATGTTTGAATGTCCAATTGCAGCCCTGGAACTGTGACATGAAGCAGGGAGGGAGCAGCCAGGCGAGCATCTAACAGCACATCATACCCAGAGCAGAGATGCACTTTAGGTGAGGAGCAAATATGCCTGTTTTTTATGACACCCTTACACCACCTTTTCAATAACTCCTTACACACAGAGTTTGTGTGAACATTACCAATGCAAGACTGTTATTTTAGCCAAGAAAGAAGCAAGATATGGCTTGTTCACACTGCAGGTTTAATACACTTGTTACAGTGACACTGTATTCCCTAATACTGCCCCCAAATTTTTCATTTAAAGGACCCTGCCAGTTTCAAGTGTTAGAATCATGGCATCAGTTGTATTAATCCCAACCATCATACCTCCGAGCTGTTTATAAACACGCAAATTGAGCCAAATGCTTGTCACATTACCAATAATCCAAGGCTGACAGATTTTGAGACTATGAGGAGTAACTACAAAATCATCACCTTGCATAGAACAGACAGTAGAAAATCAGTCCTAGACTGGGCCCTCCAACAAATGGGGCTGGAGCTGCATAGGGCAGATTTACGTGTCCTGCCTTACAATAGGCTCTTCTGCTTTATTCTCACCTGGGGGGCAAAAGTACAGCTGAGCACACAAAGGATACAAGGACATCTCGAAGATGCAGCACTGTCCATCCCTGGACCTCGGCTAACCTTTCATCTCTGCGGAGACCCTCCTATGATTCCTCCTGGAAGCATCTTCAATGCTCATTTTAAGCAGGTTTTAGGGAAATGGTACAAGATGCACAGAGGGCATACCATGAAGACACTGATTCTTATTAATCCGTTTTATAAGGAAGAAAATAGAAAATAAGCAAATCTGTGATTTTTATTGCCCAGTTACTCTTCTTACATGCCACAAACAGAAAATATTTAACAAATCTGCAGGGAATTTGCCTGACTAGGAATTGAGTAAAGAATGACTTATCCAGAAACACATTGCATGTTTAAATCTGATGTGACAAGATTCCTAGGGCCATGATATAGCAGTAGGAATTAATCCATAAAATTCATTACACTTCTGCTGATGAAGCAGTGGTAACTTTACAGTCTTTTTGCACACACAAAAAAAAAGGCAAAGATTTGAAATGTCATTTAACACAGTTTTTGAACAGCCTACTAAATAGCCTTTGGACTGAAAACATACTTTCAGACCATGAAATTACTAATTTTTTAATAGGGTAAAAAATTTCTCTTGGCTTAAGTAGAAACACAGTAACAAGTTGTCTTTGCTTTAAACAAAAGCACTACTCATGATGTTACAATCTGTCTTATTGCAAAAAAATAGGTGATCTATATCTACCTGATGCACTGCATCTCAGTCACAAATGATATTTCAGAGCTCACCTTTGAAACACTCCCATACATTAAGAGAGAGCAAGATAGTGAAAATTGTTGAGTTGGGGCACAAGCACAAACACCAAAGAGAAATAAAATCACCACCAAACTTCTGAGCAAACAAGTAAATAATTATAAAAATAAGGTCTCTAGGCATTCCACGGTAATCAATTCTACCCTTTTACAGTTTTAATATTAAACTTTAGTAACACCATCCTGTTACAAATTCACCTGCTAATCTGCCAATATAATTCTGACTCTATCAAAACCAACTGCAAAATTCCACACACAGCTCAGCAAGGCCAGGGTATCATTCCCTTCTATGAGACATTGCAGCAATAGGAAAAGGTGTGTTTCAGATCTTTAGGGTTTTACATTTGCTAATACACGATAATGAGCACACACTGTATCAAACTAAAGCCAACATATCTGTGACTACAACTACAAATCAAAATCAATACTGCTAATCATTCCTCTGCTTATTTTTCAGTTCTGTCAGGCTGGAAAATACCCATTTGATTGTATACAAATTTTATGTGTATATTTATATATAAATACATATATATTCACCTTATTTAGAATAAAACCAGGTATTAAAAAAAAACCTCTACATCTTGTCTCCTAAAAACAATATGCTTAAAATAATAATGAGCCAGCTGGGAACACTAATGATCAGACAATAACTGAAGGGACTGTTTCACGCTCTCTACAATTATTAAGTTGATTAATGTCAGTTATGATGGGTAGTGCAAAATATGTTTGGTCATATCAACACTTCAGATATTTAATCACCCGCACACATATCTCTTGATATTTAAAGATTTCTGAAAACCACATTAATTTGCCACATTTCATCCAGTTCTATAAATAACAGTTTGGTTTACTGCGAAATAATTAACACTAAATGGCAAAGCCTCTATAACTGTCTCACCCGCTAGCTCCTGCCAGCTGGGAGAGGGGCAGAAGGTGTGCGCTGCTGTTAATTCGGAAGGGAACATGTGACACAACCTGACATGTCAAAGTGTGAAGAGATTTTTGCCACTTTGGTAAAAAAAAGTGCATTGACTGGTGGAAAAAAAATAATGAAGAGGACTTAGGGGTTGTTTTATTTCCACATCATTATATGCATAAGGGAATCAGAGCTATAGCCATTTTTAAATGTCTGTAAGAGTTTCCCCCTCCTCCTCCCTCTTCCCTTGCTGTTCAGAGCTGTTGAGTAACAGACATTTCAGAGCGTGCATGGGGGAAGTAAACAAATGCATTGGTAATGTAGTTGCAGGGCAAGGAAACATTCATGTCACTGCTGTTATAATCACATTAGTAGTGTGTGTTAACAGTAATGTCATGTTTGATCAACTAGTCAGGTCAACAGCCCTTCAAAAAACAGTCTGAACAGAAGCACAAACCAAAATGGCAAGAGAATCGCCTTCCGAACAGTTTCCTCTGCATACAGACCCCTGTTGCAAAAGTGAGCTTTCAGTCACCAACACTCAATGTCAAATCACCCCGAATCACACGATTGCACTTTACAGCTGGCTGGGTCCCTGTTCCCCCGCTTGAAACCTGAATTTGATTTTTCTCCTCTTCCCCACTGCGTACACGCACTCACACCCTGCGGCACCCGAATACATCCCGCCAGGGATAACACACACAGCTGGAGTTTGCTCCTATTCCTGACAGCTTGCCTGTCAAGGACAGAAACAGTTACAGCCCAACTGTTTGGGACCATTTTTCTTTCAGCAGGTCTTTTCCACTTAAAACTCCATGTGTTGCTGTCTCTCCGCTTCAGCACAGGGCGTTCAATGCAACCAAACAGTAAGAGCAGTAATCACCAACAACAAATTCTCTCAGGTGGGAAAACGGCTGGGCAGGATATATCCCCTCTTGTGTCCCAACAAGCCAGCATGTACATGTTCGTCAATTGTGTACTTTTGATCAACATTTTCTGAAATTGCCCAGTTTGAGTGTGTGGTAAACCGTTGAGTGTTAACCCTTTTAGAGAGAGTAGCACGTACGAAATGAAGTGTCAGTGAGACCAGACACGGAGCGCTACCATCCAGAACTTCCCATGCACATTTTTCTGTCATCTCCCCGACTGGCCCTAGAAAGGAGAAACTCATCCTGCTTCACATCCCCTCCCTCAAGTCTGCCTGCTGGCACTAGCCGGATACCTGACATCTTCCCTTCATTTTCTGTAACTTCCCGATTTGCCCCTGGACTGATGAAGCATTGACTTTTCCCCATCCCCTGGGCTCACCTTTTAGGTCTGCCTGGCGGCGCAGCCACCGCCTGCATACCAATGTGGGGCCGCAAAGGCAGCGCGGCGGCCGCGCTCCGGCACCCGCACCCGCGCCGGCCGCTCCCGCGGGCGCGCTGCCTTCTGCGCGCTGTCACCTCGAAAAATTTAAAGCGTGGGGACACGGGGACGGGGGTAGGCACAATTTATCCCGGCCAGCAGGACGGGTCCTGCTTGTCCCCAAGGGACACGCATGCCTGCGTGCAGCAGGCGCTCAGGCACGCACATCCACGGGCGTGTGTGTAGACACGGCGTGTGTATGTGGATGTGCCACATCCATCTGCGTGCGTGTGCGAGTGTGTGTGTGTTTGTGTGTGTGTGTGCGAGGGGAGGAAAGCGGAGCGGGAAAGGAGCTGAGCGGGAGGGAGGCAGGCAGACCCGCCGCACCCGCGCATCCCCCGCGTCGCGGAGAGCGGAGACTCACCAGGTCACCCTGGTCTCTGAAGGTCAAGCTCAGGTTGGTTTCTTGATCGCAGTTGTTCTCCAGGCTCTTTCGGCTCGGTCCTTCGCTAGCTTTTTTTTTTTTCTTCTTCTTCCTTTTTTTTCCTCTTTGCTTTCCTTTCCCTTCTCTTCCCCTGCTCGGCCGCGGTGGCGGCGGCTGCCGCCCGGAGGGGCTCCCGCTGCCGCTCCCGGCCCCGCGGGGTGAATCCCGGCTCCTAAGCCCTGGCCCCGCGGCGCCGCTCAGATCCCATGGTCGCAATCCACATCGCGGCAGATGTACCACAGAATCACGTAGAGGATCAGCAGGATGGCGAAGATGAACAAAGCCACCAGGATAGCCTTGGTCACCGGAGAGATGAGGGACTGCATGTCACCCGCGGACCGCCGCCGAGGACAGACGACTCGAGAACTACACGGGGGCAGCGAGCGCGGACGGATCCCGCGGCCCCGCCGCCGCCCCCGCCGCCGCCGCCGCCAGCGACCCGGCGGGCACCGGCGGCTGGCGCCGAGCCGGTGGCGGAGTGCCGGGGGCTGCCTCGCTCAGCG